>CM031605.1:63420923-63428423 GCA_018398815.1 Conus ventricosus | reverse complement strand
ACACACACACACACACATCACACACACACACACACACACACACACACACACCACACACACACACTACACACACACACACACATCACGCACCACACACACACACACACACACACACACACACACATACACACACACACACACACACACACACACAGCACACACACATATGATCTCCATTCCTAAAGGTGTTAGCGTTGCCAATTACAGTGTCAGACAGCGACAATCATCTGTCGGAGTCACGGGGTTTGACGGAAGGCAAATAGGATGTGTGTGTGTGTGTGTGTGTGTGTGTGTGTGTGTGTGGGGTGTGTGTGTGTGTGTGTGTGAGAGAGAGAGGAGAGGGAGAGGAGGAGGGAGGGGGGGGGGATGGGGGTAGGGGAGGGTAGAGAATGACATCAGCGACAGAAATAAGACTGTTATGGGAGGATTTATCTTAGAAAAATATAGCGAACAACAAGAAAAAAAGCGTTAAACTATTCCTGTTATTCAAAGATGGAGTTGAAGCAAGAAAGATGGGGATAGGAGGAGGGAGAGGGGGGGGGGGGGGGGGGCGGGCGGAAGGAGGAGGATGGAGAGTGGGGGAGGGGAGGGGGGAGCGGACACAATGAGAGCCTTGCTTTGAGCGTTTTGCTGCCATTCTTTAGACGCCGATGATCCTGCTTCGTTTCATTGCTTTCCGTTGTGGATGACACTGGTGGTGATAGTAGTCGTTGCTATTGTTGTAGCAAAGGTTGCAAAACTATCTAGCAATGTATCCTGTTGTAATAGCAACAGCAGTAGCGGATGGTGGTAGTAGCAACAGCAGCAGCTGTTGCAGAATAGTAGATGTAGAGTAGTAGGTAGTGTGGTAGTAGTAATAGAAGTGATCGTGGTAAATGTGTGGTGGTGGTGTTGGTGTTGGAGGAGGTGGTGGTGATGGTGGTGGTGGTGGGGGTGGTGGTGGTGGTGGTGGTAGCAGCAACAGAGACAGTAGCGACTGCAGTTGCAATGAAAATTAACAGAACAGTTGGCATCATCGGAAGTCTGTTCAGAGAAACTCAGCAACGATGCCGGGTCTCCTTTGTCGGTGATGCTATAGCAACCTGATGATGATGAAAGTTTTCCACAGGCAGACCTCTGACACATATGATGTTCAGCAGAGTCTGGAAGAAGGCCTGTGGAACTAGCTAGCGATCATTCTGCGCCACATCTTGTAGTAGACTGAGAATAGCTTAGAGGCTCGGTTGATCATGTATGCTCAATTCATTAACGCGTCCTTTCAGTCTTGTGTCGTTTGCGCACAGGCTATTCCTTTAACACCCATTCTTCTCTGTTAAATAAAAGGTGAAGAAGCTCCGTAGTGCATTATATGTCATGTACCACTCACAGTGAAACATGTTCTTATAGAGTGTTGGGATTTGTATGATGTGAGATATAAGCATTTTACAGCATCAAAATGGAGTGACTGAGGCGGAGAATGAAGCAAAAATTAGAACGAGAGGGGGTTAGTTACTGCCAAGGACATTGACAAACAAAGCACAGGACAAGACACAATACATTTTGACCTCTTGGGTCTTCTTCAGGCAAAAACAAAAACAAAAGCAAAACAAACAACAACAAAAAACCAACAACAAACAAACAAAAAACATATCACATTTAACATTTAGGACAGTACAAACAAAGAACGAAGAGTGACTTATCTGTCCATGTGTTCGGAAAAAAATGGCGGTTAGTACTGTCCTAAATTTAAATGTGATCTGTTTTTTGCCTGAAGAAGACCCAAGAGGTCAAAATGCATTGTGTTTTGTCCTGCGCTTTGTTTGTCAATGTCCTTGGCGGTAACTAACCCCCCTCTCTTTCTAAATTTCATTTTACAGCAGTTCAGAGATGTCCCACCTCATATAGTCTTTGAATTTCTGAAAGAGATTAACATTTTTCATCTGATCTAAGAGTTTACAGAAGAAAGATTTTTAACATAATTTCCGGTGTGTTGTTAGAAGGTGTATTTCAAAGAGTTGTGAGCATTATGTTTTGTTTGTTTTTTAAATGAGTTGACTTCAGCGTGGTGACAGCCCTGATATGGCCTCTGCGGTCGGTTGGGCTGTAAGCAACATGACCTTACCTTACCTTTCAATTTGCCACGTTGTTTGCAGCTCAGCCGGTCGTGCAGGTCTTCTTCTTCTGCGTACGCAGGCTGATACTCGTGCGGACACTCCCTGTATAGACAGTCAAGATTAATCCCATCTACCCAACAAACGAAGTGGAGTTTTGTGTGTATGACCGTTTTTTTTTTATCCCGCCATTGAGGCAGCCATACTCCAGCTTTGGGGAAGGTGCATGCTATGTGTAACGTGTCATCCATACCAACGGACAAACTGACCTTCTCTTCCGAAAGTTGGTGATGGGATTTTACGAGTGTGCAAGATGTTATGCGTGCGTTCACACACGGAACCTCGGTTTATAGTCTCATTCGAAGGACTGTATTTAGAATGGAGTCAGAACCAATGTGAACTCCGAGGGAAAATATTCCCCCGTACCGAAACGGCCCGGCGAAGATTCGAACCCGCAACCCCAAGATTACGAGTCCGGCGCTCTACCACTGAGCTATTCCGGCCCCCGGCCGTGCAGGTCGCATCACGTGCTGAAATCACTTTCACTGTCTCTGCTGCTGTGGCGTTGAGATAACTGAGATGACTGCTGCACCAAGTTGTCTCCACCTCTGATGGTTTGATGCCAGTGCCTGGCTTGTGGATAAGCCCCCCCCCCCCCCCCCCCCCCCAGCATGTGGTCTGTGTTCACCTCTTTCTCCATCCGCCCTGTCTCCTCTTCTCCTCTCAAACACGGTTATAAATCAAACAAAATATTCTTGATCGTCAGAAGGTGAAATTGGAATGACGCAGTACTCCTGTGAAGACACAGAGGCTGCTTTTTGTCCAAGGACAGATTCTTGAAGTGTGGAAATGGTGCGTTGTTCCCTTCACGGGCGAGCAGGTGCTGGAGTAGCCTGGATAGTTGATCAACATCCACGACAGGCTGCGAAACCAGTCATCATGGATAAGGACCCCACATCTGTAGTGACATTCTGAAGAACGCGTTCATGGATCATTCTGTGGAACCGGGAGCCAGTGGGCAAGAGGATGAATAGGAGGGGGTAAAGGGTGGGAGGGAGAAGTAGAGGGTAGGGATTGCGAGCCAGTGGGCAAGAGGAGGAATAGACTGTAAGGTAGGAAGGGCGAGGCGAGGGGTAGGGTGGGATGGGGTGCGATGGGAGATTAGGATCTGGGTTCGCTCGGTCAGTCTCCACATTGACGTCTGCGAATGCCTTTCGTGCAGAGTAGTCCTTATACACTACACCACATCTGCTAAGTTTAGAGACCACACTGCGCATGATTTACAGCTGATGGATAAACGAATCCATCACTAAAATGAGAGAATTGAAGAAGAGGGTCTCGTGGCGACGACTCAGCAGATGTCTGACCTACGCATTAGCCCAACGCGCTGCTCAGACCTTGAGTATATACTTTTACCCAGACTCGTCAGAACCACCACGTGGAATTTCAGCAGACCAACGCATATGTTGGGCACTGCCGGAATCGCCACAGGCAGTCCCTGGACCACAGCAGTCTGTTCACCGTGATCTGGACCACAGCAGTCTGTTCACCGTGATCTGGACCACAGCAGTCTGTTCACCATGATCTGGACCACAGCAGTCTGTTCACCGTGATCTGGACCACAGCAGTCTTTTCACCATGATCTGGACCACAGCAGTCTGTTCACCGTGATTGGACACAGCAGTCTGTCACCGTGAATCTGGACCACAGCAGTCTGTTCACCGGATCTGGACCATAGCAGTCTGTTCACCTGATCTGGACCACAGCAGTCTTAGTCACCAGATACTGGACCACAGCAGTCTGTTCACCGTGATCAGGAACAGCCGTGCTAATGCAACGCAACACTGCCGCGCTCTCAGAACAGCGTTTTGTTGATTTGGTGTGTGTTTGGTTTGACAGAGAGAGATGAGAGAGAGAGTAGAGAGAGAGAGAGAGAACTGTTGCTTAGTAGGCCAACCAACCGCAAACGGCGAAATCAGGGCTGTTAGCGTACTGAAATCAAACTATAAGTCATATCTAAGAGAAAGAGAGGACACACAACTCATTAAAGCACCTTAAGCAACAACAACAATGACAACAACAACAACAATACCGGGAATTTCATTAACTCTGCCTTCTTTAAAATCCCAGATCAGATGAAAACATTAAATCTCTTTCAGAAATCACAATCACATCGGGTGGGACGTAGTGGAAAGTATAACTATTGAACCGTTCAGTGACGACTTACGAAGTCCTGGGCATTCTGCCATGTGAAGAGAGTCAGTTGCCATGTCTGGCTGGAGTCCATTTTCGTCCCCCGGGTGATCCTCGTCTGTAGCCCCTGAGTGTGGCTGGGATGGTTCAGCCCTGATATCATCTCCCAAGGGCATGCCTCTCTCGGTGAAGTGGTATTCTCAACAACCCACTTCCCATCTCCCGCTGGACCCCCCCCCCCCCCCCCCACCCCTTCCACGGGAGGACGTCAAGGAGCTTCTCAGGACAGTCATCGAAGAGGTCATTTTTTTTGCCTCCAAATGTGGGGAGACAGGGGGGTGGGAGGGAGGGTGGGAGAGGGGTTGAGAATGCTGCTTCACTGAGAGTGGCATGCCCCTAAGGGGTTTCACGGCTGGACAATCCCTGCCACGCTCAGGGGCTACAGACGAGACTCACCTGGGGACGAAAATAGACTCCAGCCAGGCATAGCAACTGTCTTTGTTCACATGACAGAATGCCTGGGACTTAATATGTCGGCAATGAACATTGCATTGTCTATCTATCTATCTGTGTGTGTGTGTGTGTATTTCCGGAACTTTTAACAAAAACACAACAACGCACGGTGAAGCCCCTTTACATCTCTAAAAAATCTGTAAACAAAAAAAAAAAAAAAGTACCAGCTAGAAGAAACCCTAGCGAGTTAGTGCATTTTTATCCTTTAACTCGTGACAGCTCTTTATTGTCATCGTGTGAGGCATCGAAGTGCATCTGCTTATGGCTCCATTAAGTTCGCATTTCCATTGTAAGGCTTTCCCTGACCCTTCATAAAACGTAATAATAGTCAGGCTATGTCTGCCACTTACAGGTAACTTCAGAACGCCGTTTGGGGGACTGAAACGAAATGGGAGAGAGAGAGAGAGAGAGAGAGAGAGAGAGAGAGAGAAGAAAAAACCTTGCATTAGCATCATTGAACCTGGCCAGAGGCTGCACATTAGTTGTTAGGTAACCAATCCGCGCGCCCCGTCAAGTCATTAACCAGCACAATCCCGGGCAGAAAGCGACTTCCGTCATTAAACCGCGCAGCCCAAACGATCCTCCCCTTCCCGATCACATGATCATCTGTTTACCGCAACGGCCAATGACAGCTCGTCTCTCGAGCAAGCTGTCGGGACCTAATCCCCCATGGCTTATTACTGCTGCAACAGCGGCTAGAGTTTCTCTTTTTCCTGCAGGCAAAAAGCCGGGCCGGGGAAAATGGACGCGTGATTTATGCGCTGTTCGTTTGGGCGATCGGGAAATTCGATAGTCCCCGGAGGACAGGCCACGGCTCCTTCTCAATCTTGTCCACGATCCGCTGCGCAGGGGAGGTTTGTTCCAACAAAGGGAGATAATGGGAGATGGCCTCGGCACTCAGCGGAAATCAAATAGAGGGCGCTGCCGCGATTTTATTGTCCGCTGCAGCCGTCTGATTACTTTAATTACGGCAGGTAGGTCGGGGGTTTGTTGTCTCCCGAGGGTGGTGGGGGTGGGGGTGGTGGTAGGAGGATAGCGGTTGTTGGTGGTACCCATGGTGGCCGGGGGTGTGGTGGTGGTGGTTGGTGATGATGGTGATGGTGGAGCAAGGCGTGCAAGAAAGACTTGCCCATCTCTCCTCCTTCCCTTCCTCCTTACCTCTACCCCCCCCCCCCCCCTCCCTCCGGCTCCGCGCTTTTGACTGCAGCGGCTGAGAGGGTCTAGTGGTGTGTCCTTGCATTAGCGGAGGGGAATTAAAAGCCGCTTGACTGAGGCGGGCCTGAATGGCTGCCAATCGCGACAATGTCCTGCTGGATTGTAAGCAGGGCGTCGGCGCACGGGACAGGAGGAAAAAAAACAACCCACTTCCCCCCCATGTGGACGTGATTTGTCCATCGTTTTCAATAGTGTCGCTGTGTCAAACATCCCCCCCCCCACTAACACCATCTCCCCTCCCTGGCCTCCTTTAACACCACCACCACCATCACCACCACCACCACCACGCCTGTCTCTTCTTTTAAGCCATGCCTGTCAGTGTCAAGCCGAGTTTCTGGCGTGTTGATTTTTATCGAATTAAAAGAAATAAAACAGAGAAAAATAAACTTGAGGTGGGAGAGATCGATCTCCTCACGTCTTTCATTTCCTCCCTTAAGGGCATTTCCTCTGTTGTTTACCTGTGTTGGCGACCGTGCTCTTGCAAGTCTGGAACAATTCTTGCTGACAAAAAAAAAAAAAAAAAATAACACCCCCGTGAGGATGGTAGGAATCTCTCTCTCTCGGTCTTTTACACAACCCCACAATCACCACCCACCATCGGAACACACCTTGTCCTCCCACTTCCTCCCACTTAAAGGGTTTCCTCTAGATTACCTGTGTCCTGACTTGCCAAGTCTGGAACATGCATTGCTAGACAAACCAAAAAAATAATATAAGAATAAATAACACCCTAGCGCTTACAGCAATCCCTACTACGTCTTCACACACCCCACCCACAACACACACACACACACACACGACACACACCACCCCCCAACCCACTTCACACGCCACTGCCCCATAAAGGAGTCCTAGAAATTGTTTAACAGTGTTAGAGAGCTTCAAGGGATTTGGATGCGGGGGTGAGTGGGAGATTGATTCCAGCAGAAGACCTGAAGAATGACTTACCGTAAGCGATGAGGTAAGTGAGGTAATGTTGCTTGTGGCCCAGCCGACCGCAGAGGGCCATATCAGGGCTGGCACCACGTTGAGGTCAACTCACAAGTCATTAAAAAAAAAAATCTCATTCACACAACCCTTCACGATGCACCTTCTAAAATACAGCAGAAATTTCGTTAAAAAATCTTCCTTCCGTAAAATCTAAGATCAGATGGAAAAATGTTGATCTCTTTCAGAATTCAAAGATCACATCAGGTGGGACATCTCTGAACAAAGTTTGACGGTAACATTGCCTTTGAATTAAAATGGATCCGGGGCTCTTTTTTTCTTCTCCTGTTGTTCGTTTGAAAAGCAGTAATGGATTCAAATTAGGCGAAAATGGCTTGAAGAACCTAATGAATGTTAATTACACGGAGTTTCCATTGAATGCAGTTTAGATTGGACTTTGCTCGAGAGCAAGTTAAAGCTGTCCCTCCTTTGCGGTTAATGACGGCTGCTGTGACAACAATGACGACATTTCCGTTTCCTGTCGTCACGGGACACTGCGGCG
>CM031605.1:63408423-63410923 GCA_018398815.1 Conus ventricosus | reverse complement strand
GAGAAAAAAAAGAGAGGAGGAGAGAGAGAGGCAACAGACGACAGACAGACGACAACGACAGCGGGGAAGAGAAGAAAGAGAGAGAGAGAGAAGAGGGGAGAAGACAGAGACGGAGACAGGACAGAATGAGGAGCGAGAGACAGAAAGACAAAAAAAAAAAGGGCAAGAGAGAGAAGAGAGAGAGAGAGAGAGAGAGAGAGAGAGAGAGAAAGAGAGGAAGAAAGGGAGAGAAAAGAGGAGACAGAGACAAGACAGAGAGAGACGACACACAGAGAGAGGGGTTTTGGATGGGGAAAAGTTGGGGAGGTGGTGGAGTAGAAAGCGCAGAGGGGTGGGAATTGAGAAAGAGGGGGGGATGGGGGAGGGGGCAGGCCATGGTGGAGAGTGGGGGGGGGGGGGGGGGGGGGGGGGGGGGGGGGGGGGGGGGCTGAGGGGGAGTGGGGAAAGGGAGGGTACGGGTGGGACTGGGTGGCACATCCTTTCCAAATAGATGCTCACTTACCGATAGTCATCGATCGACGCAGCACCGGGGCACAAATACCTGGAATTCCTTTGGGAGAACTGTTTCAAGAAAAAAGATTCATGTCCAAACGACAGTGCGCACACGGGGCGAACGGTTCCAGATCCTCGGGAATTTTGTAAAAGCAATGGTTTGTCACCCGGTGTTTTTCCTTTCAAAATTGCAACTCTGACAGCGGCAACGGCGGGAAGAAAACTTTTTTTAGTTTCCCGTTACGATGTGCAAATGGGGAGTCTAAATAAAACATAACATTTTCCACCCCAGCTTTAAAAATATCGGCTATTCGTACATTTGAATAAAATGTTTTCTGCATGGTTTTTAATAGCCGGTTATGCTGAAAAGTTATCTTGATTTAAAAAAATCACATTTTATCTTGCGGGGTTTTGATAATACAATTATTTTTTTAAAATAAGTCATGATTTACCTATCGTGTCCTTATAACACTACAATTATTGATATAGTCATAAATTATATTTGTCTGACGCCAAAAAAAATAATGTAACGTCCCAAGCATAATTTTAATTTTACACCCAAGTGGCTCAGCAAAATTTTTGAAGGGGACCGGTTCAATCCCCAGGGTTCCCAAAAAAACAATGGCCCCGCCACCCACCAACATGCGCCCCGCTGGGCCAGCGCAGCGGCTTCCCCCCTTTTCCAACCTCCGGAAGGGGAAAAGGGGGATGTGTAAAAGTGGGGAGATGAAGGTTTTTCCCCCCGGGGGGGTTTTTTTTCCCCTTCCCCTGGCCTTTAAAGGGGGTGAGCACTTAAGGGGCCCGAAAAAGGTGTTTGGGACAATGTAAAAAACCCCGGGGGGGAAAAAACGTTTTCCTGGAACATTTTGGGGGGAACCCCAAAAAAAGAGAAAAGAGAAAAGGAAAAAAAGAAGAAGGGGGGGGGGGGAGGGGGGGGGGGGGGGGGGTGGGGTGGGGGGGGGGGGGGAAAGAAGGAAGGGAAAAAAAAAAAAGGGGGGGAAAAAAAGGGGGAGGGGGGGGGGGTGGGAAAAATCCCGGGGGAAAAAAAACCCCCCCCGGGAAAATTTTTTGGGGGGGGGGGGGGGGGGGAAAAGGGGGGAAAGGGGGGGAAAAAAAAGGGGGGAGGGGGGGGAAAAGGGGGGAAAAAAAAAGAAAAAAAAAAGGGAAAAGGAAAGGGAAAAAACAAAAAAAAGGGGGGGGGGAAAAAAAAAACCAAGCCCCCCAAAAAAAAAAGGGGGGAAAAAAAATGGGGAAAAAGGGGAAAAAACCCCCTTTTTCCCCCAAAAAAACAATTTTTTGAAAGTTTGTTTTAAGGGAAAAAATAGGAAAATAGATTTTTAAACCCCCAAAAAAAAAATTTTAAAAAATAAATAATTTAAAAAAAGTAAAGTCCCTAAAATTTTTGGGGGGAAATTTATGGGTACCTAAAGTTTTTTTTAAAAAATTTTTTTTAAAAATTTTAAAATTTTGAGTTTTTTTCCCCAAATTTAAAATTTTTCTTTTTTTTTCCCTTTTTTTTATAAATTTTTTTTTTTTTTAATTTTTAAAAATTTAAATAATTTTTTAAAAAAATAAAAAAGTTTAAAGGACTTTTTTAAATATTTAAATTTTTTTTTTTTAAATAATTAAATTTATAAATTTTTTTTAAAATTTTTTTTTTTAAAAAATTTTTATAAAATTTTTTAAAAAAAACTTTTTAATTTATTTTTTTATTTTTAAAAATTTTTAATTATAATTTTAAAAATTAAATAAAAAATTTTTTTAAAAAATTTAAAAAAATTTTTTTTTTTTTTTAAAAAAAACGAAAAAACAATTCCATTTTAAAAATTATTTTTTTTTTTCCCAAAAAACCAAAAAACCCCCCCTTTTTCCCGGGGGCCCCCCTTTTGGGCCCAAAAACCCAAAAGGGGCCCCCGTTTTCAGGGCCAAAAAACCCCCTCTTTTTCAAAAACCCCTTTCCCTTTTTTTCCCTTTCCCCTTTCCAAAAAATTTTTTTTTTCCTTCAAAA
>CM031605.1:63388423-63390923 GCA_018398815.1 Conus ventricosus | reverse complement strand
CAGAAGACTACAAGTGTCCCACTCCGTCATCATTTGGCTGAGAGAACGTTTTCAAGCCACTGGAACTGTCAAAGAGAGACCCCGTCCAGGCCAGCCAAAGAAGACCACTGCAAGAGATGACAGGTTCATCCGCAGACATGCTCTTCGGACCAGGACCACCACCTCCAACACCATCAGGCGTCGGCTCCAAGCTGCCACTAACACAGCAGTGTGTGAGATGACCATACGGCGGCGCCTCAATGCTGCCAACCTTCGAGCAAGGCGCCCAGTCCGGAAACCAAAACTGACTGCGGCCCACCGGGCACGTCGCCTGGCCTGGTGCACAGCTCATCGAATGGACTCGGGCTCAGTGGCGGATGGTGCTTTTCACCGATGAGTCCAAGTTCCAGTTGAAGCCACGAGATGGACGCATTCGGGTGTGGCGGCGTCCCAGGGAGCAGCTGGCAGATGACGTCATCCAGGAGGTCGTCGCTTTTGGTGGTGGCTCCGTCATGGTAAGGGGGGGGGGGGGGGGGGCATCAGCAGTCACCACAAGACTCCCCCGTACCATGTGGATGGCAACCTGAACGGCCAACGCTACCTGCAGGAGATTTTACGGCCTTTGGTTGTCCCAGCACTCCAGCAGATTGGGGCTCAGGCTGTGTTCATGGACGATAATGCCACCCACATCGTTGTCGAGCCGTGAAACACTTTGTCGGTTGGTTCAGAACACTTGTCGGTGCATACGGGCAATCCCCAGGCACCATGCGCAAACAGCCCCATGAAGCCTTTGGATCTGGGCGCAGAGTGGGAGGGGAGTAGGCACACCGTTTCGGACAACTGTACAGAGCTACACTCTGGAAGTCAGTTTGGGAATAGTCCTCTCAGGCTCCTGTCAAATCAGAAACATGAGGATTGTGATTTTCGATGAACGAGGACAAAATGTTTGTTCAACTGTAATGAAATAACATTTTGAAATTCTTGTTTGGGGTTTAGTTCTATTCTAGGTTTGTAATCTGTAAAGTGGTCTTATTAAAGTTCGATGAATTGACAACATGTAGTACCTTTTGGACATGAAATAAACATTTATAAGATGAGTTTGTGCGAGTCGTTTTTCTTTTCTGCTTTGTGAACTGTGTCTCAGTGTCCTTATTTTCACCCTGTATGTTATACCCACTTTAAAGGCCGACCGAACTAATGCCAACGTAAGATGTTTTGTTGGAGTTCGTCTTCTTTCGTTGGGCAACGTTGTCTCAGTCATCTTCATCGTTCCCTCTCAACATCTTATCACCGTCATTCACATACATATCATACATCACCTCATTTTTTTAGTTGTTGTCGATTGTTTGTATTGTTTCTTTTTGTGTTGTGTTTCATCATCATCGTTCTATATATCATTATTATTTTCATATATCTCTCTCTCATCATCATCATCATAAACCCATTATTATATTATTACATTGTTATTACTATATTATTATCATTATTATTATTATTATTATTATTATTATTATATTATTTTTTCATTGTATTACGTCGTCTCTCGTACTCGTCATCATCATCAAATCATCATCATTATTAATTATTACTTCATCATCATATTATTATATTATTATTATCATTATTATTATTACAATTATTATTCTTTATTATCATCATCATAATCATCATCATTATTATTATTACTGTCATATTATTATGATTATGATTATGATTATTATTATTATCATAGTTGTTGTCACTATCATCATCATCACATCATTATCGTTATCATCATTATCATCATTAACATTATTATTACTATCATCATCATCATGGTCATCATTGGTACTAATGTAATCATCACTATCATATTATCATCATCATCACTATTATTATTATTATTATTATTATTATTATTATTATTATTATTATTATTATTATTATTATTATTGTTGTTGTTGTTGCTGTTATTAAAATCATTATTATCATTATTAAGAGTACTCTCCACGGTTAGAGGCCAAGTTCTGAGCACTTTACAACCCACGCTCTCGTTTTCACAACGGGCTGCCTACCTGGGTAGAGCGGAAGGGAGAGCTGCCTGCTGGGCGCTGTGTTCTGCCGTTTGTCGTGTCATTCAGTTGAATGTCATTTCGGTCATTCTTTCATTCTTTCAGTGCATGTAGTGTATATCCCTGTCATCCACGCAACGGCCAAAACTGGCCTTCTCTTCCGAAAATGGCTGACGGGATTTTTATGTGTGTGAGAGATGTTATGCATGCGTTCACACACGGAATCTCGGTCTAGAGTCTCAGTCGAAGGACTGAAATATAGGGTGTATATTGATGGTCCAGTGTGACTGAAATATATGATGTATATTGATGGTCCAGTGTGACTGAAATATATGGTGTATATTGATGAAATATATGGTGTATATTCATGGTCCAGTGTGACCGAAATATATGGTGTATATTGATGAAATATATGGTGTATATTGATGAAATATATGGTGTATATTGATGAAATATATGGTGTATATTGA
>CM031605.1:63373423-63378423 GCA_018398815.1 Conus ventricosus | reverse complement strand
TCTAAGACCAAGACCTTTAATTGGCTTGCAAAACATGAAGCTTTAACATCACCTGTTTCGAACGTCTAGATTGCTGTAACAACATTTCTGATAAGAAAAAATATATAAGGTAAAAGAAACTGGTTCACTGAAAAAGTGGTTTTGCGAAAAAAAAAAAAGACCCCACACATTGGGTTTGTTGACAATTCGTGAGCCCACTTTGTTCGTTATATAATGACAGACAGACAGACACACAGACGCACACTTACAGAGAGAGAGAGAGAGAGAGAGAGAGAGAGAGAGAGAGAGAGAGAGAGAGAGAGAGAGAGAGAGAGAGAGATGACTTGTGTAACGAATTCCCCGCGGAGAGAGCTCCGATTTCACAAGGAGGCAGAGAAATCTGTCACAGCAATGAAGTAATACAATACAATCTAAAACAATACACTACAAAATGATACTTTCCTTATGAGGGGGCGGTACTGGGGAGTTCTCATGCCGGAGATTTAAAGTTCACACAATGACAGCAGGAAATGACTTTGCAAACAACAGGAAACGGATTAAACTCGTGCTGGGGTGTGAGCGACCTGTACCGGAAATGACGAGACCGGAAGAGGAAGGAAGTCAACTGGAAGTCATAGAGGAAGTGGATCGTCGAACTCTTGACAATGACATTATGCTCCGTTTCTGATCACATTCTAATAATTTCAAAGGAAAAAAAAAAAAAAAAAAAAACCAGCACCTGTCTGTGTCATGCAGGTTTCTATTTCTTTCCTGTTTTGCTTTTGAGGGGAGGGTGTGGTGGGGTGGGGTGGGGCGTAATTTTATGTGAACCAGCAGTTGTTTGTCTGTTTTTGCTAGAGACGGTTGCCGGCTTTTTTGTTATCGGTTTGAATGACTTTGAATGAATAAGCCTCATTTACTTGCACCTTAATACAAAGCCATTCATTTTCATGTATGTCAGTTCACAGAAGACAGGTTACATTTACTTGCTCGCTCAAGTACTCAATCACCCATTTTCCTTTATTTCCGTTCACGTAACACAGGCTGCATGACAAAGAAGGAAAATAGTTCGAATTCTGTTTCTACCACGATATTAAATTTGTCTCCTCCGCATGACAAAGGAGGATGATAGTTCGAATACTGTTTCTACCACGATATTAACTTTGTCTCCTCCCCCTCCCCCCTCTATTTCTAATCATGATCTATCACTACGGGATGTCAGTGAAATGTCGTTTGTGTTTTTTTTTCGTTCTTTTTTTTCTTTAAATTTTCATCATTTTTGAAATAATCATTCACTTCCCCTCGTTTTTGTTATTGCAAAAGCAAATTGAAATCATTTTATCAAAAAAAAAAAAAAAAGCATCTCTTATTCATCTTTGCTTTATTCCAAACTTTGTTGCAAACCTTTCACATTCTTTAGAATCATTTTTTCATCACCGTTTCACCTTTCTTTTCTTTTTTTCATTTTACACATTCGAAAACAATCAATCATCAATAATAAATAAAAACAAATCGATCGATTATCACCGACGCCCCCTTTTTCGGGGGCAGGATAAAAACAAAATCGTAAGGTTTACGTTTCGCTGTCATTAAGATAAGTTGGATTTTCTTGAGTCGACTGACACATTTTTCAAAATAAAAATTTTTCCTTTTGAGGGTCGCTTTGGTGCCTCTACAAATTATGTCCCTTTCCTTTTTTTTTTTAAAGACAAAAAATTTGCTCACATTCGCCTTTTTGATTGTTTAAATCTTTCTTTTTTTTTTTAAATTTAAATTAAAAGATAATTAGACGATTGCTTTTACTCGAGGGGGAGTTTGGAACGATCAAGAGACCCTCCGACTCTGCAAAAGAAAATGTTTTTTTTGTTTTTGCCTTTTCATGACGAATTGGGGAACTTTTCCGTTTTAAAAATGACATCGCACCAAGAGAGGGACGCCCTGTTTCCGTCGAGGGGCGCTTTTTTTTTCTTTTTTTCCCCTTGTGACCGGTTTTTTTGCTCAGGGATGCTGCAAAGGGTTCCATTTGTGTGTGTGGTGGTGTTGTGGTTGGGTGTTGTGGTGTGGTGGTGGTGTGTTGGTGTGTTTCCGTAACGTCAGTTTTTTAACCTAAGGGTTCGAAAAAGCAACCCTAAAATGTTTTTGTGGGCCCCTCCTCTCTCTCCCCCTCCCCCTCCTCTCCTCTTCTCTCTCTCCTCCTTTTCCCCTCTTCCCCTCTCTCTCCCCCTTTTCTCTCTCTCTCCCTTAAAACACACCATCGCCCGCGCACGCACGCACACACACACAACCTCACCAGATCACGCATTAACACACCCCACACCCACACCACACACCCACACACACAACCACCACACACACCAAAAACCACACACACACCACCACGCACGCACGCACGCACACAAAAACCACACACACACACACACCACGAACAACACACACCACAGATTCTCTCCCTTCTCCCCCTCTCTCCTCTCTCTCTCCTTTTCCCCTCTCCCCCCCCCCCCCCCTCTCTCTCCTCTCTCTCCTCTCTTCTCCTCTCTCTCTTCTCCTGTGGTGTTGTGGTGTGTTTTTTGGTGTTGGGTGGGGTGTGGGGCGGCGTGCGTGCGGCGTGCGTGCTGCGTGCGTGCGCGTGCGTGTGTGTGTGTGTGTTGTGTGGTGTGTGGTTGTGTTTTTTGTGTTGTGTGTGTTTGGTTGGGGTGTGTTGTGTTGTGTGTGGTGTGATTGACTGAGAGAGAGGAGAAAAGAGAGAGAGAGAGAGAGAAGGAGAGAGAGAAAAGAAGAAAAGGAGAGAGAGAGAGAATGTTGTGTATTGTGTGCAGCGCCGTTTGCGCAGGTCACTGCTCCTCTGTGGTGGTGGTGTGTTTTTTGTGTTGTGTGTGTGTGTGTGTTGTGTGGTGTGTTGTGTGTGTGGGTGTGTGTGTGAGAGAGAGAGAGAGGGTGTTTTGGGGTGTGTGTTTTGTGTGTGTGGGGGGGGGGGTGTTGTGGTTTTTTTGTGGTGTGTGTGTGTGTGTGTGTTGGGGTTTTGGTGTGTGGTGGTTGGGGGTTTGTTGGTGGTGTGTAGTGTGTGTGTGTGTGGTGGGGGGGTGGTGTTTGGGATTAAGATTCAATAGTTTTAATGCCTTGAAAAAAGTAACAGTTTTTTAAAACCAATAAAAATAAAAATAAACAAACCACGGCGCCTCTGTTGGTGTGTGTGTGTGGGGTGTGGTGTGTGTGGTGTGTGTGTGTGTGTGTGTGTGTGGGTGTGGTGTGGTGTAGCCGCGCATGGGGCCATTTTGAAAGAGAACATTACCACATTATATTTTGAAGTCATTTCCAGAGCGGCGCGCCTGATACATTTCAAATGACCAAATTTTCTTAAATCCTTCACAAGCGCACTACCTGAAAATTTTTAAATGACAGCATCTGAAATCATTACCGAACATTTTCAAAAACGCAGTACTGAAAATCATTTTTCCTGATACATTGTCAAAAGACAGCAGACTGATACTTGCAAATGACAGCATACTGATCATTGTCAAATGACAGCAGTATGAACATTTCAAAGAAGCAGTACTGTACTTTGTCAAAGAAAACAGACTGACTTTGCAAATGACAGCATACTGACCCATTTTCAAATGACAGCAGTACGATACTTGTCAAAAGCAGCAAATGATACATTGTCAAATACAGCAGTACCCCGACACAAATTTTTCAAAACACAGTACAACTTGTCAAATGACACAGTAACTGATCATGTCAAAAGACACAGACGATACATTGTCAATGACAGCAGTACGAACATTTTTAAAAAAACAGCAGACAAACTTTGTCAATGACAGCTACGATACTTTGTCAAAAACACATTCGAACTTGTCCCAAAGACAGCTACGAACACGCAAAAGACACTACTGATACACTTTAAAAGACACAGTACTGATCATTGTCAAATACAGCAGTAAACACGTCAAATGACAGCGTACTGATACATTGCAAATGACAGCAGTCGTACACTGTCAAATGACGCAGTATGAAAATTGCAAATAAAGTACAAAAACATTGTCAAATGACGCAACTGAACATTGTCAAAATGACAGCAGTAAAGACACATTGCAAAAGAAGCGTACTCTATACATTTTCAAATGACAGCAAACTGAACATTTTCAAATTAAATACGCAGTACTGAGATACATTGCAAATACAGCATACTGAAAAGCATTTACGTAAACATTTCAAATAAGCAGTACTGAAAATCTTACCTGATCATTTCAAATGACGCAACGATACTTTCAAATGACAGCATAAAACTGACACATTGTCAAATGACAGCTACTGACACTTGTCAACTGACAGCATAGAATTTTTTTAAACGACTGCAGTACGAACACTGTCAACGACAGCAGTACTGAAAATCATTTTAAAGGGATTATACCGCTGACAGCGTACTTGTGTTCACGCTGTTGTTTCATTTAAATCTTCTTCAAAACCCAGGGAAGACCGTTTTTTAAAATCTTTAAAATTAACTTGCACACGGGGTCGCTTTTTTATCTTTTTTAGTTTTCATTGAGGTTTAATCCTGGGGCAGGGGAGGTGTTGGGAATAAATTTTGATAACATTTTCCCCTCAGGCTTTTAAAAAACAGACTGGAAAAAAAAAAAAAGTTAAGAGCAAAATAGACATTTGAAATAGGAACAGAGCCGTTGCTTTTTTTTTTTAATCTCTCTTCATCTGGATTACGTATGAGAATGATGTTGCTAATTTCGTACTTTTGAGACCGACAGGATATGACTGTTTTCAAAGATTTTCTGCGCCGAATATTCTCGAGAAGATAGTGGTTTTCTCGTTCTTCGTTTTCATGTCCAAATGTTATTTGTTTTCGCCTGAAGAAGACCCAAGAGGTCGAAATGCACTGTGTCTTGTCCTGTGCTTTGTTTGTCTGTGTCCTTGGCGGTAACTAACCCCCTCTCTTTCTAACTTTTTTTTTTTAGGCAATGACTAGTTAGAACATGATACCAAATCACCATTTCGGCTGTATGATAAGGTCC
>CM031605.1:63358423-63368423 GCA_018398815.1 Conus ventricosus | reverse complement strand
TTTCCACCGATGACATCACAATCTTCAAAATACATGAGAAACTGTAGGGACAGTTTGACAGCAGAAGGTCATTCAGAGACGAAACCCCTCTCGATATAGTGTTTTCGACCCAGAACCTTACACCTGAGGGGGGCCAGCCGCATCCAGGTCATGACTCCAAGATGCCCTTTGACTGCCAAGTTTTTTTTTTCTGCGCGCCAGGATACGAACCCGAACTTTTTAGTATAGATGGGCGTCTCTCTCTCTTCTCTCTCTCAATCTCTTCTCTTCTTCTCCATTCTTTTCTTCTCTCTCTCACACACACACACACACACACACACAACATCACGCACGCACACACGCACACACACAACCGCGCGCGCTCCGCATACACACATGCACGCACGTACGCACGCATGTATTCACACAAATACACATGCATTCAAACCGCACAATGGTCCTCAGATTTTCAATGAGTTGTAAGCAGGTTGGCATTCACGAAAAGAAGTCAAACTTTGCGTGCATGATTCTAAGACCAAGACCTTTAATTGGCTTGCAAAACATGAAGCTTTTAACATCACCTGTTTCGAACGTCTAGATTGCTGTAACAACATTTCTGATAAGAAAAAATATATAAGGTAAAAGAAACTGGTTAACTGAAAAAGTGGTTTTGCGAAAAAAAAAAAAAGACCCCACACATTGGGTTTGTTGACAATTCGTAACCCACTTTGTTCGTTATATAATGACAGACAGACAGACACACAGGACGCACACTTACAGAGAGAGAGAGAGAGAGAGAGAGAGAGAGAGAGAGAGAGAGGAGAGAGAGGAGAGAGAGAGAGAGAGAGAGAGAGAGAGAGAGAGAGAGAGAGATGACTTGGTAACGAATTCCCAGCGGAGAGAGCTCCGATTTCACGCAAGAGGCAGAGAAATCTTTCACAGCAATGAAGTAATACAATACAATCTAAAACAATACACTACAAAATGATACTTTCCTTATGAGGGGGCTGTACTGGGGAGTTCTCATGCCGGAGATTTAAAGTTCACACAATGACAGCAGGAAATGACTTTGCAAACAACAGGAACGGAATTAAACTCGTGCTGGGGTGTGAGCGACCTGTACCGGAAATGACGAGACCGGAAGAGGAAGGAAGTCAACTGGAAGTCATAGAGGAAGTGGATCGTCGAACTCTTGACAATGACATCATGCTCCCTTCTGATCACATTCTAATAATTTCAAAGGAAAAAAAAAAAAACAGCACCGTCTGTGTCATGCAGGTTTCTATTTCCTTTCCTGTTTTGCTTTTGAGGGGAGGGTGTGGTGGGGTGGGGGTGGGGCGTAATTTTATGTGAACCAGCAGTTGTTTGTCTGTTTTTGCTAGAGACGGTTGCCGGCTTTTTTGTTATCGGTTTGAATGACTTTGAATGAATAAGCCTCATTTACTTGCACCTTAATACAAAGCCATTCATTTTCATGTATGTCAGTTCACAGAAGACAGGTTACATTTACTTGCTCGCTCAAGTACTCAATCACCCATTTTCCTTTATTTCCGTTCACGTAAACAGGCTGCATGACAAAGAAGGAAAATAGTTCGAATTCTGTTTCTACCACGATATTAAATTGTCTCCTCCGCATGACAAGGAGGATGATAGTTCGAATACTGTTTCTACCACGATATTAACTTTGTCTCCTCCCCTCCCCCCTATTTCTAATCATGATCTATCACTACGGGGATGTCAGTGAAATGTCGTTTGGTTTTGTTGTTCGTTCTTTGTTTCTTCGTTAATTTCATCATGTTTGCAATAATCATTCACTTACTCGTTCGTTTGTTATTGCCAAAAGCAATATTGATATCATTTTATCAAAAAAAGAAAGAAAAAGCAGTCAGTCTTATTCATTCATTGCTTTATTCCATAATCATTTGTTGACGAACCATTCATCATTCATTAGAATTCATTTGTTCATCACTCGTTCACCTTTCATTCTTTCTTTCATTTTTACATCATTCGTAATCAATCAATCAGTCAATCAATCAATAAATCAACAAAACGATCGATTACTCGACCGACGCCCCTTTTTCTAGGGGCAGGATGAAAACAAAATCTGTAAGGCTTACTGTTTCGCTGTCATTAAAGATAAGTTGGATTTTGCTTGAGTCGACTGACACACTTTCAAAATAAGAATGATTTTCCATTTGACGGTCGTTTTGGTGCCCTACTATTTTTGTCCTCCTTTTTTTTTTTAAAGACACACTTTTGCTAAATTTTCCCTCTTGAGTTTTTTAAAATCTTTTCTTCTAGTTAATTAATTAAAAGATAATTTTAGACTGTTGCTTGGACTCGGGGATGGGATTTGGGAAATGATCAGAGAGCCCCACCCGACTCTGCAGAAAAAATTTTTGTTTTTTGTTTTGTTTTTCCATTTCTCATGACAGAATTAGGGAAACATTCCTTTTCAAAGATAAAACGCACCGGAGAGAGGGACGCACCTTTTTTTCCGTCTAGGTGTGTCTTTTTTTCTTTTTTTCCCTTTTGTGCCGTTTTTTGCATCAGTTAGCTGCAAGGTTCCATTTTGGGGGGGTGTGGGGTGTGTGGTGTGGGGGGTTCCGTAATTGGGCTTTTTAAACCTAATGGCTAAAAATTTGAGTCCCGTGTTTTTGTTGCCCTCTCTCTCCTCCCCCCCTCTCCCCTCCCTCCTTTCTCTCTTTTCTCCCCTTCACACACAACATGCGCCGCGCACGCCGCACACACCAACAAACAAAAAGCTTAGCACGCAGAAAAGCCACACACCACACCCACACACCCACACACACACAACACAACAACCCACCACACACAACACACACAAACAACCCCACGCACGCACGCAACAAACACCACAAACACACAACACGCCGACCACAACCACACAAGGTCTCTCTCTCTCTCCCCCTCTTTTCTCCCCTTTTTCCTCCCCCTTCCCCTCTCTCTCTCTCCTCTCTCCTGTGGTGTGTGTGTGGTGTGTGGTGGTGGTGGGGTGGGGGCGTGCGTGGGGCGGGGTGCGTGCGTCGTGGCGGGTGTTGTGGGTGTGTGTGTGGTGTGGTGTGGGGGTGTGTGTGAGGTGTGTGGGGTGTGTGGGGGTGTGTGGGGTGTGTGTTGTAATTGCTGAAAAAAGAGAGAAGAGAGAGGAGAGAAGAAAAGAGGAGAAGGGGAGAGAAGAGAGAAATGTTTTGATGTGTGGCGCGCGCGTTTGCGCAGGCAGGCCCTTGGGGGTTGTGTGTGTTTTGTTTTTGTTGTGTGTTTTGTTTTTGGGTGTGTGTGTTGTGTTGGTGTGTGTGTGGGGTGTGTGTGTGTTTGTGTGTGTAGGGAGGTGTGTTGGGGGTGTGTGTGTGTTGTTGTGGGTGGGGGGTGTGTGTTTTGTGTGTTTTGTGTTTTTGTGGTTTTTGGGTGTTTGGTGTGTGTTTTGGGTGTGTTTTGGGTGGTTTTGTGTGTGGGGTATTAAATTTCCAAAGTTTTAAATCCCTTTAAAAACCCAAACGGTTTTTATATGACACAAATAAATATGAAAAGAAAAACGAAGCGCCTGCGCCTTTTGTGTGGGGTGGTGTGTGTGTGTTTGTGTGTTTGTGGTGTGTGTGTTGTGTGTGTGTGTATGCGCGGCATGGGTCCATTTTTAAAGAAACATTACCACTTTTAATTTTTTAAAGTCATTTCACAGAGCGGCGTTTGCCTTTCTTTGTCAAAAAAAACAGTTTTTTAAATCCTTAACAGAGCGGCACTTACCTTACTTTTGTTAAATGACAGCAACTGAAAATCATTTACCTGTTTCATTGTCAAATCCGCAGTACAAAAACTTTTGTCAAATGACAGCATTATACATTGTAAAAAAATGACAGCTACGATATTTTGCAAAGACAGCAGTACTGTATTTTGTCAAATAAGCATACTATCTTTTCAAATGACAGCAACTGACACATTTAAAATGACACAACTGAAAGCAAAGCAGCGTACTGACATGTCAAATTTCGCAGATTCACTTTGTCAAAATGACGCATACGATCTTTGCAAAACCAGAACTGATACATTGTCAATGCAGCAGTACGATACTTGTCAAATGACGCAGTCTGAACTTTTTTAAGACGCTACTTATCTTAGAAAATGAAAGCATACTGATCTTTCAAATGACACAGTCTGATCTTTGTCAAATGACGCTACTGATACATGTCAAATACAGCGAATGTCACTGTTAAATGACGCAAAAGATATTTTGTCAAATGACCCATATCACGAAAAAGACGCTACGGATACTTTGCAAAGCAGCAGTACTGAACACTGCAAATACGCATATGTACATTGTAAAATGACAGCTTACTACTGACACTTTTCAATTACACATACTGTACTTGTCAAAGACAGCGTACTGACACATTGTCAAATGACAGCATACTCTAATACTTTTGTCAAATGACAGAGTAAATCTTTCAAATGTAAAATGACAGCAGACTGAGATACATTGTCAATGACAGCAGTACTAAAAACAAAAGGTTTTTTTACGTAAACTTTTTTAAATGGGGGCATTTTTTTCCAAACCCCAAAAATTCCCTTTTTGATTTAAAAAATTCAAAAGACGCGTTTTTTTTATTTACTTTGGGGTTTCTCAGGGGGCGATAATTTGGATAATTGTAAAACCCTGCCTTGTCCTGATTATTTTTTTTTTCGGAAAACTTGGGGGGAGGGGGGATTTGATAATGTATACACCCTCATTGGGCGAGGTAATTTGGAAAATTTTAAAAGTTTATTTTAAAATTTGGAGACTTTCCCCTTGTGCAGGGGGGTGGGGTTTTTTAAAATTCCCTTTTCAGTTTTTGGAAAATTTTTTTGGTCGAGGGAATTTTAATTTGTAACACCCTTTTGTGTCGGGTTGGGGGGGAATTTTTGTATCTTTTTTATTTTATATGGGTTTTTTTAAAGTCATGTGTGGCGGGGTGGGATTTTGGGTAAAAATTTGTTAATTCCCGTCAGGGGCTTTTAAAAAACAGCGGGGGGGGTAAAAAAAAAACACCCGTAAGGGGCATGGGGATTTAAAATTTTTTGGAACACCCCTTTGTTTTTAAAAGGGTCGAATTTTTTTTAAAAATTCCCCCATTTTTAAAGGGGAAATTTTTAAACATTCCCTCTTGGGCATTTTGGAAATTTTTAGTTTTTTAGGGTGATGTGGTTTTGGGGTGGGGGGGGGGTTTTTTGGGGTTTTTTTTGGGTGGGGGGGGGGGGGGGGGGGGGGGGGGGGGGTGGGGGGGGGTTTGGGGGGTGGGTGGGGGGGGTGGGTTTTTGGGGGGGGGGTGGGGGGTGGGGGGGGGGGTTGGGTTTTGGGGGGGTTTTTTTTTTTTTTGGGGGTTTGGGGGTGGGGGGGGGGGGGGGGGGGGGGGGGTTGTTTTGACTATTTGTTTGTTTTCTTTTTCTCATTTCTGCGGGGGGATTTGGGTCGTAACACATTCTGTCGATTTGGGGGCGAATTTTTTTTTAATATGGGGAAAAAATTTACCCCTTGTTTGTTACTTTTCCCTCTAATGCTTATTGATTAAGGTTTGACTCCTCCATTGTTTCGTCATCTTTTTACCCATTCAAAATTAATAGGGGCTGATACACCATGGGGAACTTTTTTTGCTTTTTAGTTCATCTGCATCTTTTTTACCTCTTTCGGGATTTTGTCCCTTGTACTTTTCTGTCCCCGTTCCCTTTTCCCCTCGTCAACACAGCGCAGCCCCAAGGGGGACAGGCTGCTCCGGTGGGGGATGTTCTCGGGGTCCCCCCACACCTGGGGTGTTTTCTTTCTTCTTGCGAAATCTTTTTTGGGCCACCTCCATTGTTCATCACTTATGCCATTTTAAAAAAAAACCTTTCATCGAAATTTTTCAGGCATTTTTTTTGTTGTCTGTGAAACCCCATTATTTTGCTACTGCTTTTTAAAATCTTAGGCTACCCAAAAATATGTTACAGACACAAGGGTTTCTGTGAACACTCTCAAGCTTTGAATGATCTTAGTTTGTAAGTAAAAACACCGCGATTGCCAATACTTTGGTGACAAAAACTTCAATCATTACAATGAGACAACCTTCAACTTCGTTCAAATGTTTTAGAGATACATCTGCTTCTTCGACATTATTTGTACTCTCCTCTCTCTCTCCTCCTCTCCTCTCTCTCTCTCTCTCTCTCTCTCTCTCTCTCTCTCTCTCTTCTCTCTCACTTTCAATTGTGTTCTCTTCTCTCAATTGTTCAATTGTTTCTCTCTCTCTCTCTCTCCTCTCTCTCTCTCTCTCTCTCTCTCTCTCTTCCTCTCTCCTCTCTCTCTCTCTCTTCTCGTTTCTCATTTTCTTAGAGATGTTAATTTTTTACTCATCTCTGAACCGAATATCTTTGCATAGTTTTTTTTCTTCCTAGGTGTGCATGAGCTCACTCACCAGCCGATCAATATTGAAGGCCTAATCAGCAGCGGAAACGCGTGCGCACGCCACATACACACACCCGCGCGCGCGGCACACACACACCACACACACACACACACACACACACACACTCCCTAATATTCTGCAAATGCTGGACCAAGCAAAGGAAACAGGGACACAAATGCAATTTGCATTTTTACGATGCAACTGAGTCAACAAACTCACATCAATAAGCCTCTCACCATTACACCCCCGTTCCCACCCACCCACCCACCCAGCACCCATCCCTACTCTCCCCTCCCCACCTTACATCTCCCTGCTTCTCAAGTTCCATCCCCTCCAACAGTGTTTCTTTGTTTGAAGCCGGCACGCTAAAGGTTGCCCCGCACGTTCCCACCATCTAACAAATAGGAAACCCACTTCGACCACTGATACCCAGCCTGCAATGTTGCCCACCAAGCCAGGTCCAACACCCACCTTACCCGGAGAAGCAGTGTCACGTAAAATGACCTTGTGATGGGCTTCATGCTTTAGTCACTGTCCGTAAATCAAACAGAGCATTCAGGCTTCTGTCTGTCTGTTTGTCTGTCTGTCTGTCTGTCTGTCTGTCTTCTATCGCTCTATCTGTGTGTCTGTCTGTCTCTGTATCTGTCTCCCTCTGTCTCCCTGTCTCGTTGACTGTCTGTCTGTGTCTATCTGTCTCTCTGTCTCTGTATGTCTATCTCCTGTCTCTGTGTCTGTCTGTCTGTCTCTGTCTCTGTCTCTCTGTCTGTCTCTTTCTCCCCTCTGTTTCATTTTTTCTTTGTTTAGCTTCTTTTTTTCTCTCTTTTCTTCTTCTTCTTCTTCTTCTTCTTCTTCTTTTCTTCTTCTTCTTCTTCTTTTGGGGCGGGGGGTGGGGTGGGGTGGAGGGTGGGGATGGGGGAGGGCTGTTGTGTGTGTGTGTGTGTGTGTGTGTGTGTGTGTGTGTGTGTGTGTGGAGGGGGGTTATTCCGACTTGTATCCGATGAAATGGCCGTGGAGAGGATTCGGGCATGAAGTCACCTGTCTGGCCTTGAGGTCGTACTTCATGGCGAACAGAGCATTGTCACCATCATCATCATCATCATCATCATCATCCTCATCCTCATCCTCATCCCATCCTCTCCTCCTCCTCCTCCTCATCTCATCATTATCGTCGTCACCCTCTACACTGACAGCTGATAGTCAGCCAATCATCGGTCAGGGACAGTGTCACTCACTGATGACGGTTAGCACAATCATCCTGTCTCTCGTGACTGTCTGTGGCTGTGGTGCTGTGCTGGGCTGTTGTAGAAGCTCTGTTTTGCTGTCTGGCTGTGGTGCTGTGCTGGGCTGTTGTAGAAGCTCTGTTTTGCTGTCTGGCTGTGGTGCTGTGCTGGGCTGTTGTAGATGCTCTGTTTTTGCTGTCTGGCTGTGGTGCTGTGCTGGGCTGTTGTAGAAGCTCTGTTTTTGCTGTCTGTGGTTGTAGTGCTGTGCTGCTGTAGAAGCTCTATTTTGCTGTCTGTGGCTGTAGTACTGTGCTGTGCTGTGCTGATGTTGAAGCTCTGTTTTTGCTGTCTGTGGTTGTAGTACTGTGCTGTGCTGTTGTAGAAGCTCTGTTTTTGCTGTCTGTGGTTGTAGTACTGTGGCTGTTGTAAAGCTGTTTTTGCTGTCTGTGATGAAGTACTGCTGTTTTTAAAGCTTCTGTTTGGTCTTGCTAGTACTGTGCTGTGCTGTGCTGTTGTTAGAAGCTCTGTTTTTGCTGTCTGTGGTTGTAGTACTGTGCTGTGCTGTTGTAGAAGCTCTGTATTTGCTGTCTGTGGCTGTAGTACTGTGTTGTGCTGTTGTAGAAGCTCTGTTTTTGCTGTCTGTGGCTCTAGTACTGTGCTGTGCTGTTGTAGAAGCTCTGGTTTTGCTGTCTGTGGCTGTAGTACTGTGCTGTGCTGTTGTAAAAGCTCTGTTTTTGCTGTCTGTGGTGTAGTACTGTGCTGGGCTGTTGTAAAAGCTCTGTGTGCTGTCTGTGGCTGTAGTACTGTGCTGTGCGGTTGTAGAAGCTCTGTTTTTGCTGTCTGTGGCTGTGGTACTGTGCTGTGCTGTTGTAGAAGCTCTGTTTTTGCTGTCTGTGGCTGTAGTACTGTGCTGTGCTGTTGTAGAAGCTCTGTTTTTGCTGTCTGTGGCTGTAGTACTGTGCTGTGCTGTTGTAGAAGCTCTGTTTTTGCTGTCTGTGGCTGTAGTACTGTGCTGTGCTGTTGTAGAAGCTCTGTGTTTGCTGTCTGTGGCTGTAGTACTGTGCTGTGCTGTTATAGAAGCTCTGTTGTTGCTGTCTGTGGTTGTAGTACTGTGCTGTGCTGTTGTAAAAGCTCTTTTTTTCTCGTCTCTTACACGGCTCCTGGGCAACGTGAGACACACTGACAGGATCAAGAACTTGTCGAACGGAAAAGAGGAGAGGATGGGGCGGGAGGGGTGGAGATTGGGGTGAGGAGAGGGGGGGGGGGGGAGGGACGAGAAGGGAGCTGAAAGAACGGAAAATACAATATGAATTTTGTTTTGAACGTATAAGGCCAAAGCCCTATCTGAAGGAATACTTACTTCATTATTATGACAAACATAATTTTAACAAATCTGTGGCTGGATTGATCATCCAAAGAACGATCATTACAGCGAATTGAAACAAACACAATAAAAAAAAGTGACTGAATTAGTCATCCAAAGACAACGATCATTACAGCGCTTTGAAACAAACACAATAATAAAGGTGACTGAATTAGTCATCCAAAGACAACGATCATTACAGCGCTTTGAAACAAACACAATAATAAAGGTGACTGAATTAGTCATCCAAAGACAACGATCATTACAGCGCTTTGAAACAAACACAATAATAAAGGTGACTGAATTAGTCATCCAAAGACAACGATCATTACAGCGCTTTGAAACAAACACAATAATAAAGGTGACTGAATTAGTCATCCAAAGACAACGATCATTACAGCGCTTTGAAACAAACACAATAATAAAGGTGACTGAATTAGTCATCCAAAGACAACGATCCTTACAGCAAACTAAAATGGTAATAAATGTGACTGAATTGGTCATGCCAAGAGGAAACATCACGAAGAACTGGAACTGCAATGAGATAACGTTAACGCGAGAAGTGACAGTTTCGGCTTCATTGGGACAGTCTCACAATCGTCTCAGAGTGTTGCCAACGTATTACAACGTATTACAACGTATTACAACGTATTACACAAACCAATTTGATTATTGCGCCATATGTAATGTATATCTGAGACAAGCATTATTTTCATAAGTTATCATATTTTGGTTCCATGAATGAAAAAGGTCAATGGCACATCACATACATAGAGACATACACACCTAAATTGAATGAGGGTCCCTTAAAAAAAAAAATTGAAAAAATTGAAGTGTTTCCGAAACACACACACACACACACACACAACACAACATACACATACACACACGCGCGCGCGCACGCACGCACGCACGCACGCACACTCAAATTTTCAAATTCTCTCTCTCTCTCTCTTTCTCTCTCTCCTCTCTCCTCTCTCTCTCTCTCATCTCTCTCTCTCTCTCTCTCT
>CM031605.1:63335923-63353423 GCA_018398815.1 Conus ventricosus | reverse complement strand
AAAAGAAAAAGGGGGGGGGGGGGGGGTGGGGGGGGGGGGCTAAACGTTTTACAGGTATAATGATGTTTTCGTGGAGGAGAGGAAGACCTAATGGCAGCCTTTTAGGACCTCAATCTGCAGTTAACGTAGGAGATCGCGATGGTCATCATTTTCAGGCCGACATACACTCTGTGGAAATCCAGAGTTTTTTTTCCAACAGGGGTGTTCTTTATTATAACATTATTTTGTAGCCAGACAGGGAAAGATCCTTCGTTCAAGAACGGTCCCACATCTTGGTAGAGATCCATTCGCTGGTCAAGAGAGGGAGGGGAGGTGGAAGGGAGTGGGAGGAGACAGATGGCGGGGAGAGATGGGGGAGGGGTGGGATGCAGCTGAGCAGCTTATTATGTGAATGAAGCTTGGATAAGTGAGTGTTGGCTGAAGAGCCGGAGGGGGGGGGGGGGGGGGGGGGGGGGGGCGGGGGTAGGGGGGAGGAGAAGCTTGGAGCATGCTATTTGTAAGAGAAGTTCCCTCGTTTGTTGTGTGTGCCTTGTGCCGGAATGTGAACATGGGCGCCATAAACAAGCAGGGGTGTGTGATTCTCTCATCATGAGAGCAAGCGTTGTCTTCCTTGGTGTGTGTGTGTGTGTGTTGTGAGTGTGTGTGTGTGTGTGTGTGTGTGTGTGTTGTGTGTGTGTGTGCGTGTGTGTGTTTGTGTGTGTGTGTGTGTGTGTGTGTGTGTGTCTGTGTGCGTGTCTGTGTGTGTGTCTGTGTGTGTGTGTCTGTGTGTGTGTGTGACAGACAGGACGGAGATAGATGGGGGGAACCAGAGAGAGAGAGAGAGAGAGAGAGAGAGAGAGAGAGAGAGAGAGAGAGGAGAGAGAGAATTCAACAACACCAGACGGTCTGGAAATGAATCAATGTAAAATAACACTGCTCCTGTCAAATGGTTTATTTCAAGCCGTAAATCAAAGAACGCTTTTTTTTCTCTCGCTCTCTGCTTCTGTAAATGTATCCTCTCTTAATTGATCTTGTTATCTTTTTTAACGTGGAGCGCTCGACAGGCAAATAATTAACCGGAACGTTTCACACGGTATTGCTGGATGATGGAGAGCGAGGCAGTAAAATCAGGGCAGCCAATACCCAGTTTGGAAAAAAAAAAAGAGTAAGAAAGCAGAAAAATAGTAAGGAAGCTAGAATGAAAACATAACATTGGGATATTTTAGTTGTTGTCGATTTTAGAATGCAGTGTGTTTGTGTTGTGACGGTGCTTTTTTTCATTCTCTGAGTAAATCAGGCATACTACAGTATTAAGAACATGCTCTCTCTCTCTCTCTCTGTCTCTGACTGTTCAGTTTTCCCCTATCTATCTCTGTCCTGTCTGTCACACACACACACACACACACACACACACACACACACACAACACCACACACACACGTGCGCGCGCGTGGCGCGCGCGCGCCGCCGCACAGCACACACACACACACACACACACACACACACACACACACACACCACAACACACACGAACAACACACACAAGAAACATCCTCCAACAAAAGTTTACAATGCACACACGTACACACACAACACACACACCACACACACACACAACACCACACACACACCACACACACTACACAACACAACATACACACACACACACATGACCGCAACGCGCACACGACAAGCAGACAGACCAGACAGACAGACAAACAGACACACGCACACGCCAAATACACACCACTACACACACGCACACTGCACACAGGCACACACTCACACACTCACAAACCCAACACCCACACACACACACAAACACACACACACCAACACACTACAACACACTACATAACACACACACACACACACACACACACACACATATTGAATGGTGTCCTATTTACCAAAACAACACCGGTTGTCCTTGGTTCTCAGGAAAACAGACACATGGTAATGAAGGCTACGGCAGCCCCCCCCTCTTCTGTTACTCGGCCTACAATCAGCACAGGTGCGAGATCAAAGAGAGGTGCCTGCCCATCGGCAGCGGTCCCTGGTCATCAGGGACTGCCTACATTGCCATGGGCAGGTTGGGTCGGGAAAGCAAAGGTAATTGAGCGCCGGCCGCTTCCTCTTTTCTATGTGTGTTTGTTCTATTACTTTGAGTTCTGATAGAACATTGTTTTGAATTTGGACTTGAGATGCTCTCTCTCACTGTTCTGACACACACACGCTCACTCTCTCTCTGTCTGTCTCCCTCTCTCCTTCATCTCTGTCTCTCTCATCTCCATCACACATCACACACACACCACACACAGCACCCACACACACACACACACACACACACACACACTCTCAAACACACAAACACCCACACACACACCACAACCACAACACGCCGCCAGATCGAACAACCACAAAGACACACACACACACACACACACACACATCACACACAACACAACACACACTCAACAAAACACGTACGCGCGCAACTAATACACCACCGGCGCACAACACACACACAACACTCACACAACCAACACACACAACACACACACACACACAACACACACATACACACACATGCGTGCCCACACGAACTCACACAACACACACACACACACACACACACACACACACACACACACACTACACACACAAACCCACATGCGTGCCCACACACACACACACACACAAAACACACACACACACACACACACACACAACACACATGCGTGCCAACACACACACACACACACACACACACACACACACACAACACACCACACACACACAGATAAATATTGACTAAGGAAAAAAAAAAAAAGCCAATAGGGTATTTTCTGTTTTAAATAAAAACAAACATAACAGTCCCACCCCATACCCTCCTTCTCTTTTCCCAATTTCCCATACGTTCACCCTAATCTTTATTCCCCTATCTCCCCCCCCACCGCCCATACCACCTCTCCTCATCCACTCCAACTGCTGTAATAGATTAGATATCCTACCGGAACCTTTTGTTGTTCATTACATATGACTTCCCTGTAATGTATGATCGATCCAAGTGGTGTTCGTGCATATTTTCTTTCTTCTTCTTTCTCTGTCTAAACCTCACACGAGACCTTCCACATCGTGCGCAGCTCATGCGTGATGCCAAGCGAGCGCGCAGCAACAAGCACGTGTGTGGTGTGTGTGTGTGTGTGTGTGTGTGTGTGTGTGTTGTGTGTGTGTGTGTTGTAACAACCAGGAGTTAATCTGACAGCAATTGATTTTCAGTGAGTCAGTCAGTGTGTGTAACACTGTCGTCCGTTGCGTATCAAGGTACCTCTAGCTGTCAGAAGCCGCTGTACCAAGCCGTTGGTGGACTGATCGATATCCACAAACATGTTTGGAACAATCTATTACCTCGTCCCCAAACCCTGTCAATCTCAGAGACAGTCCGTCTGTTTGGGTCAAATCGACGACATACGGAGAATACTGGCTAAAGGAACGGAGCTGTTGAATGAGAGGTGACGGCATTGTTTTTTTTTCTGTTATTCCGCTACCACCCCACCACCCCTCCTCCTCTCACTCCCCGCTTCTTACTTCCGGCCTTCAATCCTCAACCGTCCCACCCCTCCTAATCCCTCCATGCCACACTCCTAACTCCCCTAACCCATCCCCACTCAAACATAGTGGTGACCCTCGCACAAGATGACATTGAATGGGCCTGCCTAAAGCAAACAAATAAAGGGCACAAAAAACCGTGAATTTGACAACACAACGGTATATACTAGTGAGAGAAAAGAAAAGATAAGAGAAGCAATGGTCTGTTTTTATCATAGAAAGGAATAGCTGCTAAAATAGGCAATCTAAAACTTTATGCCGCTTGAGGGTTGATGGCACTGAACGATCGTAAACAGGCTCCACTCAAATCCGATGATCCCTCACTATAAGATGAATGCGTTAATGGGAAAGCTCATTTCTTTCTTTCTTCGGTCCCTCCCGAAGAGACAACAACAATTCAACCCAACGAGTAAAAAGAAAAGGCCATAACCGTTTTTACCAGGTATAATATGTTCTTCGCGGAGGGAGAGGAAGAACTTAATGGCAGCCTTCTAGGACCTCAATCTGCAATTAACGTAAGAGATCGTGACGGTTCATTATTTCAGCCGACATACATGTTCTGGGAAACCAACGCATCTATTTCCGTCGAAGACAGAGCAGCAGAAGATGATTGTATCGTATTATAACATGTTGTAGTCAGGGGGGCAAGATCCCTCCCTCGTCTGAGAACGGTCTCCGTATCTTTAAGAGATCCATTCCCCCTCCTTCCCCCCCAAAACTGCTGGACAGAGAGGGAGGGAAGGTGGAAAGGGAGTGGGAGGAGAGAGGATGGGAAGGCAGTTGGGGAACAGAGATGTAGGTGGGTCGGGTAGCAGATATGGAACTTATTTAGCCGGAATGAATTCTCGGCCTGATAAGGAATGGATGGCTGGAGTGTGGGGAGGATAAGAAAGTAATGGAGCATGCAATTTGTCAGAGAAGCTTCCTCGGTTGTTGTGGTGTGCCTTGGGCCAGAATGTGTAAATGGAGCCGTAAAGAGCGGGGAATGTGATCTCCTTCACCATGAGAGCAAAGGGTGGTCTCCTGTTGATGTGTGTATGTGGTTGTGTGTGTGTGTGTGTGTGGGTGTGTGTGTGTGTGTGGTTGATGTGTGTGTGTGTGCAGTGTGCGTTGCGAGGCGTGGTGGCGTTGCGTGTGCGTGGCGTGCGTGTGTGTGTGTGTGTGGTGTGTGTGTGTGTGTGTGTGTGTGTGGTGGTGTGTGTGTGTGTGTTGTGCCCGTCGTTGTGTTTTATTTACTGCATACTTATTTCCTCCTCATTGACTCATTTACGTTGATGTTTTGTAAGTTGAACGTGAAAAAATCCCAGAGAGAGAGAGAGAGAGAGAGAGGGGAGAAGAGAGAGAGAGAGAGAGAGAGAGAGAGAGAGAGAGGAGAAATCAACAACAGCAGACGGTCTGAAATGAATCCAATGTAAAATAACACTGCTCCTGTCAAATGGTTTATTTTCAAGCCGTAAATCCAAGAACGCTTTTTTTCTCGCTATCTCCTTCTCTAAATTCATCCTCTCGTTACTTGATCTTGTTATCTTTTTTTAACGTGGAGCGCTCGACTGGAAATAAGTAACCGGAGCATTTTCACACGGTATTCTGATATGGAGAGCGAGACAGGAGAATTAGGGCAGTTTTGATAATTCCCATTTGGAAATAAAAAAAAAAAGGAGTAAGAAAGCAGAAGAATGAAAGAAACTGATGAAAGCATAATATTATGAAAATTTAGGGTTGTTGTCCGAGTTTAGATGTTGTGTGTTTAGTTTTGACGGAGCGTTTTCATTCCTCTGAGTAAATCGACACACAACATATTAAAACATATTCTCTCCTTCTCTCTTCTTTTCTTCTCTCTCTCTCTCTCCTCTCTCATCTCCTCTCTCTCTCCTCTCCCTCTCCTTCTCTCACTCCTCTCTGTATCCCCATCTATCTCCGTCCTCTGCCTGTCGAACACACTCACACACACACAACACACCACACACACACACACATTCCACAAATCACCCCATTGTCAACGAACCTCTGGTGAGTCACAAAGCCAAATGAGCCAAAACCTATCAAAGACTTCTCTCACGTCACACTTCACCGCACGGGGACACCGTGGGAACCTCTCAAACGACAGTCGACTACACTGACTGTCCTGTCTCCATAGCTCCAGTTCTGCTGTCGTAGCTAACCTACCCTCACCAAGCCTCAACTTCAGTGCCGCATTCTTCTTTCACCAATCACAATGGTGTGGTCCTGAATTGATGAATCATGGCTTCAACTCTGCGTCATATGGCCACCCTCGCCAGCCTCAATCAAATGATGCCGATTCTTTCTACCATTCACAATGGAGTGTCCTGAATTTGATGAATCCTAGATTCGTACGGCTTTAATGGCCAACCCTTGCAGCCTCATCAATGCTGCCTGATCTTTCTACCAAAACTCAATGGAATGTCCTGAATTTGAATGATCCTTAGATTCGTACTGCTGTAATGGCAACCCCTTGCCAAGCCTCAACAATGCTGCCTGATTCTTTTCTACCAATCATAAGGGGATTTATCCTGAACTTTGATCGAATCAGGTACTCTTCGTTTGACAGTAATGATTATTATCAACAGATGCATAGTAGTTATATAAAAGAAAAAGAGGAAGGCAAATCAACACTCAAGTCAAGTCAAAATTACCTTTTATTGAGCGTTAAAGAAGAACAAGCTTTTACCCAGCTATTTTTTTTTTTTCATCCTGCCGTCACAAAACAAACAAATATACCAATTACAATACTGAAGAAAAAAGAGCAACGCATACGTAAAGAGAAAAAGATTCAGTGTGAATGAAAACAAAAATTAAACATTTAACAAGCTATCACAAATCACAACTTGATGAACAAAATGCTCTACATATCAGACTAGGTACAATCCAGACATTAGAGAGAGAGAGAGACACTGACACTGACATTTTTTATTGTCCGTTTAGGGGCCAGTTAAGCCTTTAACAAGGGGGTTGGCAAATGCATTCACACCGATACAAAAAGCAGAAATTTCATGCGTATAACGTAACTTCACACCACATACACCACACACAACCACAACACACCACACACAACCCACACAACACGTCCTCACCTTCCCTCCGCCTTCCCTCCGCGCCCCACCCCGCTACCTTTCTACTATAATCCCCCAACATCCTTACCGCCTAAATACACACGACTTACCACTACCCTTCCCCACCTCCCTCCGCTCCCTATTCCGCCAGCCCACACACCCTACCCCAGCCCCCGCCCTCCCCCAAAACAACCGCACCTTGGATCATCCTTATGTTAACCGGTATTTTGCTCAATTATCTTTTTTCCTTCTCACATACATGGCTTTCAGCTATGTACTTACCACTTTTCTTTAACAACACGACGTTCATTATTATTAGTTAACACTGGAAGCCCAACGCTAGCATTAATTTTGGTGGAATGAACGAGTATTCAACACACTGCAGCTTTTACGTTTGTCAGCATAAGTAGTACAATGAAACAAAAAATGTTCTACCTTCGTTTCTAATTTCATTTCCACAAATGGGCAAATAGTGTCATTCGAATATCAGTAACCTTAAGAACCATGCTTACAGTTTTTTTAGACCAACTAACCCATAAATAACCTAAATCTGGCCAATCTGATTCTGTGCCAGTTAATTTGTAACTAACGTTAGGTACTGTCTGCCTAAAAAAAATATTTTTTGAAGGAACCAGAAGTATCTATATTTTATCGTTATTATCTTTTTCTGCATGCCAATTTTTTGTTTGAAACAGGAAATGAGTCAGTTCTTTGAATTCTGTTATAAAACCCAAATTCGGAACAAACTCCCCCTGGGTTCAGCCAAACAATACCAAAGGCCATTTTCATCAGAGTCTATTGTAACTTCAGTCACCCAATAAAGTGACTCATATTCGTGTTGTAACAGAAGCATTTCGTAGGCTTGCCTACATATTCTCGACATGGGAAGTCTGATAGCTTTAACCCAATTTATGCATTTTACAGTAGTTGTAACGCGTAGGGAATACCTCCCATTTCTCCATATATCCATTTTATATTTGATGTATGTAGGGTACATTCAGATATCTTTTATGGCAAACATGTGGACATTTTCAATATGTTTACGTCCCTTGTTCTAATCCCCAACTTCAGCTGTCGTATGTTAGGATAGGCTGAATTTGTGCATCGAAAAGCTTCCAAAATAAATTTATATCAAAGTGTTTAGTCTTCTTAATGATTTCATAATTCCATTTCCATCACATAAAATAACCTTTTTTGCCTTTTTCCTGCAAACATCAGACAGACACTGCTAACACTCAACTTTGTGTAAAAGCCAACCCTAAGTATTTGTAACGAGTTTGTTACCTTTACTTCTCATTTTCCATAAACCATCTTTCTCTGTCACTTAAGTAGCCAACCTTTTCTGAAAACCATTTTACATTTGTTTTTTCAAGAGATTGACTGTTAAATTTAATTAATTCGATCTGCCCCTTTTCTAAGACTATTTATATTTGATTCTGGAGCCCACTAACCAGAGTCAGATAACAAAATAACATCATCCGCCAAACAATATTAAAATATTTCAACTGCACCAGGAATGAGCTTGAATACCATGTTTATCCATTGCTTGACAAATCACCGCCAATTCGTTATGAAAAAAAAAAGAAAATAAGAGCGGCTAAGTAAGACATCCTTGTTTCATCATCACATCAATCATCACCTCACCCCCCTTGGGCATTCAAAGTAGTGTATGACGAAGCAACATTTTATCATCTCGTACAAAGGCTAATACAGAATCGTAAACACCTTTCGTAATTGCCTTGATAAAGTTTTCCTTCACACCACATTTTCCTCAAAACTGCCCAAAAACATTTCAGATCAAAATCGAATGCCTTTCTGAATTCCACAAGGCAACATACAGTTAAAGAGACTTTTTTATAAGACACTTTTGTACTATCGCCAGATAGGTGGAAAATAAGATCTACGGTACTATAACTGGTCTGTAAGCCGATTGCTGCTCTTCTAAAAATCATTTTTTTCCCTTTCCTGCTACCCACTTTGGAAAGTCTTTTGTTAAAATATTGTAAACACCATACTTACAACACTCGTTAAGGGGGTGCAATGGCCACGATAGTTATATCTGGGCAGGTTTGGATTTCCCATTTTATCTATTGGAACAACAATAGATTTTCGACCAGTCCTTCTGGTAAAACACCAAAGGTCAAAAACAACAATTTTTATTGAAATAAATAACTAAGAAAAAATCAATAATTTTTGAACTCGGCATGCTTCAGCATCTCACTAATAATTTTGTCCAGACCAGAACTTTTTTTTTCGCGGCCTCGAGGATTACCAATGAAATGATGAAGCTGGCTTGAACCTCATGCCTGGAAATTACTACTTCATCGAACAAAACATCTGAGATCCATCTGTTGTTGCTCCCAGACATGGCTAAACTCGATAATTTTTCTATTTCCCTCTGGAGTAGAATATACATCCACATCATTAAAGACATTGTAAAACAAAATGGTTATGGCCCACTGTTCAATGGATAATGGAGTGTATATTGGCTGACTTTCTATTGACTGATCGAATAGTTATGCCAAAATAATAACCTTTAGGATCATTAATCGAACTGGATTAAGTTTGGTTAATCTCTTTTGGCGTCCAAATTCATCTTTTTTTTTTCCTGTTTAAAATAAAAAACAAATATTTGATTCTTTCTTCTTTTACGTACTCTTCTCGTTTTTACTGCAACGTGATTTCTTTGAGACGCTCGTTTAAATTTCCAATAGTGACCCACCCCTTAACTGCCCTTCTATTTTTTTTTTTTTTTTGTTTTCGATCACATTCCTTGTCAAACCAGAGTCTTTTTTTTTTTTCCCTTTTTCTTCACTTTTCTTATTTCCTATTGTTCTCATCATGCAAGAAGCAAGCGCGCAAAGTGATTTAACGAAAGAGTTCAATGGATAATATTGGACATCTGTAACCTAGAGCTTGGTAGGCGTTCTGTAGGCTTTCATCAAATTCATAGAAACTTAAAAAAAAATTCCTCTTCAAAAACACAAACAAATCGTCTGACCACACAAACCTATCTTCCAACCAACCTTGTTTCGCTTCAGCTGGCTTTTTCCACATCCTGTTCCTACATATGTCCACTAAATTTAACTGGTAAATGCCAGAGTCAATGCGGCTCTCCGACCATTCAGCGTAAATGTTGCGTAAAAACATATCCTGAGACATAATGACATAACGACACACTAGAGGCCGTGGAGAGAAACAACATACGTTAAATCCCCACAGACTACATTCACCCACAAACGTTAACTTGAACGACTTCACAGTTGAAATCATGAAACATAAAGTTCAACCATGATTTACCCGAAACTATTTATAAAACCATCATCTTTTTGAAAATCTTGCAAAACATCAACAGATCCCACACAATCGTCATCAACAATATCAGGTGAGTAATTTAGTCCATATCACTTCGGTGGTGTTGGTTTGTTTTCCCGAGATCCTGTTCTTGCATTGAGGTCAACCCATTATCAAAACATTTACGTTTTCCATTTTCCTGTAGCCAGCAAGATACATCTTCCAAGTTCCACAATCCCATCTTTGATTCCATTGAATTGTACAAAGGACCATTTCAGGACAGACATAACATGCGAACAATAACACATCCTATCCGAGTTAAATACACAATCAGTCACTTCTATCCGTATGGCCAGCAAATTTTCTTCACATTAACATTGACTACTTACTAGAAATATATCTGGAAAAGGGTTTGCGCACCTAACAGAAGAACGCCCCACCAGAATGTCTTCCAGATGTGACCATTTTCTTTGCTGGAGCCGTAAACTTTAAACAAAGTCTGAAGAATATTTACTAACTGAATCAAAAGAACTAATCCCAAAAGGTTCTTCCTGTCAGAGCACGCAAACAACAAACCGTCGAAAATATGTAATTCCATGAAAGAAAAGTCATTAAGTTTACTGTACAAGTTTTCCACATTGGTAACAGAAATGTTCCACTCCTCAAGATGATCCGGCCTGTCCTACCGTGTAGTCGTCCCGTGTAGTTCGACGCCGCCTGGGTCGTGCCGTCATTGGCCGGGGCTCTTGTTGACAGGGGTGACAAGAAGACAGCGGTGTAACTGGGCGTCGCCACGGTCCACCTCGTCCCGCCCCACCTTTGCCACGCACGCACACGCACGTGCCGGCCCCCCGGCAGGGGTCAAGAAGACAGTCTGACCCTCGTTTGAAGCGACGAGGGAATCCCCCGTTCCTCTGCTTCCGCGTACATTCCTTTACTTTCGCCTTTCCCCTGCCCTCTGCCCTCTGTTGCGCTGTCCAGCGGCCGGCTCCCCCTCGCGGTATCGTCGCGGCGTTGGCCTCGTAAGCTGTTTCCTCTGGCATCACGTCGGCGTGGTCGTCTCCCGCGGCTGCTACCCCCCCCCTCCGCATAGGTTTCGGGGGTCCGGTCGTTTTGGTTCCACCAACCATCTGCCTCTCTTAAAGGTAGGCCACTTTCTTCTCCCCCCCTATCGCTTTCCTTCCTGGCTTCTGCAACAATAATACTGGCTTGTACTGTTTGTGGGTCAGGTCGGTTGGTCACTGTCACAGAAGATCCTTTCGCTTGTCAGTCTTTCTCTAAACCAACGCACGGTCTGTGATCACTACTGCCATCTTCTTCTTCTCTTCATTCTTTTCCACTTACTTAAACTGAGACCACCATTTGGTTTGGGTCGGGGGCCGTCCTCTGTTCTCCCCTAGACAGGGCAGTGAGCGGCGGGCGATGTCATCGTTGTCCATTTCAATCGGCCCCCCTCACACTGTTGAGGGTACGGGGCGATCATCTGGGAACGATGTGTCCATAGTTTTCAGACTTTGGGGCCGTCTCAGGCAGCACCAAAGAACGAAGGGGGTTATCCTCGACGTGAGAAACCTTGCCAGCTGTCAAGGATTTTCTTTCAAAACAGTCCATTATCACTTTTCAATTTGTTTTTTCGGACACTGGAGGGGTGGGAGGGAGTTTCCGGAATCCTTTTTTCATTTTTCTCATTTTTTCGGGCACACTGCCGTAAACATATCCCAAACGTCCTTCCTCGTGTTTCATCTAAGGTCGAAGCAATCCTTGTATATTTGTTTTTCCAAAAGGCGGTGGTCACATAATCTCTCCCAATCTCCTCATCGACTTGCTTCTCACGGGCATTCCGAGTGTTGATGCGTGATCGGGGTTATGAGGACGTTTTGTGCCGGGCTATATTACTTGTCCATGCTGGACTAACGACTGACAATAGATTCGGAACCGTCACACTTTGAAGTCAGGAGGGTGTCCAGTATCAGGTGATCTACGGGGGGGGGTCAGAGAGGGAGAGACCTAGTCTGGCGTCGAGCTTAAGGGACGTCCACGGAAATTTCCTGTCAACTGCTGGATTCAGGGGCATGGGGGAGACAGGCGGGGGGGTACTGCTTCAGGGAGTTTGGGGGCAAGCAGGGGGGCGCTCCTCCACCTGTGGCGGGACTCGTTGTCTGATAGAGGCCCAGGGATCATGTTCGCGCCCATCGCCAGCGAGGTGAGGCATAAGAAAGGAATGCAGGCGACAAAACACGATAACCACAAACCCTGCAGTTTGGGTATCCGTACGGCGGCGACCCACTCTATTCGCATTTTCAACAAACCACGAACATGACACACTTCGCCATGAAGATTCAGAAAAACGTGTGCCAAGGAACAGGCCACAACTTGCCCACATCGCGCACGTTGTCCACTAGGCGTGGTCGGGGTGGACTGAGGCATCTGTTGAGTAGGTGGAGGATGAGTCGCACAAATTTTATAAATTTTTAGGTCGAGAGAGGAGGGAGAGAGAGAGAGAGAGAGGGTGAGAGAGAGAGCATGGAAGAAAGAGAGAGAGAGATTCACTCCCAAAGAAGACATGTTTAAGAAGTCTATTTACAAAGACAAGCTTCATTCGTATTCATGCAAGGTCATCTTCGATTTGAACGAAGTAAATGCGTACATGATTAGGGATGGAAAAGGAACTCTTTTAACAAATGCTGATCAGTCCCTTTTTTTTCGTCCCCCGTTGCGCCAAAACCAGGTAACGTTCTCTGATTGTTAACATGACAAACCAATTACAAGACAAAACACGAAGTGTTTGGACTGTAGGTCTTTTTTTCAGGCAAGATTAACAACAATCAGGACAATGTAATATGAAAAATGAGCAATCGCTTATCTTCTCAAATTCCACACTAGATGGGCGAAACGCGTATTCTTTTGTCTTGTGTTTTGTTTATCCATGTTAACTAGTGGATTTAGTTATTACCTTTGAAATTTGTTTTAATCTCACCATTGCAGTTACCTCACGTTAAAATACCACCTTCGTTGTCTGATTGGTCTGCAAAGTGATTTTATTTGTCACCGTGTTTTGGGATTCGGCCCTCCGTCGTGACGTCATAGTCGTGTTGACGTCATATGAAGCGGTTACGCAAAGCAGATTTTCCGTGCTGCAAACTGTGTTTCCTGTGGTTTCCTGACTGACATAGTTTTGTGAAAAAAAAGTTTGGCAAGGGTTTTTGGGGGGGCGTGAACTTTCTTCACATTATTCTCCATATTTTTTTTTTTTAAAACAACAAACGTCCTTTAAAATTGAAGGATAGAGTTTTAGAACTTACCGCCCATGGACATTGACAAACAAAAAAAAAAAAAGCACAAAGACAAGACACGATGCATTTCAACCACTTGGGGTCCTTTCATCAGGCGAAAAAATAAATCACATTAAACATGTGGGACAGTACAAACACGAAAAACGAAAAAAAGAATGAAAATGACTTATCCGTTATTGTCCATGAAGGCGGAAATGACCATGAGGGCCAGGGGATTATGGAGAGGAAACAGAGGGGGGGGGGGGGGGGGTGCGTCCAGTGGAGGTGTGTGTGTGTGATATATAGGGTTGTGTGTCTAGTTTTATTGGGATGTTGGTATCTTTGTGATGGTTGTGGTAATGGTGGATAGATAATAATGATAAAAAAAAAAAAAAAGGAGTGTGTGTGTGTGGGGGGGGGTGGGGGGCGGGGGGGGGGATTTAAGGGAAGGATAAAAACAAAATTAAGATTAAAAGGATGGAGGGTTGCCTAGTAAAACTTACTGGATGAAGTGAGTGAAGGGGATGTGGTGGTTGGTGTATGACAAGTGTGTAGTGTATGTGTGTGGGTAGTGTGTGTGTGTTGGTAGGGGATTTGCCCAACTGATGTGAAGCGGTGGTATGATTGTGTTTGGTTCTTGTTGGATATTGATGTGATGCCTTGGGGGGTAGTGTGTGTGCCCAGTATGGAAATGGAGATGGTATTCTCGAGTTTTGTGCGTTCAAAAGCTGTCCCTCTGTGACTGCCAGAGTGCCATAACTTTGACATGGTGGATGTTGTGTTGGGTGTGGTTTGAAGTGTAGGCGACGGGTTTGGGGGGGGTCGGTGTGCGGTATCAGTATCAGCCAGGTGTTCCAGCGATTGCTGTTTCACGTGTGCGAGAATGACGTTTCCCTCCCCCTATGTAGATCTTGCCACACCAGCTGGCAGTGGATGGCATCATATAATGTTGCGGTTTCTGAACATAATGTGCGTTTTGAACTGGAAGAGTATTTTTTGGGGGCCCTGTAAGATGGTGACTGTTGGTGAGGGGGGCAGATTTTGCAGTTGGGTTTGAGCAGGGGTGAGTACCTGTGTTGTAGCTTGTTCTGTTCAAACTGTGGATCGCACGAGAGGTCTTTGAGGGTTTTTGTCACGTTTGACAATGAGATCATGGGTTGAAGGTATGGAGGGGAAAGGCGGTTTTGAGGTATATGTAACAATGTCCAATTGGATTTGAGGGATCCAACAATGGGAGGGGTGTGCTGGTGGATAGAGGAGGAAGGGGCTGTGTGTTCTGACTGTACTTGGTTGGATGCTGGGGGTGTCCAGACAAGCCGAAATGTTCTGGATACAGCATGGTGCGGGCGGAGTGGCAGCATGATGATTGGAACTGGGGTATCCCGGTTGGTGAAGAATTGTGACCTTTTGGCTGCTATGTTATAGTGAAGTCTTCAAGTTCTTTTCCTCGCTGGAGCAGAGGAGTCGTGTGGGCGAAGACGGAGAAATTGTGAGTATGGGGATGGCCTTGCTAATAAGTGTGTAGGGTTGTGGGAGGATGAGTAGTCTAGGTTGATGAATGCATGTGCTACGGAGGGTTTGGTAGAAAATGGAGTTTAAGTAGGGCCTACTTCTAGGGAGAAATGGTGATGTCCTAGAAGAAGGCCTACTCAAACCTCTCCATTTTTCTACAACCCACCGACGAACATGCATACCTAGACTACTCATCCAACCCACAACCCACACACTAAAAAGACAGCATCCCATACTCACAATTTTACTTCCGTCCTTTCGCAGAACCCCTGCTGCTCCCGGCGAGGAAGACTTTCACTATACACTCAGCAGCCAAAATGGTCACAATTATTCTCTCACACCAACGCGGATACCCCCGTTTTTTCCATCATCAATGCAGCATTCCGCCGCACCAAAGCTGTATCCAGAACATCTGCTCTGGACACCCAGCATCCAACCAAGACAGACAGACCCACCGCCCTACCTCCTCTAACTCCACCCTCACACAAGTGACAGCTACCCTGCGGCCCATCTGTTAGATCCCTCAAATCATCCAATTGGCACAGGTTGTACATGAAACCACAAACCCGCCTTCCATACCAACCCATGATCACATCAAACTGACTAAAACCTCAAAGACCCCTCTGCGATCCAGGTTTGAACAGAACCACAGCTACAACACCAGGTACTCCACCCCTGCTCCCAAAAACCCTCTGCAAAATCTGCCCCCTCACCAAACCAGAGGACACCAGCTTACAGGGCCCCAAAAACACCTTCACATCAAACGCACATTCTCATGTCAGAGCCGCAACATTAATATATGCCATCCACTGCCAGCTGTGTGGCAAAGATCTACATAGGGGGAAACGTCACGCACACTTGAAACACGCATCGCTAACACCTGCTGATATCCGCCACCACCGACCCAAACCCTCGCCCTATATACTTCCAACCACACCAACAAACTCCACACCAATGTCAAATTATGGCAAACTGCAAGACACAGAGTGACACTTTAACGCACAACTCAAGAATCCCCATCTCATTTCCCAACTGGGCACACTACTACAAACCCGCAAGGCCATCACAATATCCAACAATATCCAAACACACCCTACCCACCTCTTCCTCATCAGTTGGCAATATCCCCTAACCAAACCAACCACACACATACACACACACATACACTCCACACTTACATACACCACACCTACATCCACCCCCACCCTTCACGTCACTTCATACAGTAAAGTTACAGCAACCCTCCATCTATTTAATAATCTTAATTTTTGTTTTATAAAAAATATATATCCTTCCCCTTAAATCCCCTCCAAAACCCCACCCCCGAAAAAATTAAATCCTTAAATCCCCCCCCAATGAAATCCCCCCCCCCCTTAAATCCCCCCCCCCCCCCCCCCCCCCCCCCCCTCCCCCCCCCCCCCCCCCCCCATCCCCCATCCCCCCACCCCCCCCCCCCCCCCCCCCCCCCCCCCCCCACCCCCCAAAAAAATCCCCCCCCCCCCCCCCCCCCAAATCCCCCCCCCCAAATCCCCCCCCCCCCCCCCACCATCCCCCCCCCCCCCCCCTTTTCCCCCCCCCCATCCCCAAATTTAAATTTAAACTTAAAAGCCCCAATTAAAATATCCTAAAATTAAAAATCCCCCCATCCCCCCCCAATCCCCCCCCCCCCCCCCCAATCTCCCCCCCCCCCCCCCCCCCTCCCCACACACACACACACACACAGCCACCCTTTTTTTTTCTTTTTTTTTTTCTTCAATTATTATCCTATCCTACCATTACCACAACCATCCCAAGATACCACAACCATCCCAATAAACTAGAACACACAACCCTATCCTATCACACACACACAGCCACACTCCCCTACGCCACGCCCCCCCCCCACACCCCCCCCCCCACCCCCCGCCCCCCTCTGTTTCCTGTTTCATCTCCCATAAACCTTTCCCCCCTGGCCTCATGTCATTTCCGCCTTCATGGACAATAACGGATAAGTCATTTTTCATTCTTTTTTTCGTTTTTCGTAGTTTGTACTGTCCCACATGTTAAATGTGATTTATTTTTTCGCCTGATGAAGACCCAAGTGGTTGAAATGCATCGTGTCTTGTCTTGTGCTTTGTTTGTCAATGTCATTGGCGGTAAGTTCTAAAACTCTATTCCTAATCTTGCTTCGTTCGCCGCCTTCAGTCACTCCATTTTGAAATGTCTTTAAAATGTTTGCCACTTTTTAGTTTTTCTTTTTAATGAATGAACTGTCCCCAAAATGTGTTCTACTTTTGTGTGTGTAACATTCTTCAAAATGTCCTCTTCTCCGGCAAAAAAAACAACAACAACAACAACAAAAACATTTCTTATATTTTCGATCATGAGTCTTTGAACAGCGCTACAGATAGACATATAACTATGCCTCGCTGCAATTAAACAGACCACTCACTATTGGATAGGCCTGTCATGATTCAAAGCTAGTTTCTGATAGATTACTCCACTGCCGTTTAACCTGTGAGATGCAGTTTTAAAGACTGAAAGAAACTGGGGAAACAAGCAGATGGATCTCACTCAGATTACACTTTGTGCCCCAGTCAATCAGTGAAATCTGGCCGTGGGTACCCGTATTCTGTCAATTGTCGTTGTGGAAAGAAAAGTGTTCATGATTCAGATAGCTGAAAACTGTGTGGCTCTCTTTGGAATGGATATTTCACTTGAGAAAAACAGTGTCTTGTGGCATAGACCACACTAAGAAGCATTCACAGTTTATCCCCCCCT
>CM031605.1:63313423-63330923 GCA_018398815.1 Conus ventricosus | reverse complement strand
GGTGATATTTCGAAGTAGAAGAGAGAGAAGAAGAGAGAGAGAGAGAAGAGAAGAGAGAGATAGAGACAGAGAGCAGACAGGCAGACAGACAGACAGACAGACGACAGAGACAGAGACAGATAACGAGAGAGGGAGACAAGAGGGAGACAGACAAATAAAACGAGGACAGACAGAGACAGCGACAGAGAGAGAGAGAGATAAGAGAAAGACAGACGAGCAGACAGAGGGAGAGACAGACTATAACAACACTTTACTTCAAGACCACCACACAGGATAACCAGAAGATCCTGACCTTGCCTGGACAATCAAACTACCTCAGAAGTCCCGGAATCAATCTATTGAAATGACCCGCCCCAGGGCCCCAAGCTGCCGTGAAGGTGGAGGCACCGTCTGTCGCCTGCTCTGGCACCCTGTTGCAGCACGACAGCTAACATGTGCCGGACAGGGCTGCTAAAGTGCCGGCCAATGATCCCCCAGGTAGTCAGTTTCACAAAGTGACAGGGACATCAATCACTTGGACCAGGTCTGGGGATGTTTCTAACTCCCTCGACGACAATTAAGAAGAGATTCTACAGCTATGGACATTGTTTGTTGTCTGGTTTGTGATCACTCAGGCCCTCTCAGGGTTGGGAATACAGTCAAAATTGGAAAGAAGAAAAAAACAAGCAGGTAGAAAACAAACAAACAAACAACAACAAAGTTAGGTTCAAAGACAGGTGACTGCAGGCGAACATTCAAACACATTGTAAAAGGAATTTAAGTGAATCCGCCAGATTACAGGGACAAGCAACTGACAAGACAAACCACGACGTGTTTTTGACACACAGGTCTTGTTCAGGCAAGAGAAACAACATTCAGAACGATGAAAACGAAGAACGAGCAATCACGTATCTTCTCAAATTTGCCGTTAAAACAAAAAGGGAAAAAAAACCGTTATTATACGAATCCTAATCATGGTAAGAAACGGGCTGAAGACATTATTTTTCACATTGTTATCACATCAAATGGTTTTTATTTTAAAAAAAAAAAACAGGTACAATTTACATCTGAAGGAACATCTCTGAAATGTTCTCTAAGAAGTCTGCTGTATACTGCTTGTGTCTCTCACGTCGTGCAGGTCCCAGCATTCAATATCAAGCTGACGAATGTTGAGGAGACCCAGTACGAAAAAAAGGCAAGAATTTCGCGCAGGCAAATCAAAGGTTTTGTCTTCTGGCCATGTTCCTCACTACCCTGTGGTTCTTTTTCCGCTCCTGAAACGTTAACGAGGTATTTTTAAGAAGTTCTACATAATCATTTTCAGGTCAGGGTTACATATAGGGCTGGGTTAGTCTAGGTTAAGATAAAGGGTTAGCGTTAGGTTAGGGTCAACGTGTTGGAGAGGATTCAATCCAGGTGAGGCGGATGCGCAAAAGAGAGAATTTCACACAACGATAATTGGTTTGCTTGTGCGAAACTGTGTCATTTTCTCTCTCGTCGCCAAAAGGGTTTGCGCCATGATACATTTAAAAAAATATTTTTTAAAGGATGAGTGGGTGAGAATGTGTGATCCTTGTTTTAACACTGTCCCCTCCCTCTGGTTTCAAACAACAAATGGCAGGAGCCGTTTAATGTCGGAGCGGATTTGGAAACAAATAACGAAAATTTGTCTGTTTGAATGTTACATTTATCCTAACAGAGGTTTTATCACGTAAGCTTGTACTTTTGGTTTCAAATTTTTGTAGGAATCACGCTGACATGTTTTGGGTCGTGCATTTTTGATGAGGCTCGCAGCTGCTTCATGGTCTTCAGTACCCCCAAAACATGGCCAAGAACCAAACCAGAAAAATCCCAGAGAGAGTCGTCTTTCATGGAACAGATATCTTGAGTGAAAAGCATTGATTACTGAGTTCTGCTGTATCCCAAATCTTTCCTATAATCACCGCTCTTTACGTTTTTTCAATCCTTCCCGTTTGATGATCGCCTAGTTTTTCAGTTTCAATGTCACTATATAGCTCGGCCGTCCACATAAGGTCATTTCAAGGTTGTCACAGCGCACTGGAAAAAAGGCCTGACTTGAAGGGAAAAGAAATAATCTGGCCATCCCTGTTCATAAAACAGGTACAGCTATGTATGATATGCTCGCTAAAATAAACTGACAGCTGAAATCAATAAAATCATGCCGCTCTGATGCGCAAGTAGTCGCTCTTGATTCCTTACCCCCAACTAAAAAAGTGGGAAAAAATAATGAAAAACAAAACGATCCGAAAAAAACCCCATCACAATTTAAATGTCTTGGCACAAAACAGACACTGGAGAATGGACAGCCAGTGTCTAGTCTCACCGGGGGCTTAGTCTCACTACCTAATTAAAAGATTACAAAATTAAATCAAATCAAATCAAATGAAAACCTGGCACGTTGTAAATTGTAAGAGAAAAAAGAAAAGGGACTATCTAAATAAAAGACAGGGGAATGGCAGAAAATAGCTGATGATAGTATGAAAATCAAACAAACAAAAAAACAAAACAAAAAACAAAAAAAACAAACAAAACAAACAAACAAAACAAACAAACAAACAAAAAAAAACAAACCAGAAGAGAAGAATCCAAGAAAGTGACTGGAGAGATAAAAATTAGGCTCACAGACTTTCCGGAACGGTGCGGACACAGTTAATATCAGAAGAACTCTATCATTGCCATGGGGGACAATCGAAAAGATGGGAAGGCAATAGAACACAAATAAATCGTTTTTACTGGGCCGAGAAGATCAGACGATTCGTTTCCACCGAGTCCAGTTAGTTTTCCATATTCTTGTGACAGCGAGACGTGCACAATCTGGTGGGGAAACTACCAGGTGATAATCATCTGTTCCACGAGGTTTCTTCCCTGATCATGTCGAGTTGTCAGTGTCGGTGATTACTGACTGAGAATTGACTTTGATTGTGTTTTATGGCTGGCCCGCTCAATGACAACTGAAAGAGAACAAAATCCCGGTCTGCAGGCCAAAAAACTGGATTGTCTTCATTGGATCTGTGAAATGAAGAGGAAGGCTTGATAGCTGTCACTTAGGCCCATTGCTTAAAAAAAAGGAAGAAAAAAAGAAAAAAAACACAAAGAAAACAGAAAAAGCAACAAACAAAACATGAGATGAACATAGATCAGGAATACCGATTTTTCCGTGATTCAACTCAGGTACAAAAGTTTTATTTTAATATTTCTTTTTATTGCTTTCATACATTTCGGTGAACAAAAATCATTGGGGATGGTTGCTGCTCCTCGGTATCATTTTTCCATTTAAAAAACTGTTTATTTTGTTTATATATTTTTTATTCACTTTCTTAATTATTTACTTATTTGTTTGTTTATTTATTCACTTAATTTCTTTAAGTAATCGCTGTAATAAACCAATCTTCCCCACACACACTGTCAGGAGCTTTTACCTCCATGGTGTTTCACACTACTCCCCTCACACACAGCTACACCCATCTCACCTGTCACACACACTAAAGCACCAGCAGTCCACAGGGAGTTTCAGTACTGGGTCGTCATGAGGCAACCCACGAGAGGAGACACTGCATCGCTGCAGGGCCACTTTGGTGACGTTTCAGGGGCGTTCTTCTCCAACATTCAAGGCCCACCACAAAGTCATCCCCCACTGGCGACGATGGTTGTTGATTCACGGAGCCAGAGTGAGTGGTCGTTCTTTTCCAGAGGGCGCCACCACGTCTATCCAACATCAATCCACGTGAACCTTCAAAAGAGTTTGACACGATCTCACCGCAGATCAAATTGGAGAGGGGAAAATCGGTCTTCACGAGAAAAGGGCATGACTGCTCACAGTTTTGGAGAATTCTTTTTTGACGATGATCAATCAACGAAATGAAATAAATTGAGCTCAGTGTTTGTTTTCATACTAAAGAAAGAAAGTCAAATAAAAGAGATACAGTCACAGTGAGTCACTCAAAAGATGTCTTTCAAAATACATATTTTCCAAGGCAGAGAAACCAGTTTATATCAATGGAGCTTCGGCATTGCCACAGGACGATGGAAAAGATAAAAGGGCAACAGAAGACATCATCGTTTCCACTAAGCAGGGTTAGATTCTGCAGTATTGTAACAGCGAGGTGTACACTGTGTGGCGGGAAAAAGGCCAGGTAACAATATACGGCACCATATGTTTTCTTCCCAGTAATTTTCCAGTTGTCAGTGATTGTGTTTTATGGCCTGCTCAGTTCCAGCTGGAAGACCATAAAAATGCCGATCTGCACAGACCTCAAAACTGAACTGTCCTAATTGGGTCTTTGACAATGGACAGACAAGTTGATAGCTGCCCTTTAGACCTGTCGATGCTGACCAGGTACAAGAGACACGAAAACGAAACATCAGGAATACGGATATTGCCGTGATTTACTCCGCATGGTGGCTAATTTTGTTTATTGCTTTCATCCATTTTAGAAAGTCAAAGATCAAAGGACTAATGACATATCTCGCATCATTCTGTCGTTGAAAGACTTTTATTTTTCTTTTCGTTTTGTTTTTTTTTCTTTTTTCTTTATTTGTTTGGTGTTAATGTTGCTGTCGTCTAATTTTCCTACAACTCTCAGTGTTACTACCCCAGGCAGTTCATTTTGGCTCCCTCCGAATGAAGCCACACCCAGATCATCCCATCGCCTCACTACAGCAGTTCATAGGCAGCACTCAACAAAGAGGTCACCATGAGGCAAGCAGTCAAAGGAGGCCAAGGATTGCTGTTGAAACAAGCCACTGTGGCGCAGTGGAAAGTGTCTCGGATTCCGGCTATGAGGTCGTGAGTTTGATTCCATCACAGCCATTCTATTGTGAGATTCCCCTTTTTTGCCCGTGACCCAGCTCCTGTCCAGACTTGAGCTTGCTGTCGGCTCAGTTTAGAAGACGAACCACACGTTTATGTTTCATGCATATAAATTTATATGTCTCCAGATTGTCACTCCAAATTTCAGAGCAACACTGCAGGTATCTGTTTTCTCTTGGGCCTGGTTGATGCCAGGTTTTATCATCAAAGTGAATACAGGGTACGGCCATTTTCATGAAATGTCAGACCAGAATGCAGGGGCCAGAGCATCATCTTAAAGGTCATCCTCATCATCGATCAGCATCTAAAACACCTCATCATCGATCAGCATCTAAAACACCTCATCATCGATCAGCATCTAAAACACTCATCATCGATCAGCATCTAAAACACCTCATCATCGAATCAGCATCTAAAACACCTCATCATCGATCAGCAACTAAAACACCTCATCATCCGATCAGCATCTAAAACACCTCATCATCGATCAGCATCTAAAACACCTCATCATCGATCAGCATCTAAAACACCTCATCATCGATCAGCATCTAAAACACCTCATCACGATCACATCTAAAACGCCTCACATCGATCAGCATCTAAAACGCCTCATCATCGATCAGCATCTAAAACACCTCATCATCGATCAGCATTTAAAAACACCTCATCATCGATCAGCATCTAAAACACCTCATCAAACGATCAGCATCTAAAAACACCTCAAACATCGATCGCATCTAAAACACCCCCATCATCGATCAGCATCTAAAAAAACCTCATCATCGATCAGCATCTAAAACACCTCATCATCGATCAGCATCTAAAACACCTCATCATCGTCAGCATCTAAAACACCTCATCATCGATCAGCATCTAAAACCCCCTCATCATCGATCAGCATCTAAAAACCTCATCATCGATCAGCATCAAAACACCTCATCTCGATCAGCATCTAAAAAACCTCATCATCGATCAGCATCTAAAACACCTCATCATCGATCAGCATCTAAAACACCTCATCATCGATCAGCATCTAAAACAAACCCCATCATCGATCAGCATCTAAAACACTTCATCATCGATCAGCATCCCAAAACACTCTCATCATCGATCAGCATCTAAAACACCTCATCATCCAAACAGCATCTAAAACACCTCATCATCGATCAGCATCTAAAAACCTCATCATCGATCAGCATCTAAAACACCTCATCATCGATCAGCATCTAAAACACCTCATCATCGATCAGCATCTAAACACCTCATCATCGATCAGCATTCCCAAAACAAACCCCATCATCGATCAGCATCTAAAACACCTCATCTCGATCAGCATCTAAAACACCTCATCATCGATCAGCATCTAAAACCTCATCATCGATCAGCATCTAAAACACCTCATCATCGATCGCATCTAAAACACCTCATCATCGATCAGCATCTAAAAACCTCATCATCGATCAGCATTTTAAAACACCTCATCATCGATCAGCATCTAAAACACCTCTCATCGATCAGCATCTAAAACACCTCATCATCCATCAGCATCTAAAAACACCTTTATCATCGATCAGCATCTAAAAAAAACCTCATCATCGATCAGCATCTAAAACCCTCATCATCGATCAGCATCTAAAACACCTCATCATCGATCAGCATCTAAAACACCTCATCATCGATCAGCATCTAAAACACCTCATCATCGATCAGCATCTAAAAAAACCTCATCATCGATCAGCATCTTAAAACACCTCATCATCGATCAGCATCTAAAACACCTCATCATCGATCAGCATCTAAAACACCTCATCATCGATCAGCATCTAAAACACCTCATCATCGATCAGCATCTAAAACACCCTATCATCGATCAGCATCTAAAACACCTCATTTATCGATCAGCATCTAAAACACCTCATCATCGACAGCATCTAAAACACCTCATCATCGATCAGCATCTAAAAACACCATCATCGTCAGCATCTAAAAAACATCATCATCGATCAGCATCTAAAACACCTCATCATCGATCAGCATCTTAAAACACCTCATCATCGATCAGCATCTAAAACACCTCATCATCGATCGCATCTAAACACCTCATCATCGATCAAACATCTAAAACACCTCATCATCCATCAGCATCTAAAACACCTCATCATCATCAGCATCTAAAACACCTCATCATCGATCAGCATCTAAAACACCTCATCATCGATCAGCATCTAAAAACCCTCATCATCGATCAGCATCTAAAACACTCATCATCGTCAGCATCTAAAACACCTCATCATCGATCAGCATCTAAAAAAACCTCATCACGATCAGCATCTAAAACACCTCATCATTTGATCAGCATCTAAAACACCCCATTTATCGATCAGCATCTAAAAACACCTCATCATCCATCAGCATCTAAAACACCTCATCATCGATCAGCATCTAAAACACCTCATCATCGATCAGCATCTAAAACACTCATCATCGATCAGCATCTAAAACACCTCATCATCGATCAGCATCTAAAACACCTCATCATCGATCAGCATCTAAAACACCTCATCATCGATCAGCATTAAAACACCTCATCATCGATCAGCATCTAAAACACCTCATCATCGATCAGCATCTAAAACAAAAAGTCTCAAATGTTGTGGCCCTTCATGCCCTGCTTTCATGGTGACCTGTCAGTTTGTGGCCCTTCATGCCCTGCTTTCATGGTGACCTGTCAGTTTGTGGCCCTTCATGCCCTGCTTTCATGGTGACCTGTCAGTTTGTGGCCCTTCATGCCCTGCTTTCATGGTGACCTGTCAGTTTGTGGCCCTTCATGCCCTGCTTTCATGGTGACCTGTCTGGATTTCAAACCACATCCATGCTCTTGTGAGAATGTGTCGAGGTCGCCGGTAATGGAGAGTTGATTGACGAGTCCCAGAGCGTGACCAAAACAATGAGATTGTTTTTCCAGTGGGTGGGGAGATAGTGTCTGTCAAAAGACCCCCAGTGTTTACCATACCACAGATATCCCTGTATACCACACTTGACAACTCTGAATCTGAAGAAACCGGAAACTTACAAAGGCGTGCATTCAGTGGGACACGACCCTCCCAACCCTCAGCCCCTAATGCTAACCACTGCCACACCACCTCCCAAGCCTCAGCCCACAATGCTAACCATTGTGACACCACCTCCCAACCTCAGCCCCTAATGCTAACCACTGTGACACCACCTCCCAACCCTCAGCCCCTAATACTAACCACTGTGACACCACCCCAACCCTCAGCCCCTAATGCTAACCACTGTGACACCACCTCCCAACCCTCAGCCCCTAATGCTAACCACTGTGACACCACCTCCCAACCCTCAGCCCCTAAATGCTAACCACTGTGACACCACCTCCCAACCCTCAGCCCCTAATGCTAACCACTGTGACACCACCTCCCAACCCTCACCCCCTAATGCTAACCACTGTGACACCACCTCCCAACCCTAAAAGCAAACCCCAAATTTTGGGCCTTGAAAAAAAAAAACCCCCAAAAAAGGGAAAGCCAGCCCCTGAAAAACGTTTAATTTTGAAACAATGGATCGATTTAAATTTTTTCCCCCCTTTTGCATTGTTTCCCAAAAGGGGCCACCCACGTGGTGGGGCCTTGACCAAACCCTTGAGGGAAGAAAAAAAAAGGGAGATAACACAATCCTGAAAGAGAAACACTTCACGACCGCCCCCCTGGAGTCTCCCTGACAGGATCGGTCTAGATGGGAGTGAAGGGAGTGCCTGACCCAAAACGCCCCGCCCGAAGCCCACACGGGAAAGATTTTTAAACGATTTAACAACACCCCCATTTAATTTCCCAACCCCAAACCCCCAACACCCAAAATAAAAATAACCCTTTTCCAACCCACACAACTGCACAATCACAACAACACCCCAAACCCAAAACCCACAAAAAGCAAAAATTATAAAAAAACCCTTTCACCATACGACAAACACCCCCAAAATTTAAAAGCTTTCCTCACATAGACAAAACAAAATTTATAAAGAAACTTTTCCAACACCCACCCCTTTTCCCACACCCGGGAGGGGCCCACCCCCCCTCCCCTCCTTCGAGTTTTACTGGAGCACCCGGGTCGCACTGGGTGCCCGAACCGGGGGGTTAAAAAGGGAGTCGCTCAAACCGAACCCTCAAACACGCAAGCAGGCAGTGAAAGCGCGCCCGGGAAAAAAGGGGTGGGGGGGGGGAAAAAAACGTGGCGTTTGTTACTGGGGTCCTGGAGGGGGGTCGGCCCCCCCCCCCGGTCAAGACGGGGGGGGCCTCCTCAACCCAGTCCGCGGCCCCCGCCCCGGGGGCGTGGCCTCGACCCGGGCGCGGGCCCCATCCGCCGTGGTCCAGCCAGAGCGGGCCCCCAAACCAGAAACGGGGCACCATCCATCCGCGGTCTCAGCCAAGCGTGGCCCAACCACACGTGGCCCCATCCAGCCCCGGGGTCCACCAAGCGAGGGGCCTAAACCAGCACGTGGCCCCACCAGTCCGGGGTTCCCAGCCAACGGGGCCTCAACCAGCACGGAAACCATCCCGGGTTTGCTTTCCCAAAAGCCCCAAGACCCGGGGCCCTTTAAAACCCCAGCACTTTGGAACCCACCAGTCCAGACTCCGGGGGGAACCCCCCGGGGGGGGGGGGGGGGGGGACTAGCTGGGGGGAAAAGAAGAAAGGGGGGGAAAGGGAAAAGAAGAAGAAAAAAGGAAAGGGGTACGGGAAACCCCCGCCGCATACATCGACCCATGCTGCTAAATCTTAACAGCCATTTCCGCATGATGGGCGGGGGGAAAAGGCTATAAAACGCCCCAACAGCCCCACTCAACACAAAACCTGGCATAAAAAACAGAAAAAACCGATAAAATTTCTTTAAAGTCTTCTCACTTTAAGCAGGAAAGGACTGCATTAAATCAACAGGCTATAAAAAAAATTTATAATTTAAATCTTCACCCTTCTCTCACCCCAACGTTTAAAAAATTTTTTCCTTTTCCCTTGGGGAGAAAAACCAAAAACCGCGACCATCGTTTAAAAAACTCCCACCAAACATTTGCAAATAAAAAATTTAAAAGGGCCCATAAATTGCCCAAAATTTTAAAAAGCCACATTTCAAAAAAACACAAATCTCCAACCACGCATCCAAACCGCCCAAATCATGCGTACGCACACTCGGAACAAAAAACATTTTTCCCTTGCACACACAAACAGACGGTGGGGCCGAAGAAAAAGCCCGGGCAAATGTGACGGGGGCGGACGACGAACCAAAAAATTCCCCAACCCTGAATCAGGGGGGTTTCTCTCCCATCCCCACCGACTACCCCCTCCCCAATCCCAAAACAGGAGAAAAAATTTTTGGGATAAAATTTAAAAGGCCCCGGGTTAAAAAGTTTAAATTTAAACCAGAAAAAAGGGGTCTCAAACAATATTTTTTTTTTTTTTACAATTTTGAAAAAAAGAAAATTGCGCAAAAAGAAGAAAACCGGGCTAACAAAAAACCCAAACCAAAAACAAAAAAAACCACAAACGATGCTTACCAGTCCCCGGGGGGGGGTGACCCAAAAGGCGGGTCAAACGACTCTCTCTGCCCCTGCCCCCAGTCGAGAGGCAGAGGCACGGGTGGGGGAAAAAAAGAATGATGCCCCTCTCCTACGGGCCGGGCCGTGGGAATTTGGAAACCCGACTTACCCCGATGAAAAGGGGGAAGAAAAAAACCCGGACAGGCCTCCCAGAGACATCTTCCCTGGGTTGAAAAAGCTAACCTCCCTCAGCGAGGGGGCCCAAAACAGCCACCTAGGGTCCCCAAGGACTTTCCTCAAACTAAAAGAAATAAAACACGTGCGACAGGAAAAAATACAACGAGGGGCCGTTTAGACAGCTTTTTCGAGAGAAAGGTCCCCAGCCACCCATAAAACCCTGCAAGGAAAACCCGGGGCCAGTGGAAAAAGAGAGAGAAGAAGAAAGAAAACCCCGAATTTTAGCAAACTACAACAAGGGCAACCGCACCACCACAAGCCCCTTTAAAAAGGGAGGGATACACGAAAAACAACGACAATAAAAAAATTTTTGAAAAAACCCGGGGCCCCACCCTAATGGGTCAAACCCCGTAGGGCCCGGGGTGAAAAACTCGTGAAAAACCCCCCCCCCTTCAAAAAACCCCCCCTGTTTCCTGAGATACATGCCCCCTTTAAACCCTTGACGCATGTGCAAATTCCCCAAAAAAAGGGCCCGAACCCAACCTCTTTTGCTTGAAAAGGGGTACGGGGAATCCAATACAAACATTCTACGAAAAATCATTCCCGGGAAAAACATAAACTAAAATTTACAAACAACTAAGAAAACCCCCAACCATAAAGTAACAAACCCAACCCTTTGGTGATTCACTACCGTTAACATCACTGAAGGAAAACTGCCCAGTACACCTAAAACCCAAAAAACCAAAAAGGGGATATAACCCGGGTTGGGGGAAAGGGCCCCTCTAAAACCGTTTTCCCAATGTCTGACTAGGGAAACCGGGCCAAAAGGATAGTCACATCCAAAAACGGGAAACCCTTTTATTTTACGGAAAGTAAACCCAAAGACCTGAAAGCTCCACTCCCCAACCCCATGAGCACACGCCCCGGGCCCGGACCCGGGTCCGAGCACGGAGAGGATGATGTTTCGCTCTCCAGTACAAATTTCCCAACCTTCCCCCCGGTCTTCTTTTTGGGCACGCCAGGGGCTTTCCCCAAATCTGCCGGGAGAAAATTCAGCAACAGTAGGGGAATCGATAGTCCAAAGCGGGAAAAGCCCCCGGGGTTATCGACTCGCAGATTCTACCATACCGAAGTGTAGGGGTGACCCGCGATGGGAAATGAGGTTTAAAAGGGGGTCCCCCCCGGTCAACCCCAACCTTGCTGAATGCCTCCCCAACCAGGGGCCCACTGACCCTGGGGGAAACACCTTCAACAAACCCCTTAGGCGTTGTCCGCGGGAAAGACGGCAACGCGGCAGTACTGCCTAACCTTTGAGTTCACCCCTGGCCAAAAGAATCTTGTCTTACCCCCCCGAGAGTCCGCTTTGACCCCAAAAGCCCCTTCCAGGGGGGAACCCGTGGGCCTGCCAGAAAACAATTCTCTCAACTTTGGGGAACAACAAGCGTTTGGCCCCAAACAATCTGCCAGTGAAAACCCTAAAGGGGGAAATCCCTTGGGGACTTAAAGCTCCCCTTTGGGCTGTGGGGCCGACTGAGGGGGATAAACCACAATTTGTCAAGGCTTTGGACACCCAAAAGCCCCCGGGCCTGAAACGTTTAAGCAGCAGGATGGGCCCTTGCCCAAACCCCCTCGCCCAGAGATGGGCTGAAAAAACGGACCAATTCCTGTTCCTCTTCTACTTTTGGCGCGGGGTGGGGGACCCCCCACACACGCCGGGAAACGGGGCAAATCCGTAGCCACGGGCTGACGGCGTCCGTCTGCAAAAAGGGGGAAAGAAATTCCCTATAAAAGGGAATAAAAGGGGTCGCCCAAACCACGATGGCCCATATTTTTCGCCACAAGTAGGGGGGGAATAGAAACGGGGACTGAAGGAGGGGTGGAGGAAAAAACCACCCTCCAACCTGCACCCCCTCGAAACTGGCGCCCCCCCCGGGGCCTTGGGGAAAACTAAATCCTTATCCACAAAGATGTTGATGCCCCGAACCCTGATGGGTCGCCCAAAGGGTGAACCAACAACAGAAAAAAACACGGGGCACTCTGTACCACCAAAAGCTTGGATGGACCCCACGTTAACCGGCCCGAGATGCTGGGAAAAACTAGCCCCATGAAATACCCAGCGGGTTTTTGGGGAATCTTTCCTAAAGTGGGGCCCGGGCGACCACAAAAAAACAAAACCCGGGATGCTGAAAAACCCCGAAGAACTGCCTGCCCCCTTTTTCAAGGCCCGCCAGCATTTTTTCGGGGCCCTTTTTGCCACTAAATCCGTGGAGGGGTTTTTCCCCTCCGTACTGGGGGATCCCATAAGCCCCCGCGAAACTTCCCGCAAAAAACCTCACGGTTTTGAATCGCAGCCGCGAAATCCGAAAGGGGCTGTCTCGCCCCATCCGGATCCCCCAACTCTGGGGCAAAAGGGGGGAGCTGTTCAATGGGAACAAAATCCTCCACTTTCCAAAATTTGCCAACTGACGCCCCGTAAACCCCAGCGTTTTGCGCAGCCTAACACCAAACTGCACGAAGGCCCCCGTCGTTATTTTTTTTCATGGCCTGAACTTTCCTCCTGTAAAGTCTCTGGGGTTAAAAGGGGGAAACGCTTTACGCAGACCAACTGCATGCTGCCCTTTGACGCACCTTCATTTTGAGTGAGCACACACTTTCCCCGCAGCACGGATAATCCCAAAAAAAAGGGGGCATACCTTTTGTTCCTCAGACAATTTTTGGGATAACTAGCAACCTTGTCAAAATGCTCTAAAGGGAAAATATTTTGTCCTCACAAGGGTTAACCCCTGGAAAACTTTAACCTTTGGGGCCCCTAACCCTAACACCTCCTGGGATTAACCCCCCGACTTACCGATTCCCGGGGGAAACCCCGAAAGAAATTTGTCCATCTCCCCCCACGCAAAGCCTCCATCCTGTCTATTCTTTCCCCACGGGGGGCAGCCTTTTCCCCACGCTGACCTCCTGCTGAACAAACCTCTTCCCTACCTGGGGCCCCTTCTGGCAGCCTCCTCCCTTTCGCGAGCAGGGGCCCCTTCCTTACGAAGGGTTTTCCCGTCGGGCCCCCTCTTCCCCTCCAGCAAAAGCCTTTTTCCTTGCAGAACTCCTGTCTGTCAGTCTCCCTCTGCCAGGGGCCCCCATCCTACCAACCTTTTCCCAAAACCCGGGGTTTCCGCCCAAATTCCTCTTTCCCCAAAGGGGGGTTTTTCCCGCCAAACCGCCGCTTCCCTACGGGGGGACTTCCTCCCGGGAAACCTCCCCTCTCGTTGCGCTCTAGGAAAAATAGGACAGAGGGAAAGTCCTGGGAAGGGTTCACCACTCCCCGACACTGGAGGGAAGGGGCCCCTCGAAACCCCCCCTTGGGGCTGACCTTTTCCCCCTAGGAAAATTCCCCCCCCGGGATACCCTTACAGGGGAAGCATGGGGAATAAGGGGGTTTTGGTTTTTGCCCAAACCAAAACCCACAAATTTCTTCGTTAATATACTCCCGACGCTTCCGAGCGGAAGGCCCCCAGGGGGCCCCCAGGGAAAAAACCCCCCGCGAAGAAAAAGTGAAAGTACTTTTGCTGGACTAAACGCTTTCAGCACTGGAAATAAGTGGAAAATAACCTAAATCGAGGGCTGGTACAAAAAGTGGGGACTTTCATTTAGAAGACCCTTCCTTTTTTCGACCCCGAGTAGCCCCCACCACCAGCCCCCGGGCTTGGGCCCTGAAAAACTAAAACCTCAGTTTTCAAAAACAGGGGAAAAACAATTTTCCCCTTGAAAAACCCAAAAATTTTAGGGGGGTTTTGTGTTTTGTGTGTGTGTCGTGTGTTTTCGGACAAGTTTCCCCTGCCCCCACTCTGGCAACACCGCCTCTAACAACCGGCCCAAAAAGGCGGGGGGCTCACCGAAAAAAAAACAAAACAAAAACATGTCCCGGGCTTCCCCCACTCCCGGCAACACCGCCTCCACAGCACGAGCAACATTTCGGTGGGGGTGGCCGGAAAAAAAAAAAAAAACCAAAATGGCAGAAACGGAATCCGGAGAGAAGGAAAAAAAAAAGGGACACTAAAAGTCTGATTCAACCCCTGTACTCAAAAAAAACCCGGGAGGAAAAAAAAAAAAAGAAATGGCTAAAAAAAACAAAACAGGAAAAGGAAGACTGAGCGGCCCAAAAGAAAAGGGAAGAAAACGGGGTACCTTGGGGGAGGACCCGGCCGGGAAAGGGGGTCCCCGGACCGGGCCCAAATCCCCTCGGCCCACCCCCGATCCCGATCACACCGGGTGTCCCCCAAAGGCCCCCAAAAAGACTTTCCCTTTTCCCCGCTAGAAACAACCCAGCCAAACCCCCCCACAAACAAACACGACAAACTAACAAAAGAATACAAAACAGACAAACTAAAAGGGGAACCCCCGCGAAACGAAGAGACAGTCCCGAGCCCTTCCCTCCCGGGCAGCACCCCAATTTTCACGACCGACCCCGAGGTCTCCCTTTACAGGAAACGGGCCCAATGGGAGTGAAGGGGGTGCCCGCCCCCACACGCCCCCGCAAGAGGCCCCCCACGAAAAAGAATTCCATACAACACTCCAAATTTTTTTCACACCCAACACACACCCTTTATAAAAAAGCAATCCCCCCACAACAAATGCACAATTCCAATTTAAGCACTCCAACACACACAACATGCACAATTATAAATAAACAATTTACCATACGAAGTAAAACCCCAAACACAATTACAGCATTCCGCACAAAGACAAATACACAATTTTAAAAAAACATTTCCAACCCTCCATCCCTTCCCAACCCTGGATTTCCTCCACCCCCTCCTCCCGAGTCACTGGGGCACCCGTGGGAAATAGGGGCTCCGAACCCCGGGTTTTGGTTTTTGAAGGGGGTCGCTCAAAGCCGACACCCCTTTGACACGCAAGCAGGCAGTGAAGAGCCGTCCCCCGGGAAAAAAGGGGGGGGGGGGGAGAAACGGGCGCTTTTCTGGGGGCCTGGACGGGGTCCCGGGCCGGCCCCTCCCAAAACCCGGGGGGCCCTCTACCAGTCCGCGGTCCCGCCCCGGGCGTGGCCTCGACCACGCGGGCACCATCCAGCCGTGGTCTCAGCCAAGCGTGGGCCCCAACCCCGCACGTGGGAAACCCCGGGCCCCCTTCAGCCGACGGGCCTTAAAACCCCCGGGCCAAACCCCCAGCCCCCGGTCCCCGCCAAGCGTGGCCTCAACCACCGTGGCACCATCCCATTCCGCGGGGCCCCCCGCCAAAAAGCGTGGCCCCCCACACGTGGCCCCCATCCATTTCCCCGGGCCCCCCCAGAGCTTGGGCCCCAACCCACTGGGACCCACCATCCCCGGCCTTTCCCGGGGGAAGCCCCCGGGGGGGGGGGGGGGGGAACGTAGCTGGGAGGAGAGAAGAAAGGGAGGAAGGAAGAAGGAAGAAAGAAGGAAGGGTACTGGAACCCCGCCGTCAGTACAGTCTGACCCATGCTGCTAAATCTTAACAGCCACTCGCATGATGGGCGAGGGAAAGGCTATCAAACGCACCAACAGCCCCAGCTCAACACAGACCTGAGCATAACACAGTAAACCGATCAAATCGTTAAAGTCTTCTCACATGAAGCAGGTAAGGGACTGCATTAAATCAACAGGCTATAAAACAAATATGAATTATCTTCACCCTCTCTCACTCACGTTTAACAATTTCCTTCTTAGGAGATAAACCAACACAGCGACCATCGCTTAATAACTGCCACCACATTTGCAAATAATAATTCAATGGCATAATTGTCACATTTTATAGCCACATTTCAAAATAACACAAATCTCCAACCACGCATCCGAACGACAAATCATGCGTACGCACACTCGCGAACATAAAACTCGTTCTCCTTGCACACACAAACAACGGTGCCGAAGAATAAGAGTCCGGCGAATGTGACAGGGCGGACGAGCGAGACCAAGCAAGTTCCAACCCTGAATCACAGGTTCTCTCCCATCCCCACCGACTACCGCATCACCAGATGCATAAACAGGAGAAAGAATTTGGATATAATTTAGAATGGCCAGGTTAAAGATTGAATTAACCAGAGAAAAGGTCTCAAACAATATTTCTATTACAATTTTGAAAACAAAAGAAAATTGCGCAAAAGAGAAGAATAAGCCGGCTAACAACAACAAACCAAAACAAACAAACCACGAAACTGATGCTTACCAGCTACCCGTGGGTGACCCAGAAGAGGCGGGTCCAAACGACTCTCTCTGCCCTCTGTCCAGTCGAGAGGACAGAGGCACAGGTGCGGAAAAAGAAGAAGTGATGTCCCTCTCCTACAGGCCGACTGTAGGAATTGAAGATACCGACTGTACCCTCGATGATACGGTGAAGAACCAAGACCGGAGCAGCGCTCCCAGAGACATCTTCCGCTCGAGTGAAGAGCTAACCTCCCTCAGCGATGCGGCCAACATGCCACCTACGTCACAGAGTGAGCATACCTCAAACTAAAAGAAATGAAGCACGTGCGACAGGTAAAAAGACAAGCGAGAGGCCGATAGACAGCAAGTCGAGAGAAAGGTACCACCACCCATGAACCTGCAGGATGAATAGCACGGGCAGTGAATTAGAGAGAGAGAGAGAGAAAGCAAACCGAAGTTGAGCTGAACTACACCAAGGTGCAAACCGCACCACAAGCCACATTAAGGACGGATACACGACAACAGCAACGACAATAAACAAATGAAATAATTCCGCCACCCTAGATGGGTCAAACGTCGTAGGCCTCGTGACAAACTCGTGACATCACTTTACGTGTCAGTCCAGCAGCAGCGGACGCAGCGTCATGGAACCCGCAGAGAAATCGAAATCGGATCAGCCATTACTCCCCCGTATCGTTACTCCCCGCTCTTTACTCCCCCGCGAGTATGAATGGTCCCGGGTAGGTAGGTGTTACTCCCTACGCGGAGGTAGTTAGGGATAGGGTCCCGTAGGG
>CM031605.1:63297944-63312423 GCA_018398815.1 Conus ventricosus | reverse complement strand
AAAAAAAAACAAAAAAAAACCAAAAAAAACAAAAAAAACAAACAAACAAACAAACAAACCAGAAGAGAAGAATCAAGAAAGTGACTGGAGAGATGAAATTAGGCTCACAGACTTTCCGGAACGGTGCGGACACAGTTAATATCAGAAGAACTCTATCATTGCCATGGGGGACAATCGACAATGATGGAAGGCAATAGAACACAAATGATCCGTTTTACTGGCCGAGAAGATCAGACGATCTCGTTTCCACCGAGTCCAGTTAGCTTCCATATTCTTGTGACAGCGAGACGTGCACAATCTGGTGGGGAAACTACCAGGTGATAATCATCTGTTCCACGAGGTTTCTTCTCCTGATCATGTCGAGTTGTCAGTGTCGGTGATTACTGACTGAGAATTGACTTTGATTGTGTTTTATGCTGGCCCGCTCAATGACAACTGAAAGAGAACAAAATGCGGTCTGCAGGCCGAAAAACTGGATTGTCTTCATTGGATCTGTGAAATGAAGAGGAAGGCTTGATAGCTGTCACTTAGGCCCATTGCTTGAAAAAAAGGAAGAAAAAAAGAAAAAAAAACACAAGAAAACAGAAAAGCAACAACAACAACATGAGATGAACATAGCATCAGGAATACCGATTTTTCCGTGATCAACTCAGGTACAAAAGTTTTATTTTAATATTTCTTTTTATTGCTTTCATACATTTCGGTGAATCAAAAATCATTGGGACTGGTGCTGCTCCTCGGTATCATTCTTTCCATTTAAAAAACTGTTTATTTTGTTTATATATATTATTTATTCACTTTCTTAATTATTTATTATTTGTTTGTTTATTTATTCACTTAATTTCTTTAGTAATCGCTGTAATAAACCAATCTTCTCACACACACTGTCAGGAGCATTACCTCCATGGTGCTCACACTACTCCCCTCACACACAGCTACACCCATCTCATCCTGTCACACACTGAGCACCAGCAGTCCACAGGGAGTTTCAGTACTGGGTCGTCATGAGGCAACCCACGAGAGGAGACACTGCATCGCTGCAGGGCCACTTTGGTGACGTTCAGTGGCGCTTCTTCTCCAACATTCACAGGACACCACAAAGTCATCCACCACTGGCGACGATGGTTGTTGATTCACGAGCCAGAGTGAGTGGTCGTTCTTTTTCAGAGGGCGCCACCACGTCTATCCAACATCAATCCACGTGAACCTTCAAAAGAGTTTGACACGATCTCACCGCAGATACAAATATGGAGAGAGTAAATCGGTCTTCACGAGAAAAGGCATGACTGCTCACAGTTTTGGAGAATTCTTTTTTGACGATGATCAATCAACGAAATGAAAATGAAATTGAGCTCAGTGTTGTTTTCCATACTAAAGAAAGATAAGTCAAATAAAAGAGATACAGTCACAGTGAGTCACTCAAAAGATGTCATCAAAGGACATATTTTCCCAAAGGCAGAGAAACAGTTTATATCAATGGAGCTTCGGCATTGCCACAGGGACGATGGACAAGATGAGAAGGCAACAGAAGACATCATCGTTTCCACTAAGCAGGGTTAGATTCTGCAGTATTGTAACAGCGAGGTGTACACTGTGTGGCGGGAAAAAGGCCAGGTAACAATATACGGCACCATATGTTTTCTTCCCCCAGTAATTTCCAGTTGTCAGTGATTGTGTTTTATGGCCTGCTCAGTTCCAGCTGGAAGACCATAAAAAATGCCGATCTGCACAGACCTCAAAACTGAACTGTCCTAATTGGGTCTTTGACAATGGACAGACAAGTTGATAGCTGCCATTTAGACCTGTCGATGCTGACCAGGTACAAGAGACACGAAAACGAAACATCAGGAATACGGATATTGCCGTGATTCACTCACGCATGGTGGCTAATTTTGTTTATTGCTTTCATCCATTTCAGAAAGTCAAAGATCAAAGGGACTAATGACATATCTCGCATCATTCTGTCGTTGAAAGACTTTATTTTTCTTTTCGTTTTGTTTCTTTTTCTTTTTTCTTTATTGTTTGTGTTATGTTGCTGTTTTTTTCTCCCTTTTAGTCAGCCCCCTTCCCCACTCACAAAAACACCACAAGATCACACTAAAACATTTATCACCGCAAAAAAATACCATCTTTCCAGAAAAACCCCATCATAACCAAAACCCAAAAAACTCCATTTCCCCGTTCCCATCTAAAAATAATGGGTCCAAAAAAACCCTACTCCATAGTTAAAAACCTTTCCCGATACATCAAAAACCCATTTGGTCATTTTTTTAAAAAAAAAAATTCATAAGATTAAACATATCATCAAGACCCCAAAAACCCCATTTTCACAGATTAAAACAACTCGAAAATAAAAAACCCCCAAATGACAGTTTAAAACACCCTCATCGTTTAAACAAAAACCCCTTGATCGCTTAAAAAAAATCACCCCCCAATCAAAAAAACCCCTTTTTTCTTTCCCCTAAAAAAAAATTTCATGTGGGTTTTAAAAACCCTCATCACGAAGACAAAAACCCCCATCTCACAGCTCAAACACCTTCCATTGTCAAAACATCATATATAGCTCAAAAACCCTTCATCGCAGCAAAACCCCCAACGAAACATCAAAACATTCCTGATCACACAAAACATTATGCACTTTCAAAAATCAAAACAAGATTTTAAACACCCCCTTTCTTCGAAAAAGCTTAAAAAACCCTTCTGTCCTTTTCTTTTTCCCTTTGTGCTCAAAAAACCCTCACCCCCCCCGACCCCCAAAAAACATTATTTTGTCCTCAATAACCACACGCCATCTAAAACCCCTACCCGGTCGGGCAAAAAAAACCCTTTCCCGAAGCATCAAAAACCCAATGCGTTAAAAACCCTCCAAATAAAGGGTTCAAAACCCCTTTTTATTTTTGTTTTAAAAACCCCACACCTTTAAATTTAAAAAAACCCCTTTTTCCGAAAAGCAAAAAAACCCCTCTCTGGGCCAGTTAAAAAAACCCCTAGTTCAGCATTAAAATCCCTTTCGCAGATTTTAAAACCCCTCATATCGTACTCTCCCTATCCGTTACACAAAAATCACCGCCAAATTAAAAAAAAACCCCCAACGATCACACTAAAACACCTCATCCCCCATCCTCTAAAACACCTCATCACGAAGCATTAAAACCCCTTCATCATCGTCAGCACTAAAACACCTCATCATGTCACATCTAAAACCCCTCATCATCGACGCATCAAAAACCCCCAAATCTCTTTTGGGCCAAAAAACCACTTTAGGACGCATTTTAAAAAAACCCTCCATGTCGCATTCCCATCATCTGCTTTTAAACAAAAAAAATTTTTTGGGGCCCTTCACCCCCCTTTTTTGGGGCCTGTCGGGGTTTTCCCCTTCATGTGCTTCATTGTGCCCCTTTTCCCCCCTTTCTCCCTTTTTCCGGGTGATGCTTTGTCCCTTTTTCCCCCGGGTTAACCCTGTCGTTTGGGGCCCCCTTCTGCCCCTTTTGGGGATTTGGTTTCAAAAAAACCCTCCCTTTTGGGGGAAAGTGTCGGGTCCCCAATGGGGGTTTGTTAAAAGCCCCGAGGTGCCAAAAAAGAGTTGTTTTCCGGGGGGGGAAAAAGGGGTTGTCCCCCCAGTGTTTTTTTCCAAAACCCCGTATAACACACAACCCTAAATTTAAAAAAACCGGAATTTAAAAAGGGGGTTTCGGGGACGCCCCCAACCCCCAAACCCCTTGCCCCTGCAACCCCACCCCAAACCCTCAGCCCAACAAACCCCCGTACACCACCTCCCAACCACCCCAAATCTAACCACTGTGCCCCACCCCCCCAAACCCTCAGCCCTAAAACAAACCCCACTGGAAACCACCCCAAAAACCCCAGCCCCAAGCTAACCACTGTGACACCACCTCCCAACCCTCAGCCCCTTGTAACCACTGTGCCCACCCCCCAAACCCCTCGCCCCTAATGCAAACCCACGTGACACCCCTCCCAACCCTCCCCAAATTTAACCCGTGACACCACCTCCCAACCCTCAGCCCCTAATGAAACCCATTTGACACCACCCCCAACCTCACCCCCCTAAGCTAACACTGCCCACGGAAGCCAGTCCCTGAACGTTTGATTTTAAAACAATGGATCATTTTCCCCCTGTTGTCATTTTTCCCAAAAGCGGCATTCCACGGGTTGACCTTGACCGAACAATGGAAAAAAAGATGGGAGATAACACTTTTTGAAAAATTCACGCAGCCCCACCCGGAGGGCCCCGCAGGATTTTTTTGGGAAAAACCTACCCACCCCCGCAAAACCCCCGGAAAAAATTCGTAAAAATTTTTTAAAAAAAGTAAAATAAGATTAAAAAAAGGGGGAAATAAATTAAGTTTAAAAAAATAAAATAAAAAATTTTTTAGGGGGTAATTTAAAAAGGGTTTGAATAGTTTTTAAAAATTTTGAAAATTTTAAAAATTTAAGGAGGTCCCCCCCTGCCCCCGGTTTTTGGGGAAGCCCCCCGGATAGGGGCCCGAGGGTTTTTCTGGGGAGTCGTTAAACGACCCCCCAAACCCCAACAGGCATGAAAGCCTGGAAAAAAATGGGGGGGGAAAAAAGGGGGAAAAAGTGGGGGGGAAAAACCCTCAAACCCCCATCAAACCCCCCCCATTGGGTCCACACCCCCACCCCCACCACCCCCCCCACAACCCCAACCGCCGGGCCAAACCCCTTCCCCCAAATGGGCCCAACCGCCTCCCCCAGCCCGGGCCCCCGAGGGGCCCAACCCGCCGGGGACCCCCCCCCCCGGCCCCCCCAGAGGGGGTAAAGACTGGACCCTATCCCTCCCACCAACCCCAACACACCCCCACACCATGGGTAAAGCCCCCGGGGGGGGGGGGGGCTATAGGGGGAAAAGGGAAGGAAAAAAGGGAAAAAAGGGGGAAATCTGGAAAACCCCCGCTACTCGCCAGCGAATCAAAAAGCCCTGCCCCGAGGGCGGGGAAAGGTTCAAAACCAAACCCCGGTCAACAAGACCCGAGCCCCTTTAAAAATCAAAACTAAAAATTTTACTTGGGGTGGGACTGGATTTTCCGGTTTTTAAAAAAAAATTTTCTTCCCCCTTTTTTCATCACTTTCAATTTTCCCCCTTCTTTTCCCCCGCGCCCCCCTTAATCTGCCCCTTTCAAAAAAACAATCAAAATTTCAAAACCCCCATTTTAAAAAACAAAACCCAAAAAGCACAAAAAAACACACCACACCCAAAAATTTAAAACCCCGCCCACAAAACAGCCCCAAAAAAAGCCCAAAACACCCAGCAGACCCCCCAACCCGTTCCCCCCCCCCCAACACCAGCCCCCACCCCACCACACCCACCAACAAAACAAAAAATTTTTAAAAAAAAACAAAATTTAAAAACCCAAAAAAGGGCCCCAACAAAACTTTTCTTTTAAACAAAAAAAACCAAAAAAAGAAAACCCAACAACAACAAACCCCCCAAAAACCCCCAAACCCCAAAAGAAAAGAGAACCCTGGGTTTAAAAGGGGGGTCAAAAAACTCCCCCCCCCTTTAAAACCACAACCCTCAAAAAAAGGGGGAGTCCCTCCCCCCGGGACTTGGAAAGAAATGCTTACCCGTTATTTCAAACCCCCCCTCCCGGCTCTCCCCTCGGGGGGCTCCTCCCTCAGGGGCCCAACACCCCCCCCACAAAAACCCCAACCCCAAAAAAAAACACTCACATAAAAAAAAAGCAGACCGAAAAAAACAGCAAGCAGAGATGGAAGACCCAGAAGAGGATGATAGACGGGGAGGGAATTTGAAAGTGAGAAGAAGCAAACTAATTGGTAAAAAAACCAAGGTGAAAAGAAAGAATAAGGGGGGTTTAAGAAAGAAAAAAATAAAAATTTTAATAATTTTGCCCAAGATTCAAGTTGTAGGGCCCTTGGGAAAAATTAAAACCCCTTCTAAAACATTTTTTTCCTTAGTACCCGGGTCCCCTTTTAACCTGGCTGTGAAATTCCAAAATGGGGGCCCCCCTTGGCTTTTGGGGGGGTCCAAAAAATTTACGATAGTTTTAAGGGGAAAAAAAAATTCTTTTTTCCCCAAAAAAACTTTGGTTCACCCGGTGATTCCCAGTTTTTTCCGGTGAAAACTTCGTTGCCAAAAACCAAAGGGGGTTTGGTTAGGGGGGTGTTCGGGGATTTTCCTGTTGAGAGACAGAGAAGACAAGAAGACGACAGACAGACAGAACAGAGACAGAGACAGATAACGAGAGAGGGAGACAAGAGGGAGACAGACAAATAAAACAGAGACAGACAGAGACAGCGACAGAGAGAGAGAGATAAGAGAAAGACAGACGAGCAGACAGAGGGAGAGACAGACTATAACAACACTTTACTCTCAAGACCACCACGACAGGATAACCAGAAGATCCTGACCTTGCCTGGACACATCAAACTACCCTCAGAAGTCCTGGAATCAATCTATTGAAATGACCCGCCCCAGGGCCCCAAGCTGCCATGAAGGTGGAGGCACCGTCTGTCGCCTGCTCTGGCACCCTGTTGCAGCACGACAGCTAACATGTGCTGACAGGTGCTGCTAAAGTGCCGGCCAATGATCCGCCAGGTAGTCAGTTTCACAACGTGACAGGGACATCAATCACTTGGACCAGGTCTGGGGATGTTTCTAACTCCCTCGACGACAATTAAGAAGAGATTCTACAGCTATGGACATTGTTTGTTGTCTGGTCGTGATCACTCAGGCCCTCTCAGGGTTGGGAATACAGTCAAAATTGGAAGAAGAAAAAAACAAGCAGGTAGAAAACAAACAAACAAACAACAACAAAGTTAGGTTCAAAGACAGGTGACTGCAGTCGAAAATTCAAACACATTGTAAAAGGAATTTAAAGTGAATCCGCCAGATTACAGGGACAAGCAACTGCAAGACAAACCACGACGTGTTTTGACTACACAGGTCTTGTTCAGGCAAGACAAACAACATTCAGAACATGAAAACGAAAAACGAGCAATCACGTATCTTCTCAATTTGCCGTTAAAAACAAAAAGGGGAAAAAAAACCGTTATTATACGAATCTCTAATCATTGTAAGAAACGGGCTGAAGACATTATTTTTCACATTGTTATCACATCAAATGGTTTAAATAAAAATTTAAAAAAAAAAACAGGTACAATTTACATCTGAAGGAACATCTCTGAAATGTTCTCTAAGGAGTCTGCTGTATACTGCTCGTGTCTCTCACGTCGTGCAGGTCCCAGCATTCAATATCAAGCTGACAAATGTTGAGGAGATCCAGTACGAAAAAAAGGCAGAATTTCGCACAGCAAGTCAAAGGTTTTGTCTTCTGGCCTTGTACCTCATTGTGTTCTTTTTCCGCTCCTGAAACGTTAACGAGGATGTTTATGAAGTTCTACATAATCATTTTCAGGTCGGGTTACTATTACGGGCTGGCGTTAGTCTAGGTTAAGATCAAGGGTTAGCGTTAGGTTAGGGTCAACGTGTTGGAGAGGATTACAATCCAGGTGAGGCGGATGCGCAGAAGAGAGAATTTCACACAACGATAATTGGTTTGCTTGTGCGAAACTGTGTCATTTTCTCTCTCGCTCGCCGAACGGTTTGCGCCATGATACATTTAAAAAAATATTTTTTAAAGGTATGAGTGGGTGATGAATGTGTGATCCTTGTCTAACACTGTCCCCTCCCTCTGGTTTCAAACAACAAATGGCAGGAGCCGTTTAATGTCGGAGCGGATTTGGAAACAAATAACGAAAATTTGTCTGTTTGAATGTTACATTTATCTTAACAGAGGTTTTATCACGTAAGCTTGTACTTTTGGTTTCATATTTTTGTAGGAATCACGCTGACATGTTTTCGGTCGTGACATTTTTGATGAGGCTCGCAGCTGCTTCATGGTCTTCAGTACCACCAACATGGCCAAGAACCAAAACCAGAAAATGCAGAGAGAGTCGTCTTTCATGGAACAGATATCTTGAGTGAAAAGCATTGCTTACTGAGTTCTGCTGTATCCCTATCTTTCCTATAATCACCGCTCTTTACGCTTTTTCAATGCTTCCCGTTTGATGATCGCCTAGTTTTCAGTTTCAATGTCACTATATAGCTCGGCCGTCCACATAAGGTCATTTCAAGGTTGTCACAGCGCACTGGAAAAAAAAGGCCTGACTTGAAGAAAGCAATAATCTGGCCATACCTGTTCATAAAACAGGTACAGCTATGTATGATATGCTCGCTAAATCACTGACAGCTGAAATCGATAAAATCATGCCGCTCTGATGCGCAAGTAGTCGCTCTTGATTCCTTACCACCAACTAAAAAAGGGGGAAAAAATAATGAAAAACAAAACGATCCGAAAACCCCCCCCCCCCCCCCCCCCAATCACAATTTAAATGTCTTGTGCACAAAACAGACACTGGAGAATGGACAGCCAGTGTCTAGTCTCACCAGGGCTTAGTCTCACTACCTAATTAAAAGGCTTTACAAAATTAAATCAAATCAAATCAAATGAAAACCTGGCACGTTGTAAATTGTAAAAAGAGAAAAAAGTAAGACTATCTAAATCAAAGACAGGGGAATGGCAGAAATAGCTGATGATGGTATCAAAATCAAACAAACAAACAAACAAACAAAACAAAAACAAACAATCAAACAAAACAAACAAACAAAGCAAACAAACAAACAAACAAACAAACAAAACAAAACAAACAAAACAAACAAAACAAACAAACAAACAAACAAAACAAACAAACAAACAAAACAAACAAAAACAAACAAAACAAAACAAAACAAAACAAACAAACAACAAAACAAACAAACAAACAAAACAAACAAAACAAACAAAAAAACAAACAAACAAACAAACAAAACAAACAAAACAAACAAACAACAAAACAAACAAAACAAACAAAACAAACAAACAAACAAACAAAACAAACAAAACAAACAAACAAACAAACAAAACAAACAAAAACAAACAAACCAGAAGAGAAGAATCCAAAGAAGTGACTGGAAAGATGAAATTAGGCTCACAGACTTTCCGGAACGGTGCGGACACAGTTAATATCAGAAGAACTCTATCATTGCCATGGGGGACAATCGACAAGATGGAAAGACAATAGAACACAAATGATCGTTTTTACTGGCCGAGAAGATCGGACGATCTCGTTTCCACAGAGTCCAGTTAGCTTCCATATTCTTGTGACAGCGAGACGTGCACAATCTGGTGGGGAAACTACCAGGTGATAATCATCTGTTCCACGAGGTTTCTTCTCCTGATCATGTCGAGTTGTCAGTGTCGGTGATTACTGACTGAGAATTGACTTTGATTGTGTTTTATGGCTGGCCCGCTCAATGACAACTGAAAGAGAACAAAATGCCGGACTGCAGGCCGACAATACTGGATTGTCTTCATTGGATCTGTGAAACGAAGAGGAAGGCTTGATAGCTGCCACTTAGGCCCATTGCTTGAAAAAAAGGAAGAAAAAAAGAAAAAAAAAACACAAAAGAAAACAGAAAAGCAACAACAACAACATGAGATGAACATAGCATCAGGAATACCGATTTTTCCGTGATCAACTCAGGTACAAAAGTTTTATTTTAATATTTCTTTTTATTGCTTTCATACATTTCGGTGAATCAAAAATCATTGGGACTGGTGCTGCTCCTCGGTATCATTCTTTCCATTTAAAAAACTGTTTATTTTGTTTATATATTTATTTATTTATTCACTTTCTTAATTATTTACTTATTTGTTTGTTTATTTATTCCCTTATTTTTTTTAGTAATCGCTGTAATAAACCAATCTTCTCACACACACTGTCAGGAGCATTACCTCCATGGTGCTCACACTACTCCCCTCACACACAGCTACACCCATCTCATCCTGTCACACACTGAGCACCAGCAGTCCACAGGGAGCTTCAGTACTGGGTCGTCATGAGGCAACCCACGAGAGGAGACACTGCATCGCTGCAGGGCCACTTTGGTGACGTTCAGTGGCGCTTCTTCTTCTCCAACATTCACAGGACACCACAAAGTCATCCACCACTGGCGACGATGGTTGTTGATTCACGGAGCCAGAGTGAGTGGTCGTTCTTTTCCAGAGGGCGCCACCACGTCTATCCAACATCAATCCACGCGAACCTTCAAAAGAGTTTGACACGATCTCACCGCAGATACAAATATGGAGAGAGTAAATCGGTCTTCACGAGAAAAGGGCATGACTGCTCACAGTTTTTGAGAATTCTTTTTTGACGATGATCAATCAACGAAATGAAAATGAAATTGAGCTCAGTGTTTGTTTTCATACTAAAGAAAGATAAGTCAAATAAAAGAGATACAGTCACAGTGAGTCACTCAAAAGATGTCATCAAAAGGACATATTTTCCCAAAGGCAGAGAAACAGTTTATATCAATGGAGCTTCGGCATTGCCACAGGACGATGGACAAGATGAGAAGGCAACAGAAGACATCATCGTTTCCACTAAGCAGGGTTAGATTCTGCAGTATTGTAACAGCGAGGTGTACACTGTGTGGCGGGAAAAAGGCCAGGTAACAATATACGGCACCATATGTTTTCTTCCCCAGTAATTTCCAGTTGTCAGTGATTGTGTTTTATGGCCTGCTCAGTTCCAGCTGGAAGACCATAAAAATGCCGATCTGCACAGACCTCAAAACTGAACTGTCCTAATTGGGTCTTTGACAATGGACAGACAAGTTGATAGCTGCCATTTAGACCTGTCGATGCTGACCAGGTACAAGAGACACGAAACGAAACATCAGGAATACGGATATTGCCGTGATTCACTCACGCATGGTGGCTAATTTTGTTTATTGCTTTCATCCATTTCAGAAAGTCAAAGATCAAAGGGACTAATGACATATCTCACATCATTCTGTCGTTGAAAGACTTTTATTTTCTTTTCGTTTTGTTTCTTTTTCTTTTTTCTTTCTTTGTTTGGTGTTAATGTTGCTGTCGTCTAATTTTCCTACAACTCTCAGTGTTACTACCCCAGTGCAGTTCATTTTGGCTCCCTCCGAATGAAGCCACACCCAGATCATCCTATCGCCTCACTACAGCAGTTCATAGGCAGCACTCAACATGAGGTCACCATGAAGCAAGCAGTCAAAGGAGGCCAAGGATTGCTGTTGAAACAAGCCATTGTGGCGCAGTGGAAAGTGTCTCGGATTCCCGGCTATGAGGTCGTGAGTTTGATTCCCATCACAGCCATTCATATTGTGAGATTCCTTTTTTGCCCGTGACCAGCTCCTGTCCAGACTTGAGCTTGCTGTCGGCTCAGTTGAGAAGACGAACCACACGTTTATGTTTCATGCATATAATTGATATGTCTCCAGATTGTCGCTCCAATTTTCAGAGCAACACTGCAGGTATCTGTATCTCTTGGGCCTGGTTGATGCCAGGATATATCATCAAAGTGAATATAGGGTACAGCCATGTCATGAAATGTCAGACCAGAATGCAGGACCAGAGCATCATCTTAAAGGTCACCCTCATCATCGATCAGCATCTAAAGCACCTCATCATCGATCAGCATCTAAAACACCTCATCATCGATCAGCATCTAAAACACCTCATCATCGATCAGCATCTAAAACACCTCATCATCGATCAGCATCTAAAACAAAAAGTCTCAAATGTTGTGGCCCTTCATGCCCTGCTTTCATGGTGACCTGTCAGTTTGTGGCCCTTCATGCCCTGCTTTCATGGTGACCTGTCAGTTTGTGGCCCTTCATGCCCTGCTTTCATGGTGACCTGTCAGTTTGTGGCCCTTCATGCCCTGCTTTCATGGTGACCTGTCAGTTTGTGGCCCTTCATGCCCTGCTTTCATGGTGACCTGTCAGTTTGTGGCCCTTCATGCCCTGCTTTCATGGTGACCTGTCAGTTTGTGGCCCTTCATGCCCTGCTTTCATGGTGACCTGTCAGTTTGTGGCCCTTCATGCCCTGCTTTCATGGTGACCTGTCAGTTTGTGGCCCTTCATGCCCTGCTTTCATGGTGACCTGTCTGGATTTCAAACCACATCCATGCTCTTGTTGAGAATGTGTCGAGGTCGCCGGTAATGGAGAGTTGATTGACGAGTCCCAGAGCGTGACCAAAACAATGAGATTGTTTTTCCAGTGGGTGGGGAGATAGTGTCTGTCAAAAGACCCCAGTGTTATCATACCACAGATAGCCCTGTATACCACACTTGACTACTCTGAATCTGAAGAAACCGGAAATTTACAAAGGCGTCCATTCAGTGGGACACGACCTCCCAACCCTCAGCCCCTAATGCTAACCACTGCCACACCACCTCCCAAGCCTCAGCCCCTAATGCTAACCACTGTGACACCACCTCCCAACCCTCAGCCCCTAATGCTAACCACTGTGACACCACCTCCCAACCCTCAGCCCCTAATACTAAACCACTGTGACACCACCTCCCAACCCTCAGCCCCTAATGCTAACCACTGTGAAAACCACCTCCCAACCCTCAGCCCCTAATGCTAACCACTGTGACACCACCTCCCAACCCTCAGCCCCTAATGCTAACCACTGTGACACCACCTCCCAACCCTCAGCCCCTAATGCTAACCACTGTGACACCACCTCCCAACCCTCAGCCCCTAATGCTAACCACTGTGACACCACCTCCCAACCCTCAGCCCCTAATGCTAACCACTGCCCACCGGAAGCCAGTCCCTGACACGTTTGACTTTGAAACAATGGATCGACTCATTGTTCCCCCTGTTGTCATTGTTTCCAAAGCGGCATTCCCACGTGGTAGGACCTTGACCGAACTATGATGGAAGAGACAAGATAGGGAGATAACAGCAATCCTGAAAGAGTATCACTTTACGTGTCAGTCCAGCAGCAGCGGACGCAGCGTCATGGAACCCGCAGAGAAATCGAAATGGGATCAGCTCATTACTCCCCCGTATCGTTACTCCCCCGGCTCTTTACTCCCCCGGCGAGTAATGAGATGGTCCCGGGTTAGGGATAGGGTTAGGGTTAGGGATAGGGTTAGGGTTAGGGATAGGGTTATGGATAGGGTTAGGGTTAGGGATAGGGTTAGGGTTAGGGTTAGGGATAGGGTTAGGGTTAGGGATAGGGTTAGGGTTAGGGTTAGGGATAGGGTTAGGGATAGGGTTAGGGTTAGGGTTAGGGATAGGGTTAGGGTTAGGGATAGGGTTAGGGATAGGGTTAGGGATAGGGTTAGGGATAGGGTTAGGGTTAGGGTTAGCCGCGCAATAGCGGGCCCGCGCAATAGCGGGGGAGTAACGACCCGGGGGGAGTAACGAGCCCAGAGAAATGACTCTCAGTCCCAGACGTCGTGTGAATCTGATTGTGCTTTATGGCGAGGTTACTGTAGCATTGGAAAAGCCTGGATGCATTGCTTATAATTGTAATATGATCTTGACAGAAAACGTGTTCGCACGCACACACACACACACACACACACACACACACACACACACACACACCACACACACACACACACACACCAACACACCACACACACACACACACACACACACACACACACACCACACACACACACACACACACACACACACACACATGCGCGCACGGGCGCAAACACACACACATCAACAAACAGTTTGCATGCACACACGCACATACACACAGACCCAAGCACACAGACAGATAGACAGACAAACAGACGACACACGCACGCAAACACACACACACACCAAAACACAAAACAACACACACACACACACATACACACACACACACACACACACACATATTGATGGGTGTCTATTTACACCGTTGTCCTTGAGTTCTCAGGAAACAGACACATGCTAATGAAGGCTGACGGCAGCCTCTCGTGTTTACTCCGCCTACAATCAGCACAGCGGAGATCAAAGAGATGGTGCCTGGCCCTTCTGCAGCGGTCCTGGTCTTCAGCTGCCTTCATTGCCATGGGCAGGTGGGTCAAAGCAATGGACTGATGCGCCGCTTCCTTCTTTCCTCGAGTCTGATAGAACATTGTTTGGGTTCGGACTTGAGATGCTCTCTCTCTGTTTCTGACACACACACGCTCTCTCTCTCTCTCTCTCCCTCTCTCTCTCTCTCTCTCTCTCTCTCTCTCTCTCCTCTCTCTCTCTCTCTCTCTCTCTCAATCTCTGTCTCTCTTCTCCACTCCCCAACAATCTCGATCTCCACATCTCCCCACACACACACACAACACACACACACACACACCACACCACACACACAACACACACACACACACATCACACACACCACACCAACACACCACAACACACACACACACACACACACCACACACACACACAACACACACACATGCGCCACACACTCACACACACACACACACACACACACACACACACACACACAACACACACACACACACACACACACACACATGCGGCCAACACACACACACACACACACACATGCGTGCCAACACACACACACACACACA
>CM031605.1:63287944-63292944 GCA_018398815.1 Conus ventricosus | reverse complement strand
CAGAGTCTGTCTGTGTTTGTTTCGTTTTGACGGTCTTCGTGTTTGTTGTCTGTTTCATGTAGAATTTCTGGTTTGTTGTGTTTCATGGCGAGGTCTGTCTTGTTTGTGTATGCTTCAGGACAGAGGTCTATCTGAGTTTGTGACTGTTCGACAGTCTTCTGTGTTTGTTGTCTGTCATGTCAGAAGTCTGCTTGTTGTGTCTGTTCATGGACAGAGGCGTCTCTTTTTGTCGTGCTCTCCATGTTGACAGTTCTCTTTTTACTGTCCATTCATGTTTAAAGAACTAGTCTTGTCGACCGACACATGTTTACAGATCTGTTGTCTGATGTAAATAAAGAGGTCTCTTGTTTTACCGTTTTACGTCTTCGGGATCTCTTTTAATTGTCTGTTTCCAGTTTAGACATTTAGAGTTTGGAGTCTGTTGGCCGTTGCATTTTTGAGATCTGTAGAGAGACTTGTAGAGGTCCTTGCTGACTGTTCGACATTTAGTGGTATGCTTAAGCGGCTGACACACGAGCCTCCCCGCCCGTACGCTTCGGACGTACCGGTCGAACCCGATCCCAAACGGAGCGTCTGTCATAGTAAACGTACGTCTCAAACGGACTTCGGCATCCAGTTCGACCCGACCGTTCGAGATACACCGTGATCTATTCGAAACGGACAGCTAGTATCCTCCAACCAATCAACGCTCAGCATTGAGCGAACACCCATGACAACGGAAAAATGGCGTCGTCCAGCAAGGCGATCAGACTGTCCGATTCGGAGACCAAACATTTGATTGAATCGTACCAAGGCCATGATGTGCTTTGGAATGTCAACTCAAAAAATTATAAGAATCTAAATATTCGAGAAAAAGCTTCGTATTCAATTGTACAGTCCTTTGAAGCGGCATGTGGGATCAAACTCGAAAGGTTGAAAACTCGCATATAGGTCGGATCGCACAGGTTCAAACGTTTCGTGAAGCACTCCGTCCGTTCGACACTGACTGGTCGGAGCGCACAGGTTCAAACGTTTCGTCTCAACCGTACGGGCGGGGAGGCTCGTTTGTCAGCTGCATTAGAGACTTAGATGCTTCCGCGTCTTGCTTGTCTGTTTAGAGGTCTGTTTTGGTAGAGAGTTCCTTGTTTAGAGGTCTTGTTTAGAGGCGATCAAGGCGCTCCACTGTGCACGGTCCCCAGCCAGCCTGGTAGTGCTTAGAGGCCTGTTGTTAACTGTTTCAGGTTCAGATGTCTGTTGTTGATCACTGTTATTCGTGTCGAGGATTTGTGTTGCTATTTACTACCGTTCTCTCCACGTGTGCCAGTCTTTTATTGTCTTTTTGCCTTGCTTGGAGATGTGGGAATTTCTGACATGTCTGTCGCGAGCACATGCTCGCATGCGTGTGCGTAAGTCAGTTAGTTAGTTAGTTAGTTAGTTAGTTAGTTAGTTAGTTAGTTAGTTAGTTAGTTAGTGTGTGTGTGTGTGTGTGTGTGTGTGTGTGTGTGTGTGCGTGCGTGCGTGCGGTGCGTGCGTGCGTGCGTGCGTGCGTGCGTGCGTGCGTGCGTGCGTGCGTGCGTGCGCGTGCGTGCGTGCGTGTGTGTGTGTGTGTGTGTGTGTGTGTGTTGTGTGCGTACGCACGCTTTATGTTTGTTCACAAACAAATCGAAAGCGATCTGAGCAACCTATAGAAAATGATTATAGAGTTTTGTTTAAAAGCCAGCACCTTTGAGGGGATAATGAACTATGATAGAGTTTCCTTTAAAAGCCAGCACATTTGAGGGGATAATGAATTATGATAGAGCTTCCTTTAAAAGCCAGCACATTTAAGGTGATGATGAATTATGATAGAGTTTTGTTTAAAAGCCAGCACCTTTGAGGGGATGATGAAATATGATAGAGTTTTGTTTAAAAGCCAGCACATTTGAGGGGATAATAAATTATGATAGCGTTTCATTTCAAAACCAACACCTTTGAGGGGATAATAAATTATGATAGAGTTTTGTTTAAAAGCCAACACTTTTGAGGGGATAATAAATTATGATAGCGTTTCATTTCAAAACCAACACCTTTGAGGGGAGAATAAATTATGATAGAGTTTCGTTTCAAAGCCAACACTTTTGAGGGATAATAAATTATGGTAGAGTTTCGTTTCAAGCCACAACCTTTGAGGGGATAATAAATTATCACAGAGTTTCGTTTCAAAGCCACAACCTCTGAGGGGTTAATAAATTATCACAGACTTTCGTTTCAAAGCCACAACCTTTGAGGGATAATGCTGAGACTGGAGGTTCCAACGTCTCAAGTGCATTTATGAAAGTATCATAAAAGAAAAAAAAACATAACAAAGAAGGGAGGAAATTCTGATTGGTGCAGATAAGGTCAGCGTGCATGTTATGCATGTCCATTCCGTTGACCCTATTGTCACTGCTCTTCGTTCTGATGCAGCGCATGGCACACTCCACGTGATTCTCTCCCCCTGCTGTTGAGAATGACTGCCTCACGACAGAGCTGGACGGAGTGGTCGTTCTTCTCTCCCCCTGCTGTTGAGAATGACTGCCTCACGACAGAGCTGGACGGAGTGGTCGTTCTTCTCTCCCCTGCTGTTGAGAATGACTGCCTCACGACAGAGCTGGACGGAGTGGTCGTTCTTCTCTCCCCTGCTGTTGAGAATGACTGCCTCACGACAGAGCTGGACGGAGTGGTCGTTCTTCTGACAGGAATTCTTTCATTGTACCTCCCTTCATACAAAGTGTTCTACAGGAGTCCACCAATGCTAAAGACATGGACATGGGACACGTCACAGACATCAAAGTGATGGCGAACAAACGGACGGAGAGTGAACGTCACGAAAGATGATATAGACACCTCACAGAATTGTGATAACTTGAGTTTCTGTATTTCATAATGAAGATGAACAAGAAGAGTACTTTGAAGGTTCTGTAGAGAATCGGTGAAGGGCTGAGACTGTGTAAGAGGTTTGTTCTTTCTTTCAAGACGGCCATGGAGTCAGACTCGACATTTTCAGATACCTGCTACCGAGGTCAGTTTCTTTGTGAGGAATACAATTTTCAAAAATAGTCAGAAAAAATTGACTCGAATGCATAGCGCGAGAGCTCGGTTTCAGTTTTGGTTTCAGGTTCATTAAGGAGGTTCACGGCGTACGGACCAGCCCGTATACGCTACTTCCCACCCGCTTAGCTTTGAGACCACACTGCGCATGATTTAAAGCTGGATGTCTTACCTACGCAGTAGCTTAACGCGCTGGTCAGACCTTGAGTACCTACCTAACATTGCTTGTACCATTATTATCATCGTACGAGTCGGGCGTGGGTGTACTCGTGTGTGTGTGTGTGTGTGTGTGTGTGTGTGTGTGTGTGTGTGTGTGTGTCTGTGAGGGCACGGACCCATGTGTGTGTGCCAGTGTATGCGATGATTAGATCTCCCATTTCAGCTTACTGTCTGTTCAATCTATCAGCTTCAATTCAGAGTGACACGTGCAGTTGAGCTACTGTCTGTTCAAACTATTCAGCTTCAATTCAGAGTGACATGTGCATTGAGCTTACTGCTTTCATTTTCAGCTTTAATTCAGAGTGACATGTGCAGTTGAAGCTTACTGTCTGTTCAATCTATTCAGCTTCAATTCAGAGTGACATGTGTAGTTGAAGCTTACTGTCCGTTAAATCTATTCAGCTTCAATTCAGAGTGACATGTGCAGTTGAAGCTTACTGTCCGTTAAATCTATTCAGCGTCAATTCAGAGTGACATGTGCAGTTGAAGCTTACTGTCTGTTCAATCTATTCAGCTTCAATTCAGAGTGACATGTGCAGTTGAAGCTTACTGTCCGTTAAATCTATTCAGCTTCAATTCAGAGTTACATGTGCAGTTGAAGCTGATTAGACTTGACATAATACTAAAGTGGTAGGAATTAATCTTTTTATTTTATTTTTTTAAACTTTACAACGTTATCTTCCATTTAGCAGTGCATTATGTATTAACCAGTGAATACTACCTTGTCTGTCCAGGCTTTATGCCATTGTCAACCCATTATGATTATCATAATTTTGTCAGGCCTTTACATAATCTGTCATCATTTCACTGTATATCCATTACTAATCCATTGCGTAATGTATTATCAGTGCACGCTATGACCTATTATCCATCCATTGTATAATCCATAGTCAATCCTTGTATAATCCACAGTAAATCTATACCCATTGTGCCGTGGACGTCGATTTCCTATTTATTCCTTAAATCTTGCTGTGTATCTGTTTGTTTGTTTTGGTTGGTTGTTTGTTTTGTCTTTTTACCCAATAAAAAAAAAAAAGATGTACGGCACTAATTGTAAGCTACAAAAAGTCTACGGGTAATTCTTTTTATTCCTTGATCCTACCATCTTTTCTGTCAAAACGACGAGCAGTTTTCAAGGAGGCGGGAGGCGGGGGCGCTTACTGTACCAATCTGAAAGACAAAGAACGGCACAGGGCACAGGAGACAAAGACATTGTGTGAAGTGGGTGGTGCAGATGCTAAGATTAGGACCAATGTGATCTGCATGTAGCATACTACTCTGTGATTCTGAATTTCATGACAACATCAGAAGAAAACATTAGCTTCGTTTCGGGAAACAGGTTACGGAATTAAATGAATGGTTCGCTCTGTCCCAGGTATTCCCTGTGGGGTTTTTTTCTGTGTCTTCTATCCATTAAAAAAAGGTTTCCATCCACTTTGACCATTGCCCATGCATGATGACACGCCATTTTCTATCCAGAAATCAATGACGTTCCATTGGACTGTCAAAGCAGAACGCTCATCATCATCAAATGGTGGGCAGACGACAGCAACTGGCATCATCACGTCTCCTTCAGACATCAGCACCGACAGTTATTGATTCTGGCTGCGTCGCATGGAAAAATCAATTGTAAGCTGGAGAAATATCCTGAACAGACATTCTTTATTGTAATTTTAGATAACACCGCCGGTTAACATGGGCAAACATATTACAAAGGCGTTGGGAAGGAGACC
>CM031605.1:63260444-63277944 GCA_018398815.1 Conus ventricosus | reverse complement strand
GCAGAAAGCTTAGCAGTAGCAGCGGCAGCAGAAGTAGCAGCAACAGCAGCATAAGCATAAGCAGCAGTAGCAGCAGCAGGAACAGCAGCAACAGCAGCATGAGCATAAGCAGCAGTAGCAGTAATCGGCCAAAAGGTAGACAAGAAAAAGATAACCTGAAGATGCGAGTGAGTTCCACAGAAGCACTGTCTTCAACTGCCGAACCAACCAGCTGGAAGGATTCCTGCACCATCCTTGGAAGTCTGCACTAAGTTCACATAGGCAGGCACACAAAGGGAATTACATAAAAACGTCAAGGGACATAATCGCTCCTTGGCAAATGCCGTTGTGTAATGGCCATTGGATTTGACACGACAGAACGTCCACGGCAGCGTTCCCATGGTACCAGTATTCCATGATTGCAGAGCCCACCGACGAAAGACGCCTGCAAGCAACTGCCGTGTGCATCGCGCAGCCTCGCTCATTGCTGTCCCGCTGGCAGGTGACGACAGTACAACTCCAGACACAGCCAAGACTATGCCGTATGCGGTCTTACGTGCTCTCTGACGAGGATCCCAAGTTACAGTCTTTCCTGCTGTCAACAGGACTTTCCCTGCGGTCAGTGGGTCTTTCCTCACCGTCACCGAGACTTTCCCCATAGACTGCCAACACAGGCAGACAAGAAAAACATACACCCGAAGGCGCGAGTGGGACGCAGAGTAGTACTGTATTTAGCTGCCGAACCAACCAGCTGGGAGCAATCCTGCACCACCTTTGAAACCCTGCACTGCGTTCACATAGGTGCAGGCACGCACAGGGCATTCCATTAGGACGTCAAGATGTATGTCCGAACAAAGGCACTTGACTGCGAGAAAAACATTCTTAGCTGCCAAGGTGTGTGCTGTCCTCCTGTCTACCATTATCCTTTGTCTTACGTTCATTGTAGGAGATGCAGCGAGTCCAAAATTAGGGGTCTGAATTGGAGAATTCCGTCGGTGTTGAGGTTTCGAATCTGTGGACGTCATCGGTGACTTGTAGAATTGACACTTCACTTGGAGAGTAATATCAAGCGTCTTACAATCGTTGACATACTATTATGATAGCCCTGACCACCACCGCCACCCGGAGAGTAATGTCACGCGTTTTACAATCGTTGACATACTATTATGATAGCTCTCACCAACACCACCACAGCTTCTCTCGGTCTGTCATCGTTCGAGAGTCAGTACCACACGTGATAGGGTCAGTCATTATTTCGTCCTAGCCTGTGGTAAAACTCCTCTGGCAAAAAAAGAGAAACGAGCTACTGAGTGAAAGGAAGTGGCCGCTTCTGTCTACTGCACTTTCTCCTGTACCTCCCACATATTAAAAGAATTCCTGCCCATTTTAATTATAGCCGTCTAATAACCAGACGATGATACCTAATGGCAAACAACGTCTTCTTCTCCCAGCACCACATCGACAATGATTGACACTGAGGGTGTTGTACGGAAAAGCTCAATTCTTAACAGAGGGAAAACGTCATTCTTGAACTGCTATCATTTTGTTATTGCCTCATTTGGCTTTCTGCGGGTGAAGAGAAAAGCTTATCGATAGTCCTTTTAGTTTCTAGTGAAGCAATAAGTATTATGCGTGGAAGAAGAATATACTGATGCCCCAGTCGTTTAAAATGGCAGTTTGAAACCTTTATGATTATCATTCATTACTTTAATATCAACTCAGATAAAAGAAAAAAGAGGGCGATTTCATTCGTCGTAGAATAATGTCCACCACTAAAAGACTTTTATGGGAAGTGGAGTTAATGTTATAACAAAAATTGTTCGCTCCCTTTCTTTCTTTCGTTTTTTAGGTACAGCTATCAGTTGAAAGGTCTTGGTTTGTCAATGGAGGCTTAGTTACTTTTAAAGCAGCGATTCTCTGAATCATCCATTGGAACTTTCCTGAAGGAGAAGAATTTTTGCATAATTATCACACGAAGGGAATGATTCTCCTTTTACTATAGTTATAAAGTCTTAAAGTTATGAAGTCTGCCGTCTTCTTGCGAACACGACCCTTTTCTCCTATGAATGTGCTAAAACTCATGTATGTATGGTGGACAGACCACGACTGCTGCGACGTACACGATGAAAACTCAGGCCTGTTAAGGTATGGCTTGAAGCAAAGGATAAAGTGTTGGTCATAAGTAAGTCATCAAAGTCCAAAGTATAAGACTGGTCAGCCTGTGGTAAGATTATAATTATATAAACAACTTAGGGAGAGTGAGAGAGAGAGAGAGAGAGAGAGAGAGAGAGAGAGAGAGAGAGAGAGAGAGAGAGAGAGAGAAACTGGTGATACTCAGCTCTTAACCAGAGTGAAGGGTATGTTTGTGTTTGTCTCTCCTCCTTTTGCCACTTCAGTGGCATCACGCCCACTCCGCTCATTCTGGCTCCCAATCCACAGCCACACCCCGCATTGTCACACCGCAGCCTGGCATCAACAATCCACAGGGAGCAGTCTACGTCAAGTCATCATGAGGCAACACACCAGAGGAGACACTGCACGGCTGCCGAGTCACTTCCGTGGTGTTCAGTGCTACTTGTTCTGATCCAACATACGCGGGACATCACCCACACTACGTGACTTTCTCCGTGTGTTGGATCAGAACACCACCAAAGCGACTCAGCAGCCGTAGAGTGGAGTGCTGTCCCCTCATGGGCAGATGTAGACAGCTCCCCGCAGACTGCTGTTCCTGCGACTGTGACAGGGCAGACCTGAATGCAGGTGTGCGCACGGGAGCAGAGTTGAACAGGAATGCAGTAATCTCACTGAGAAGACATAAAGCGACACAGCCGGAGAAAGGGAGAGAGACTGGTTCGACTGCTGGCAGGAATGCAGTAATCTCAATAACACATAAAGCGAAACAGCCGCTCCCTCTCTCTCTCTCTCTCTCTCTCTCTCTTCTCTCGTTTGTTTTTATTTTGTTTGTTTTTTTGTAGTGTGTGTGTGTGTGTGTGTGTGTGTGTGTGTGTGTGTGTGTGTGAGTTAGTTTCTTTTCTATTTCCACAAACATTTCCCAGTTATCAATGGTGTTTTTCAGCAGATGAATGGTGTTGAACCTGAAGCCGATGAATGCTCTGTCTGTCTGTCTGTCTGTCTCTCTCTCTCTTTCTCTCTCTCTCTTTCTCTCTCTCTCTCTCTCTCTCTCTCTCTCTCTCTCTCTCTCTCTCTCTCTCTCTCTCTCTCTCTCTCTCTCTCTTCATGCCTGCATAATGCTGGTGTCCCAGGTGCGTACATGCACACAAGCACATGCAGACACAAAACTGGCATGAATAACATGAGTGTCCAGTGTCTTCCACGACTGAATGAAAAACACATCATTTAGGCCACCCCTTCACCCTTCACCCTTATCCACTCCTTCCTTCTCTCTTTCCTCACTTCCCTCTCTCCTCTCTGCTTCCTCTCTCTCTCCTCTCTCTCTCTCTCTCTCTCTCTCTTCTCTCTCTCATCTAATTATTTTCCTTGTGTTACCGCGCAAACTGCAATATATCCATCCAACAGCTGAAGAAAAAATCCAGTTAAAACGCTCATCCGCGGCATTTCAAGCAGGGCCATTCTTTTTGGAACGAATTAAACGTAAAACGACCCTGTCGTAAACAGAAAGCGTCATTCGATCTCGTAAATCAAAGTACGATTTCCGCCTATTCCTTTTCTTTCTTGTTTTGTTGATTTGTATGGACAATGCAAGAAGAAGCCTGAAAGAGAGATTTGTCTTGGATTGTTCTCTGACAGAGAAGAGTATCATCGTCATCATCATTATCGTCATCCTCTTCTTCATCATCATTGCAGCGGACAGCTAGTGAATGTATGGCAGACGAGCGAACGACGATCTGATGCGTGTGCTCTGTGTTTTGTTGATTCTTCTTTGTTTGTACCTGTCTTCTTAGGCATTCTTCTGGGTTGTGTGATGCATTTGTAATGTGGGATGAAGAGTGTAAGGGTTGTTAACGTTCTTGCATTCCGGACTTGATTAGTTCGTGTGTTTGTGCCACTGGTTGAAGACAAAAATGGCGGACAGCAAAGTAGAAACAGGTGCCTTACAGTAGGACGTGATTTTCTTCCTAATTCATGAACGTTTGATGAACTTTTATTTCTCGAAAAACTGATGCGTGAGCGAGAGAATGGAAATACATGTAGAAGAGGGAGTGGGGAAGAGAGGACAGAGAGAATGGAAATACATGTAGAAGAGGGAGTGGGGAAGAGAGGACACAGAGAGAATGGAAATACATGTAGAAGAGGGAGTGGGGAAGAGAGGAAGAGAGAATGGAATACATGTAGAAGAGGGAGTGGGGAAGAGAGGACAGAGAGAATGGAAATACATGTAGAAGAGGGAGTGGGGAAGAGAGGACAGAGAGAATGGAAATACATGTAGAAGAGGGAGTGGGGAAGAGAGGACACAAGAGAGAAGTGGTGAGGAGAAGATGGAGAAGAAACACTAGCAAACGCTTACTTCTGTCTATGATTGTATTCAAGATTCGATCTTCTAACCCAATAACAAGGATTGTAACTGGATGTGGATTGCCCCCAGCCGGTTTGTTCGACAGTAGAGGACAGTACGTTTCGGAGTCCCACCCGCCCATTCATGTGTATTATTTTTCTTGTCTGCCTTTTGGGCGACTCTGGGGAAAGGTCCAGTGACGGTGAGGAAAGACTCACTGATCGCAGGGAAAGCCTTGTTGACAGCAGGAAAGTCTGTGACCCCGGATTCTCTTCAGAGAGCATGTAAGACCTCATGGCGAAACCTTGGCCGTGTCTGGAGTTGTACTGTCTTCACCTGGCGGCGGAACAGCATCGAGTGAGGTGCAGGATGCACACGGCAGTTGCCTGACTGTGATGTTTTTCGCTGGTGAGATCTGCGGTCATATGCTCGTGCACCCGTGGGAACGCTCCCGCGTAGGTTCTGTCGTGTCACATCCAATAGTCATTACACAACGGCATCTGCCAGGGAGCAGCTATGTCCCTTGACGTTTAATGAAATGTCCTGTGCGTGCCGGCACCCTATGTGAACACAGCGCAGGCTTCCGAGGGTGGTGCAGGATTGCTCCCAGCTGGTTGGTTTGGCAGTTGAGGACAGCACTTCTCTGGGTCCCACCCGCACCTTCGGGTGTTTCTTTTTCTTCGTGTTTTTCCTGGTGTACAGACAATTGCTGCGGCTGTTCCTGATCTGTGACTAAGTGTTGCTGATGTCTCTTCTTCCATTGTTGGCAATTCTAACATTGTGACTTATGGAAAACATTTTTCCTTCCTTTAAACTCAATGTGACCTGCCCCACATGCAATGATAAAACGACTGACGTGTGTTATGGCAGTATCTCCCATGCTCACAAATCATTTCCTCTTCAGTTAGTGCGTCTGACCGTGACACTGTGCAACTGATTCCAGACTGGATCCAATTACTCAGAGTGAACATGTTGTGAAAAAGAGCGTGAAAGTCTGGACGATTCAGGCGTATAAGAGGTTGAGAGGATGTCTGGAATGTATTGACAGAGGGGTGCCCATTGATTCATGACAGAATGATCATGAGACCGTCAATGTTTTGACTGATTATGTCCGCTTTTGGCAAGCTATGATAATCCCCTCCAAAATCAATATGATAATACGAACAACAAGCCATGGATTACAAAGTCTCTCAAACGAGTTTTCAGGTGAGAAGAAAGTAGGTTTCATGGAAAAAGCAGAAATCAAATTCGAAGAAAGCTTTGGGGAAGATTACTTAAGGAATGAAGAGATTTTGAAATAAAGCTGCAATTTCAAACCGGAAACAGGAAAGATGCATGGGATGGGTTAAAAACCCCTGCCTGGGAAACGAAAAGGAACACGACATTTCTAAGACAAACATTAGTGAATTGAATCATGTTGCAAATAACTGAGCGGATTTTACTGTTGGCGTGAAAGGGATTATTTGGAAGGGGTACTGAACGGGGTTATATCACAACTACTTAGAACGACGGTAAAGACTTTAAAATCGATGAAGGATTTTTTTAGTCCCTGTCCTTGAAATTAAATGCTCAGAAAAGTTGTAGGTCCTGACAAGAGAAGTGGGTTATTGTCAAAGATGTGTGCCTCTAAACTCTGCGATGTGTTTTGTGGAATCTTCATCTGTCTCCAAGAGATCAACATTTTTGTTCTGATTTAAGATTTTACACAAGAAAGATTTTTAACAACATTTCCAGTGTGTTTTAGAATGTGTCTTTTAAAGGGTTGTGTGGATGAGGTTCTTTTTTCATAATGAATTGTGAGTAGAATTGAACGCGGCGACAGCCCTGATATGGCCCTTTGCGGTCGGCTGGACTATAAGCAACATTGTATCTCTCTCTCTCTCTCTCTCTCTCTCTCTCTCTCTCTCATCTGTCATTTAAAGGAATGTCCTAACCCCAGTGTCTACAAATAAATCAAGTGTCTGGCCAGTCCCAAAGAAAAGTAGTCCAACAACCTTAAATGAATACCAGCCATGTCTGTCACTGCCATAGTAACGAAATGCTTTGACTACTTGTTCTCCGTCACCTTGTAACTGCTACAAGCCAGCACATTGACGGCCTCCAGTTCGCTTAGGCTGCACACCAAAAATTCATACGCCAAGGTCTTGACTAAGATGTCGAGTATTTACAGACTTGCGCAATCAGATTCTTTTGAAAATTCGTATTGTGTCTGAAAGTTGATTCTCCTCATTTCTTTCATATGGCCATCAAGATACAAGCCAAGCAGACAGATTAAAATCAAAGGAATGGGATTAATAAAATCAAAGGAATGGGATTATTTCGTGCGTTTAAGGCTGGCGCAGAGATGGGGTGATGGGTGAGTGCAAGAAGCCTGAAATATGTGCCAGCTAAGAAGAAGGTCATGTATTTGAAGATTGTTTTTTTTTATTTTATCGGTGAAGATCCTCCCAAAACAAGGGAAATAATTGGTGGGGAGTTGTTCTTTTGATCAGTTATCAGTTTAACATTCAATGCTGGCTCAAATTTATGGTAGGCCTCAAAACGTTACATGGGGTTATACAGTGTTTTAGAGCAAAATCCTAATTGTGGCGTGTGGCCTTACAAATCCCGCAGGGGCGCTGATGAGACTTTGGCTCGCCTCCACAACGGTTCCCTCCCCTTGTGTAACCACAGGTATCTCCGTTGTATTCTTTCCATTGATTTCTCCTTTACTTTCAATACAACATGCAGGATCGAGATTTGATTCGAAGTTATGTTGTACATCGTCAATTTTCTTACCAGAGCACAATCTGTCCGCTTCAAGTCTGACATCTCCTCTCAACGCTCTGTCTATACTAGTGCATCACAAGGAAGTCTTGTCTCCTATTCTTCTTACTTTGTATACCAAAAAAAAACAACTGTTGAAGTATTGACAAAAGTCCCATCATCAAATTCACTGACGATTCTGCTATTGAAGATCTTTGCAAATCTCATTTTGTCTGTTTTGATGAAATGAAAGAAGTTTTGTTCATGTTGCTTTGAAAATTATTTTGATCTAATTGTTTCTCTCTCTCTCTCTCTCTCTCTCTCTCTCTCTCCTCACCTTCTCTCACACACACACACACACACACACACACACACACACACACACACACACACACACACACACACACACACACACACACATGTTATTCAATGTTCGTAAAGGCCCGTCGCCCATATCAAACTTCATAATTTATGGCCAAATTGTTGAGTTGGTGGACGAATGCAAATACCTAGGCACAACAAACGTCGATTAAGAATCTTAAGCCAACAAAAACTGTGAAATGTTGGGAGTCTTGTCAAAGACTGTACATGCCTGGTATCGCTGAAGCATTGAATCGTTGCCCACAGTGTCACAAATATCCTGGTGTGGAAGTTAATGAGTGCAAAAGTAAGAGAGTGTGAACGTGTGGTGAGTGTAAGCTGTAAGATGAGAGTGCAAGAAAAGTTGTTACTCAGGAGCTGTATGAGGAAGGAGGGGTGAACGTTGTTACTCAGGAGCTGTATGAGGAAGGAGGGGTGAAAGTTGTTACTCAGGAGCTGTATGAGGAAGGAGGGGTGAAAGTTGTTACTCAAGAGCTGTATGAGGAAGGAGGGGTGAAAGTTGTTACTCAGGAGCTGTATGAGGAAGGAGGGGGTGAACGTTGTTACTCAGGAGCTGTATGAGGAAGGAGGGGTGAAAGTTGTTACTCAGGAGCTGTATGAGGAAGGAGGGGTGAAAGGTGTTACTCAGGAGCTGTATGAGGAAGGAGGGGTGAAAGGTGTTACTCAGGAGCTGTATGAGGAAGGAGGGGTGAAAGGTGTTACTCAGGAGCTGTATGAGGAAGGAGGGGTGATAGGGCAGGCGTAGGAGGAAGCGTGTGTGGTAAAGTGGGACGGCGGGGGAAGAGGTGACGGTGGTGGCGGTCCTGAATTCATGTGATTATCTAACTTGACTTTTTCTCTTTCACTGTGATGTTGTTCTTAATGGTCCAGTGAGCTGTACCTCTAGTAGTATCATGTTTAAATGACATGTGCATAAATGTTAATAAAGCATCGTGTAGTGCTTAATTAATTGTTTCCATCCTATACATGTTCATCGCTCGTGTTATACAGGTCTGCTCGTCTGTATGTTTTAGCTTCTGTGAGCAATGTCGCACGTGAGAATTTTTTTTTTTTTTTTTTTTTTTTTGGGGGGGGGGGGGGGGGTCAATAAAGTTTTTCCCCCGTCTAATGTTATCATTGAACCATGTTATACCAAAATTTAGAACGAGAGGGGTTTAGTTACCGCCAAGGACATAGACAAAGTACAGGACAAAACACAATGCATTTCGACCTCTTGGGTCTTCTTCAGGCAAAAATAACATTTAAGACAGTGAAAACGAACAACGAGAAACCACTTATCTTCTCATATTCGGCGTAAGATTAAAATGAGAACATACGTGGTTTCTCGTTCTTCGTTTTCACTGTCCTAAATGTCATTTGTTTTCGCCTGAAGAAGACCCAAGAGGTCGAAATGAATTGTGTTTCGTCCTGTACTTTGTTTATCTGTGTCCTTGGCGGTAACGAACCCCCTCTCTTTCTAGATTTTGCTTCATTTTCCGTCCTCAGTCACTTCCTTTTGAAACTATGTTATACCAAGTCGCTTGACCCCTCAAGCAAGCTTGTCTGTAGACGTCTATTATTTTTCTTTTATCCCTTCACTGTCTACAGCTTTGTTACTTGAGTTACCAGAGCGGTGCAGACTACGCTAAAACAATTGAAGGACTATTCAGAAAGTAATACATTTTTTCTGACAGGATCCAAGTTCAGGCGATGCCGCAGAAAACACCGTTCGCAAACGGGAAAACAGCATTTGAGTGGAGTCACACGTTTTATGTACAGGGAATGGCTTCAGCGTGCATGGTTTGCGTCCCATTCTCTCCCACATTAAAGCCACTGCTTCTTGCTCTGGTTCTGGGCATGGCCTACACAAAGTCCCTCCTCCTCCCTCTCTTCTCCACCCCTTACCCTTCTTCTGCGGAGGACGATAATTGCCCTCTGACAGAGCCAGACGGAATGGCTTTTTTTTGCTGACAGGAAGACTGTCGTTACCTCCCTTCATAGAAAATTGGTTGCCTCCCTTCATACAAAGTGTTCCAGGGGAGTGCACCGACACTAAACACATGGACATGGGACACATCACGGACATCAAAGGAATGGAGGAAACGGAAGCGGGATGGACTCGAAGGAGCATGGAAGATGAGGTCTGGACAGAACTGGACATAACGTGTGTTTCTTTATTTGTGTTGGTGATGATGAAGACAGAAGAGAATTTGAATGCTTTTATGGTCAGCTCTTGCCGCGCCCACATTGTGTGACAAGTTTGTTCTTTCGTTCAAAATGAATCTGGTGTCAAACTGGCCTGACATATTCACACTTAATCAGTTGTTGTTTTTTCTGCAGCAACATTCTTAGAACAGACTTTAAATTAAACGTTACTCTACCACAGACTGCAAATGGGAAAACACAGCTTATGAATGGAGATACATTTTTATATGTACAAAGCAGAACTTTACCGGGCACAGTTTGCCTTCCAATCTCTCCGACATGAATACATTTTGATATGTACAGAGAAGAACTTCACTCTGCATAGTTCGTCTCCAATCTCTCCGACATGAATACATTTTGATATGTACAGAGAAGAACTTCACTCTGCATAGTTCGTCTCCAATCTCTCCGACATGAATACATTTTGATATGTACAGAGAAGAACTTCACTCTGCATAGTTCGTCTCCAATCTCTCCGACATGAATACATTTTGATATGTACAGAGAAGAACTTCACTCTGCATAGTTCGTCTCCAATCTCTCCGACATGAATACATTTTGATATGTACAGAGAAGAACTTCACTCTGCATAGTTCGTCTCCAATCTCTCCGACATGAATACATTTTGATATGTACAGAGAAGAACATCACAGTGCATAGTTCGCCTCCAATCTCTCCGACATGAATACAATTTGATATGTACAGAGAAGAACTTCACTCTGCATAGTTCGTCTCCAATCTCTCCGACATGAATACAATTTGATATGTACAGAGAAGAACTTCACTCTGCATAATTCGCCTTCCAATCTCTCCGACATGAAGGTCACTGGTTTTTCTTCTGATTCTGCGCTTGCCCTAAACAATATCCCACCCACCCACCCTCACTCCCTGCCTACCCCTTTCTCTTCCCTCTCGTCTCCCTCTGTTCTCCATCCCTTACCATTCTTCTGCGGATGACGATAATTGCCTTTTGACAGAGCCAGACGGAGAGGCCTTTTCTACTGACAGGAAGACTGTCCTTACCTCCCTTTATAGAAAATTGGTTGCCTCCCTTCATGCAACGTGTTCCAGAGGAGTGCACCGACACTCAAGACATTGAGATGGGACACGTCACAGACATCACAGTGGTGGGGCAAGTGGAAGCACGGTGGACGTGAGGGAACATGGGAGATGAGGTCCAGAGAACTGCAGATAACGTGAGTTTTTGTATTTCTGTGGTGATGATGAAGAAAGAAGAGAATTTGGAACCTTTTGTGGACAACTAGTGACAGGTTAATTCTTTTATGATAACTCTGGTGCCAAACAGGTCTGAAACATTCACACATGCAGCAGTCCTCTTTTCTTTTTCATAGCAAACTTCTTCTCAGAAACACTCTTGAAAATAAATCATGTTTTACCACATAGTCCCTGAGTTTTCGTTTGAGCTCAGTGACATTCAGCTCTGATTTGGAGCCAGTCATATTCAATGAAATTGCGCAATTTGATGAAGTTTCTTTTTTAGTTTTTTCCCCCCTAAGTTACAGCCTCAGCTTTCAAGTATGATGATGACGGCTAGTTCTTCGCTTGCGAAGATTAGTGGGAAGTTCCCGCCAGGGATGGGCGGCACGCCCTTTGATGACTAATTAGTGCAATTCGTGATCTACAGGATCTGTGGCATTGTGGGCAGGTGTAGATCTGGCCTGCGTTGTTGGGCTGTGGACCTGGGTCTTCCCTTTCTCCTTCTGTTGTCCTGGATGTTCTGTCGTCTGGTTTTCTCGAAGTGTTGGGTTCCCCTGAGCGTTGAAGCTCTCCAACTACCTCTATCTGATGCTGGCTGCTCCCAAGTCTTGGGGTTGATGTCCGCTTGGGATAGTTACTTCTTCAGTTGGTCCTTGAATCTTTTCTATGGTGCGCCTGTATTGCTTTTGCCTTGGACCAACTCCCCATAGAATACTGCTTTTGGCATGCGAGTGTCAGGCATCCGGGTGATGTGCCCTGCCCAGCGAAGTTGTTTTAGCATGAGCATTGACTCGATGCTTTGCAGTTGAGATCTTTCTAGGACTTCTATGTACGTTACGTAGTCCTTCCACTTGATGCCCATGATAGACCGGAGGCATCTCTGATGGAACTGCTCCAGCCGCTTTAGTTGTTCCCGGTACGGCACCCAAGCCTCTGATCCGTATAGCAGTGTGGACAGTACAGCAGCTCGGTAGACTTGCATCTTTGTAAAGAGTCGCAATGAGTGGTTTTTCCATACTCTGTTCTGGAGGCGGCCAAGTGCACTGCTTGCATTTGAGAGGCGGTTGACCACAATTAGAAATCAAGGCAGCAATAAAGAAGCTGAAGTCTTACAAAGCACCAGGCATCGACAGTATACCTGCAGAGTTATATAAGCATGGAGAAGACATCCTCATTCAGAAGCTTGAGGAGCTATTCACATCGTGCTGGAATGAAGGAATAGTGCCACAGGACATGCGGGATGCAGTGATTGTCTCCCTCTATAAGAATAAGGGTTCCAAATCAGACTGCTCCAACTACAGAGGCGTCACACTGCTCTCCATTGCTGGCAAGATCCTCGCCCGAGTTTTTCTGGACAGGCTCATCCCATCCATTGCTTTCAAGTATACACACATGATATGAGCCATTGTCTGTTCGTTACGTACCCCCCCATCAATCTTATGTATAATCCATCCTGGATGCAATGTGCAATCGCAATCAGTTCTTTTCATGATCTGTTTAACTCTTTTACATAACCAATCAATGGTCAATCAGTCGTATAATCAAATGTCAATCTATTACATAATCCATTGTGTGTTGTATAACCAATCGCCACTCGAGTATATAATCCAGTATCAGTTCTTTGCGTAATCTGTTTTGACGTATAATGAATTGTCAGTTCTTTGTAAAATCCACTGGCCATCGATCGAATATCCATTATGCAATACTGATTGGCAATCTGTTGTATATCCACTAGGCAGTGCTGTTCTAATCGGTTCCCTATTTATTTGTTTATCTTTTGCTTTACTTTTTTTTGTTAGTTTCAAAGTGTTGTGACTGCAGGCGGAAATTGAAACAAAGTTTAAATGGAGTTTAGACAGGCGTTGGATCTTGCGCCAAATTTGAAAAGATGAGTGATTGCTCGTTCTTCCTTTTCATTGTCCTGAATGTTGTTTATCTTGCCTGAAGAAGACCTAAGAGGTCGAAACGCGTCCTGTTTTGTCTTGTGATTCGTTTGTCCCAGTTATCCGGCGGATGTACTTTTAAATTCCTTTTGAAATGTGTTTGGTTTTCTTTTATTTCTCTCACAGAAATGTGAAACTTGGCGGGAAGCGCACCAACATTCTGATGATAGTTCTTTAACTCTTAATCCTGCCGTCTCTTCCATCAAAATCACGAACAGCTTTCACAGACGCAGTGGGTGGGACGATAAAACTAACTGCACGAAAGAGGAAACATGAATGGGCAGACCGACAGGAGACAAAGAACTGGTGTGAAGTGGTGGTGCAGATGCTACGTTGGGGACCACTGTCACTGGCATCATGCTTGACATGACTGTCTATGTTTCAGCTGGGACCTCTGTGTGATGACTTTTTCATATTGCAAAATAAGCAGCAGCATTTGTAAGGTTGGTGTTTTCAAGAAAGCAACATCACTGCTGAAGAAAGTATAGAGAAACAGCAGCAAAACAGCACTAAGCAATAGCACAAGTAGCAGTAGTAGTAGTAGCAGTAGTAGTAGTAGCAGTAGTAGCAGTAGTAGTAGTAGCAGTAGTAGTAGTAGTAGTAATAGTAGTAGTAAAAGCAGCAGGAATATTAGCAGGAGTAGTAGGAAAATAGCAGCAGCAGCAACAGTGATAGCAGTAGCAGTAGCAGCAGTAACAATCGTAGTTGTAGTAGTAGCATGCATGCAAGCATGTATGCATGTACGTATATATGTATGCATGCATGCATGCATGCATGCATGTATATATGTATGTATGTATGTATGAATAGCAGGAGCAGCAACAACTGCAGTGGTGATAGCAGCGCAGCAGTGGGTGGAGCCGCTCTATGAGAAGGAAACCAGGCAGACGAACCTTTCAATCTAAATACCCCCCCCCCCCCCCCCACAACCCTTTCATGTTCCAACGCTGCCCTCCCTCATCATCCCACCTTTCTCCCCACTATCCCTCATCCCCTTCCCCTGCTTCCCAACCCTCCCCTCCCTCCCCCTCACAGACACGCACTGCCAATTAATCCTCCCATTTCAGATCGACAAAGGCAGAAGAGAGAGAGCAACAACGTCAGAAAACCTGACCAACAACCTAGTGAATCCAAGCGATCACTGCTGTCTGCTGTCCCTCACGTACATCCTTTTTCACCACCCTCATCCCTTCTTCCCTCTCATTCTCTTTCCCCATTTTTTTAATCATAGCCCACGAATGACAAGAAAACGCAGGATGGCAATAGGACAAGGAATCATTTTTCCTCCAGAGCACACAGTATACGTTCAAATGGATTATAAAAGTGAGATGTGCATCATCATCAAATGAGGTGTAGATGACAGCTAAAGGCATATAATTATGGTCGTCTTCTCACGACAACAAAATCCGTAATGACTGGCTCTGTTTGTGTTTTATTACAAAGCTCAACAAGAAGTAATGGGGATACTGTCCTACCTGAACATTTATCATATATTTACTGCCTCAGCTCGGTTTCTGTGAGAGAAGAAAAATATTTGATGATAGCCATTTTGGCTTCTGGTCGAGAAGTAGCACAAGCAATAAGTCTGGCGTGAAGAAGAAGTCTGTTGGGGCTTCTGTTTGCTCCAACCATTCTGACTATCAAAACAACGAGCAGCTTTCACAGATGCAGCGGGTGGGACGGTAAAACTAACTGCACGAAAGAGGAAACAATGAATGGGCAAGACGACAGGAGACAAAGAACTGGTGTGAAGTGGTGGTGCAGATGCTACGATGGGGACCACTGTCACTGGCATTATAGATAATGCTCAACATGGCTGTCTATGCTTCAGTTGCGATCTCTGTGATGACTTTTTTTAAAAATAGGAACAGCAGCATTTGTAAAGTTGGTATTTTCAAAAAACAACGTCGCCGCAGAAGACAGTGTAGCAACAGCTATTGCAGCAAAAAAGCGCGAAGCAGTAGCACTAGTAAAAGCAGTAGTAGAAGTAGTAGTAGCAGAAGCAGCAACAGTACTAATACAAGTAGTATAGTAGTAGTAGTAGTGTAGTAGTAGTAGTAGTAATAGTTGTAGCAGCAGCAGCAGCAGCAGCAGCAGCAGCAGAAGTAGTAGTAGTAGCAGCAGCAGTAGCAGTAATAGTCATAGTAGTAGTGGCACCAGCAGCACCGGCAGCACCAGCAGTAATAGTAATAGCAGGAGCAGAGGGAGCTGCAACAGCAGCAGTGACAAGTCGTGGTAGTGGCAGGAGCAGCAATGACAGCAGCAGCTACCATTAGTAGTCGTAGAAGCAACAGCAGCAGCAGCAAGTATAGCAGCAGCAACAGTGATAGTAGTAGTAGAACGAGCAGCAACAATAGTAGTAGTAGTAGTAGTAATGGTGATGGTGGTGGTGGTAGATAGTAGCCGTAGTAGTAGTAGTAGTTTGTAGTAGCAGAAGAAGAAGAAGAAGAAGAAGAAGAAGAAGAAGAAGAAGAAAAAGAGGAAGAGGGATGTATGTATGTTATGTAAGCGTGTATGTATGTCTGTGTGTATGCATGTATGTATGTATGTATGTATGTAGTATGTATGTATGTATGTATGTATGTATGTATGTATGTATGAATAGCAGCAGCAGTGAGTGGAGCCACTCTATGAGAAGGAAACCAGACAGACAAACCTTTCAATCCAAATACCCCTCCCCCCACCCTTTCATGTTCCAACGCTACCCTCCCTCATATCACCCCGTCTTTCTTCCCACTATCCCTCATCCCCTTCCCCTACTTCCCATCCCCTTACCCCACCCCAACCTTACAGATACACGCTGCCGATGAAGCCTCCCATTCCTGACCGACGAAGGAGAAGAGAGAACGATAACGTCAGAAAACCTTACCAACAACTTAGTGAATCCAAGCGATCACTGCTGTCCGTTGTGTCTCACGTACATCCTTCTTTCGCCACCCTCACCCCTTCTTCTTCCATCCTTGTTTCACCACCCTCATCCCTTCTTCCATCCTTGTTTCACCACCCTCATCCCTTCTTCTTCCATCCTTGTTTCACCACCCTCACCCTTCTTCTTCCATCCTTGTTTCACCACCCTCACCCCTTCTTCTTCCATCCTTGTTTCACCACCCTCATCCCTTCTTCCATCCTTGTTTCACCACCCTCACCACCCTCATCCCTTCTTCCATCCTTGTTTCACCACCCTCACCCCTTCTTCTTCCATCCTTGTTTCACCACCCTCACCCTTCTTCTTCCATCCTTGTTTCACCACCCTCACCCCTCCTTCTTCCATCCTTGTTTCACCACCCTCACCCCTTCTTCTTCATCCTTGTTTCACCACCCTCACCCCTTCTTCTTCCATCCTTGTTTCACCACCCTCACCCTTCTTCTTCCATCCTTGTTTCACCACCCTCACCCCTTCTTCCATCCTTGTTTCACCACCCTCACCCCTTCTTCTTCCATCCTTGTTTCACCACCCTCACCCCTTCTTCTTCCATCCTTGTTTCACCACCCTCGTCCCTTCTTCTATCCTTGTTTCACCACCCTCATCCCTTCTTCTTCCATCCTTGTCTCACCACCCTCATCCCTTCTTCTTCCATCCTTGTTTCACCACCCTCACCCCTTCTTCTTCCATCCTTGTTTCACCACCCTCACCCCCTTCTTCTTCCATCCTTGTTTCACCACCCTTACCCCTTCTTCCATCCTTGTTTCACCACCCTCATCCCTTCTTCCATCCTTGTTTCACCACCCTCATCCCTTCTTCTTCCATCCTTGTTTCACCACCCTCACCCTTCTTCTTCCATCCTTGTTTCACCACCCTCATCCCTTCTTCTTCCATCCTTGTTTCACCACCCTCATCCCTTCTTCTTCTCCTTGTTTCACCCCCCACCTTCTTCCATCCTTGTTTCACCACCCTCACCCTTCTTCTTCCATCCTTGTTTCACCACCCTCACCCCTTCTTCTTCCATCCTTGTTTCACCACCCTCATCCCTTCTTCTTCCATCCTTGTTTCACCACCCTCGTCCCTTCTTCCATCCTTCTTTCACCACCCTCATCCCTTCTTCTTCCGTCCTTGTTTCACCACCCTCATCCCTTCTTCTTCCATCCTTGTTTCACCACCCTCATCCCTTCTTCCATCCTTGTTTCACCACCCTCATCCCTTCTTCTTCCATCCTTGTTTCACCACCCTCATCCCTTCTTCTTCCATCCTTGTTTCACCACCCTCATCCCTTCTTCTTCCATCCTGTTCACCCTCACCCTTCTTTTCCTCCTTGTTTACTCGTTTCTTCATCTTCTTCACCACCTCATCACGGTTCCATCTGTTCACCACCCGCATCCTTCTTCTTCCATCCTGTTCACCACCATCATCCTTCTCATCCTGTTTACACCTCATTCTGTGTCATTCTCTTGTCCTTCTTTGTTTTTGTAAATCTGCCACGAATGACAGGAAGCACAGGATGGCAATAGGAGACAGGGATATTTTCCCCCAGAGAACATATCTTACATGATTATAAACGCATCATCATGAGGTTAGATGACAGCATGACATAATGTGTCTTCTCCGATAACATCCTTCTGGCTTCATGAAGTCAAGACG
>CM031605.1:63247944-63252944 GCA_018398815.1 Conus ventricosus | reverse complement strand
ATTTGCCAAGAAGTGGTTGTTTGTTAGGCCATTATGTAGCAAATACATGTGAAAGCTGGTATGGGTGGTCAAGAAATCTACAAACGAATAATAAATTTGCGGGTGGTTAAGAAGTTGGCGACTACACCAGAAAATCCCGAGTGGATTACAAAAATTTGCGGTTGGGTGGGAAATTTGCTGATGGACAAGAAATTTGCAACTGGTCAAGACATTCTTGGGTGGGCAAGACATTTGCAGACGGGCTGGAAATTTGTGGATGTGCAGGAAATTCACAAACAGGTAAGAAAGCCAAGGATGGCCAAGGTATTCTTCAATTGGGCAAGACATTTATGGCCAGGAAAATGATTCACGGGTGGGCATGAAATTCGCGGCAAGAAATTCAAGGAGGGGCAAAACATCTAAGGTCTTTGTATTGATAGAATTTCCACTGATTTCCTCGGGATGATCATTCCGTTTGTTTCTTCTTCACACAACACAGGTTAAATAGTGCGTGTGTGTGTGTGTGTGTGTGTGTGTGTGTGTGTGTGTTGTGTGTGTGTGTGTGCGCGCGCGGTGCGCGCGCGCGCACGCACACATGCATATGCATATCGCGCGCGTGCGTGAATGTGTGTGTGTGTGTGTGTGTGTTGTGTGTGTGTGTGTGTCTGTCTGTCTGTCTGTCTGTAGGTGTTGCAGGTACGGAGCAAGAAGGCAAAGCACGTTTCATTTTTGCCCTATCATGTCTAATGCTTTATTTTCTTTGTTTGTGCTTGTACTGTTCTGTAGACTGAAGTGTCTTTATAGTTTCCATTTGTTTGGGGGCCGACTCACTTTTCCCTGGGAAGAAAGAGAAGTGGTGGCGGTGGAAGCGAGTTGAGGAGTAGGAGGGATCAGAGTGGAGGAGAGGGGGGGGGGGGGGCGGAGGATGAAGAGATTTTGCTGCCCCTCACTATTCTTATCCACTTTTGACGCAGACTCCAAGACATACACCGACTGTAAAATGACAGAGCAGACGATAGCTAAAGACCAACCTTCCTTTCCCCCCTCCCCCGCCCCCTCCCCCCACCGAGAATTTGATAGCATTTTATGGGAAAACTCCAGAGTAGAACTTAAGTGGGGAAAAAAAACACCACGGAATTCCAAAGGGCAAGACTACAAAAAACAAAAACAAAGTAGCAAACAACTTATAGCTTTTCAAATAGTTTCAAACAATGAAGAGAACCCTAATGGCAGTCCTTTAGGGAGGGGACTGGCCGGTACCTTGAGCACTCAGCCTAGGGAAGAAATCTACGTGACGAATAAGACTGTGAGTCGAATGCCTGTCCGTTGTGACTACTTTTGCACATTTACGACTGAAGGCGTTTTCTAATATCAGAGAGTAGGGCAATACCGCTTCGTGTTTGCCATCTTTCAGTTGATTTTCATAAGGTAGGTTCCGCCTTGGCTTAAGGCTGTGTCAGGCCAATTGACGTAGGCTAGAATACCAAGGCTACATAAAATGTTGTTATGCTCTGCATAGTTACGCGGGATTCTCTCAGTTGTGACAAGCTCCTAGCAAAAATTATCAGTCTCCAAAATCCCCCGAAGTCGGAGTGTGGCTGCCCACGTGGCGGGGTAATCAAAACTGTCACACACGTAATGTTCTCATCCCCAGCTGATGCATTTGTACCATAGTGTTCTAGTACTTTGGCTGTTCGGATGATCCCTGGAGTCTTTAGCCAGGGTCCGACAACAACAAACAATAAGGTGGGTTCATATCAAAGCGATGTAATAGACGGGAGGTGCTCCAGCAGGCTGAAGAGTAGGGTAAAAGACGTTGGAGAAGGTTTAACGAAACAAAATGTTAGTCCGTTTCTAGCGCTTGTGTTTGGTATATTGATTGAATCATGGCTATTAGTTGATCAAAATCTGTCATTCTACAGACATAACAAACAAGAAAGATAAAGCAAGCCAATTTTTTTGTTACCACATCTGCACTTGAAATCGAAAGGTTTTACTCTGTGGTGTTTTAATTTGGGGTTTGTTTTGTTTTGTTTTGTTTTTGACGTATGATTTTTAGAATGTAGTAAGTAATTCAGTGCCCTGGCGTTACCAGCCAGGCGTGGAGCCAGCTGTCTGGGGTTCGAATCTGGAAAAGTAAAGCAGCCCATTATCTTTTTTTTCAACGTAGCCTTATCCTATGGTCAGAAAACGCCACTTCTTGCTGTGAATAAATCCAAACTAAAGTAGATCTCGTGTGACTCGTGATGCATGCATGGTTTGATATGATGGAGAATGATGCCCAATCCGTAGCATGTGTCAACAGCACAAATGTTTCAGGTTTAGCACTACGTCTCAATAGGTCTACTCGCCAATGTTGTGTACGTTCCAGGTGTGCTGTGTTGACCTTTAATTGCAATAGAAGCAGCAGCATTTGTCAGGTTTATGTTGTCAAAAAAACAGCGTCGCCGTGGAAGAAAGCAGCAGCAACAAAACAACACTGAGCAATACTACTAGTAATGGTAGAAACAGCAGGCAGCAGCAGCAGCAGCAGCAGCAGCAGCAATGACAGCAGCAGCAATAGTATTATAACTAGTAGTAGCAGTAATAGTTGTAGTAGTATTGGTAGCAGTGGTAATAGTAGTAGCAGTGGCAGTTTGGTGGTGGTGGTTGTGATGGGCTTGGAGGTGGTAGTTGTTGTTACTTTCTGTTTGTCTCAGTTGTTGCTGCTGCTGCTGCTGTTATGCTTATGGATAGGTAGCAGCAGCTGCAGCTACACGCATCAGCAGCAGCAGTGACTAGACAGTAGTAGTGTAGTAAAAGTACTAGTAGTTGTATTTGTGTGTGTACGTGTAGTGATCGGAATCGAGTTTTACTTCATGTTGCTGCTGCTGTTGTACTGTTGTTAGTAATCTGTCTGTTCTGGTTCTCTCTCTCTCTCTCTCTCTCTCTCTCTCTCTTCTCTCCTCTCTCTCTCTCTCTCTCTCACGCGCGCTCTCTCTGTTTTTTTTCTGTATGGAGTGTGATGCATGTTTGTGTCTGTCGTCTGACTCAGTGGATCACTTCTGTCGTTTTCTCTCTGTGGGTCTCTCCCCGCCCCCCCCCGTCCCCCCCCCCTCCTCCCCCGCGCAACATCCACTTCTCCCTCTCTTTCTCTTGACCCGTCCCCTGCCGACTTCCTGTTCCTCTGTCTACCTGTCGGGTCTGTCTGTTTCGTCTTCTCTCTCCTACTCTCCCCTCTCTCTCTCCTCTTTTTGTTCTTCTTTGTTTGTTATTCTTTGGGTGGTGGGTGGTGGTCGTCGTAATGGTGGTGTGGCGTGACTGTAGGACACTCCGCGCTTGGGTAAAGGAATGGGAGGTCTGTTCCCGTCTTGGTAACTGGGACCAACGATACTTTCAGGAGTGTGTACATACGGAATTGTCGTTTATGCTACTGTTTTGCTTTGATACCGTGCCTTATATTTAACTACCATCGTTGTCATGTTCGAAGGAGGTGGTTTGGGGGTGGGGGGGAGGGGGGAGAGAGAGAGAGAGACGGAGAGTGTGTGTTGTGGGGGGGGGGGGGTGCAAAACAAATGAAGCTAGCGATACCACCTGCCGTTCTGGGGAATCTGAAAATGAAAGCACCTTATCTTTTTTTTAACTGTTTCTTATCAAACATGGTCAGAAACGGCATCTTGCTGGAATAAAACCAACTAAAGTAGATCACGTGACTTGAAGCAATGCATGGTAAATTGAAAGAAAAAGATGCATCCAATCGTACATGCAAAATGTTTCAGGTTGGACTACGGATACAATAGGTTAATACGCCAATGTTGTACTTCCAAGTAGCTGTGTGGACCTTTAATTTTTTTTAATAGCATTTTGTAGGTTTATGTTCAAAAAAGACAGGTCGCCGTGGAACAAAGCATGCAGACAGATGCCATAGAGAATAACTAATAAGGAGAAAAAAAGAAGAGCAGCAGAAGCAAGCAGCAGCACCAGCAATGACGCAGGCATAATTATCAAAAAAAAAAATAAAAAAAAAATTAGTAGATTGTAGCGTGGTAATATGTATGTAGGTGGCAGTTAGGTGTGGGGTGTGATGGGCTGGAGGTGGTGGTGTGGTGTTACTTCTGTTGTCTCAGTTGTGGCTGCTGCTGCTGTAGGTTAGGTAGGTAGCAGCGCTGCATGGAAGCAGGAGTGTCATAGTAGTAGTTAGTAGCATGTGTTGTAGTAGTAGTAAGAAGAAATAGCATAGTAGTAATTGTAGTGGTGGGAAAGGTAGATTGGTTGGTGCAGCATGAGGTTGGAAAGGCGTTGATGTGAGTGGCGATTTTTTTTTGCCTGTTCGTTTCTTTTTCTGCTCTGTTTTCTCTCTTGGTGGGCTCTTTTTTGGGGTGGGAAAACCATAAGATTCTTCATGTTCTCTACGCGTTCTCTGGAAAGGACACTTTATTGATTACTCTCTCTCTCTCTCCTCTCTTCTCTCTCTCTCTCTCTCTCTCTCTTCTCTCTCTCTCTCTCTCTCTCTCTCAATGTGTGTTGTGTGTGTGTGTGTGTGTGTGTGTGTGTGTGTGTGTGTGTGTGTGGTGTGTGTGTGTGTGCGTCTTTGCTCTATTTAAGAAAAGAACACATAACTTTTGTTCCAGTTAAACTTCAATGAAGAGACATTAAACACAAATGTACGAGTGCAGGCTGTCCTCATCTGTGCTGATGGAAAACAATGACCGTGAATTAAAAAAACACAAAAAACAGTCGCAAACCCGCCATCGAGACAGGAGCATCAACGACGTTGGTTTTTTTTCCCCACGCCAGACTTATTGCTTGTGTTACGTCTCCACCAGAATCCAAAATGGCTATCGTCCAATTTTGTTCTTCTCTCACAGAGACCCAGCTGAAGCTGTAAAGATATGATTACTGTTCAGGAGGACGTTTCCTCTTTCTACTTATTGTTGAACTTTCTAATAAAGCACACGCAGAGCCAGTGATTATAGATGGCAATGGCGGGAGAAGACGGCGGTATAGGTCTGTAGCTGTCATTACCTCATTGCATGATGATG
>CM031605.1:63215444-63237944 GCA_018398815.1 Conus ventricosus | reverse complement strand
ACTGAACAAAGGAAGTATGAGTCACGCTATGGCAGGAGGGACAGGTCTACAGACCGACAGTCTTCATTAATGGCCAATGGGCAGTAGCTGTTCTTCAGGTGGATTGTCTGGCACTTGAAGCAGTCGTATCCTCTGCCTGAAAGAAAGAAGTTGAAACGGGTGGTTGGCTGGGGTGTGTTATATGATCTATGGATCGGGTGGTTGGCTGGGGTGTCTTATTTGCTCTACGGATCTGGCTTTGCGTATTGTGCGTTTGTTGTGAATACTCATCTGCAGATAGTCGTTTTGGGCCTACTACATTTTAGGCTCTTTTTACTACACGAAATATTTTTTCTTCTAGTCTTTGATGGACATCCAAACCAGACGCTGATTGGGAAAAAGTAGGGTGCACTTTCAACGATGGATCGTCGAACTGGGTCTAGACTGCAGTACTAATAGCAAAGTTCTTTGATCAATCAACGTAGACAAATTCAACCTCTGCAGTGTTTGTACTGCAAGCTGATGTCATGGTATGACACCCCTGCTGAGCATGTTAGAGATATGGACACAGAGACTCTTGAATGATTTGATCTGTTCAATTTCCCGACTCTTGATAGACAACGGTTCAAGAAGAAGGAGGGGAGGGGGGGGGGGGGGCATTTATTTCGAAAACTATCCACCATTTCCTTTTTTTTGTGAAACATTCAGTTCAAGGTTATTTGTGGTACATTTTCTGATCTATTTTTGTTTACGGAGAAACCGAAAAGCTGCCACATTTTTGTGACATATTGTATTTGCAATGCGCTGAAACTAACAGGAATGGGTGATAGCAATCCACCACACAAAGCTTACGCAATGTTCTTTGATTTAGATGTCAGAGACCCAAAGAAACTGGGAGCCAAATATCCGTTTGGAATGGTTGCAGTTCCTTGATTTTATTGATGGATTTTTATTCATCTATTTGTTTGCTTCTTCAACCATGCGTGCGTGCATGTATGGGCACAGTTTCTGTTTATCTATGTCCTAGTTTATTGTTATAATTCCTGTTCCTTCTCTTATTACAATTCCTCGTTCATTCTATGTATTCCGATCGCCGTCTTCTTTACTCTTACTGTTTGTAATAACTGCATCGATAGCAGAAGCTTTACGGATATCATCCCACACATTTTCATGTTTAGATATATGTTGTCCACCTGTGCGTGTCTTCCATCATTTATTACAAACCGTCCTTTCCCTGTATTCATTTCTCCCCTCTTCTCTTCCTGTTTTGAATGTTCATTGCCCAAGGGAACACAACTCCCGTAACACTTCGCACCCATTTGCACACTAAATGCATTTTGAGACAACGCTAAGTACTTACTCCGTTCCTTTGGGGGAAAAGGGAAGGGGGTGGGGGGGGGGGGGGGGGTTGAGAGAAAGGAAGGGCTGAGAGGGGGTTGGGGCGGAGATTTTTTTCTTTTATTTTGTTCTGGTTTGTCTTTTAATCGAATTTCTTGATCTCGAGCCTATGAACAAACACTCAAGACAAAAATACTGACTGTTGTATTTGGATGGTCGAGATGATAGATACATTGTTCTATGATTTATGAGCGAAAGGTGTGCGTGCGTGCGTGCGTGCGTGTGTGCGTATGTGCGTGTGTGGGGTGTGTGTGTGTGTGAGAGAGAGAGAGAGAGAGTGTGTGTGGGGTGTGTGCGTGCGTGCGTGCGGTGCTTTGCGTGCGTGCGTGCGTGCGTGCGCGTGTGCGCGCGCGCGCGCGTGTGTGTGTGTGTGTGTGTGTGTGTGTGTGTGTGTGTGTGTGTGTGTGTGTGCTCTATTATCTTGTTGGTCGTGGAACGGTGAGTTTTCCTTATTTGTTTTTGATTTGTTGTTGGGGTTTGGGTTGGTTGGCTTGTAGGTTGGTTGGTTGCAGTTTGTTTGTTGGTTGCTCGGTTTCGGTAGGTCGGACGGTCGGTCCTTTAAACACATCGCGGATTGTATTTCCATGACATAAAAGTTACCTTTTGTAATGCGTTGACAAGATGGCAGGGTTTTTTTCTCTTTTTGACTCGAAAGGTGTGCCATACACATATCCCTCCAGTCCTGCTTTGTCCGAATGAAGCAGACTAATGCGCAAAGTGACATCTGCACATGTGTGTGGTGCATTTGTCCATTGTTCAATACCGGTGACATCTGCACATGTGTGTGGTGCATTTGTCCATTGTTCAATACCACTGACATCTGCACATGTGTGTGGTGTATTTGTCCATTGTTCAATACCGGTGACATCTGCACATGTGTGTGGTGCATTTGTCCATTGTTCAATACCACTGACATCTGCACATGTGTGTGGTGCATTTGTCCATTGTTTAATACCACCGACATCTGCACATGTGTGTGGTGCATTTGTCCATTGTTCAATACCACTGACATCTGCACATGTGTGTGGTGCATTTGTCCATTGTTCAATACCGGTGACATCTGCACATGTGTGTGGTGCATTTGTCCATTGTTCAATACCACTGACATCTGCACATGTGTGTGGTGTATTTGTCCATTGTTCAATACCAGTGACATCTGCACATGTGTGGGGTGTACTTGTCCATTGTTCAACACCAGTGACATCTGCACATGTGTGGTGTATTTGTCCATTGTTCAACACCAGTGACATCTGCACATGTGTGTGGTGTATTTGTCCATTGTTCAATACCGGTGACATCTGCACATGTGTGTGGTGCATTTGTCCATTGTTCAACACCATGGACATCTGCACATGTGTGTGGTGTATTTGTCCATTGTTCAATACCGGTGACATCTGCACATGTGTGTGTGGTGTATTTGTCCATTGTCCAATACCAGTGACATCTGCACATGTGTGGGTGTATTTGTCCATTGTTCAACACCAGTGACATCTGCACATGTGTGTGGTGTATTTGTCCATTGTTCAATACCAGTGACATCTGCACATGTGTGTGGTGTAATTGTCCCATTGTTCAACACCAGTGACATCTGCACATGGTGTGGTGTACTTGTCCATTGTTCAACACCAGTGACAACTGCACGTGTGTGTGGTGTATTTGTTCCATAGTTTAATACCGGTGACATCTGCACATGTGTGTGGTGCATTTGTCCATTGTTCAATACCGTAAAATCTGCACATGTGTGTGGTGTATTTGTCCATTGTTCAATACCAGTGACATCTGCACATGTGTGGGGTGTATTTGTCCCATTGTTTAACACCAGTGACATCTGCACATGTGTGTGGTGTATTTGTCCATTGTTCAACACCAGTGACATCTGCACGTGGTGTGTGGTGTATTTGTCCATTGTTCAATACCGGTGACTATCTGCACATGTGTGTGGTGCATTTGTCCATTGTTCAATACCGGTGACATCTGCACATGTGTGTGGTGTATTTGTCCATTGTTCAATACCAGTGACATCTGCACATGTGTGGGGTGTACTTGTCCATTGTTCAACACCAGTGACATCTGCACATGTGTGGTGTATTTGTCCATGTTCAATACAAGTGACATCTGCACGTGTGTGTGGGTATTTGTCCATTGTTCAATACCGGTGACATCTGCACATGTGTGTGGTGTATTTGTCCATTGTCAATACCAGTGACATCTGCACATGTGTGGGTGTATTTGTCCATTGTTCAACACCAGTGACATCTGCACATGGTGTGGTGTGTTTGTCCATTGTTCAACACACAGTGACATCTGCACATGTGTGTGGTGTACTTGTCCATTGTTCAATACCACCAGCAGCGACAGCAGCTCACTTAGTTTTTAGCAGGATAAATGGAATTGTTGTTGCTGCTGCTTCTGCCGCTGCTGCTCCTGCTGCGGCTTCTGCTGCTAATACTGCTGCTGCTGTCTGTTGCTGTTGCTGGTTTGTTGTTGTTATTGTTGTTGTTGATGTTGTTGTTATTGTTGTTGTTGATGTTGTTGTTATTGTTGTTGTTGATGTTGTTGTTATTGTTGTTGTTGATTAAGTGGTCGCAATCAATGAAAAATTGGTAGGAAAACGAGAGGAGAAGACATTGAAAATAGGAAATAAACGAAGGTGCAGGAGATCAGATGGAAAGAGGAGAAGGAGAAGAAGATGGTGATAATGATGAAAATGAAGATAAGGAGAAGACAAAGAGTGATGAGGAATTTGATAGAAGAAGAAGAAGTAGAAAGAGGAGGAGGAGGAGGGGAAGGAGGAGAGGAAGGAGGACGAGGAGGACGAGGAGAAGAAAAGAAGAAGAAGAAGAAGAAGAGAAGAAGAAGAAGAAGAAGAAAGAACAACAACAACAACAACAACACAACAACAACAGCAACAACAGCAGCAGCACAGCCAGCAACAACAACAACAACAGTAACAACAACAACAACAACAACAACAATAGCAAGAAAAACAAGAAAAGAAGAAAGAATAGGAAAGGGAGAACTAGAAGAAAATGATGAAGAATTACAACACGCAGAAAGAGAGAAAATGGGGGGGGGGGGGGGGAGGAGAGAGAGAAAAAAAAAACAGAAGAAGAAGGAGCAGGAAGCGGAAAGAGAAGACCGAGAAGACAAACAAAAAAGGAGGAAGGAGGAGGACGAAGAGGAGGTATAGGAGCAGACGGACGACGACGAAAGAAGAAAAAAAACAGAGAAACAAGGAGGAGGGAGGAGGAGGACGAGAGGAGAAGGATATGAAATGAAGAAGGAAGATTAAAAAGTCAGACGAAGGAGAAGTGGAACAACAACAACAACAAGAAAAGAGAAAAAAAAAGAAAGAAAAACCAAAGAGGAGAAAAGAGCAAGAACGAAAAAAAAAGATGAAACAACTCCATCATGATGAAAATGGATAATGGTGTTAATTGTTATGAAAGAGCAAATAACAACAGCGGCGACAAGATCAGTACAGTAGAAGCAGTGACGGAAGCAGTGATGTTCAGCAGCAGTAGTAGCAGAAGCAGCAACAGTAGTAGTAGTGGTAGTAGTAAAAGCAACACTAGCAGCAGCAGCAGCAGCAGGAGTAAAAGATAGTGATACTGTGGGATACGATGCGACAATGTTGGGGCATTTTGTCCTGATGAGGATGTTGTTTCTGCTGTTGGTATTATCATATTCACCGATCTCTTTGTTTAGTGCTAGCAATGTCCCAATCATTATTGTCCTTTCTCCCACCCACCCCCACCCCCTTATTATGGATTTAATATACATGCATGTACTGCATGTGTCTCTGCTTCACGTTGAAGGCAAAACTCTACACTAGTCACTCGTGATATCCATCCTTCTTTACGGGTGCGAGAGCTGGATGCTGACACTGTATCAGAGTGGAGAAATCCTGGTGTTCTGAAGTACCTTTCTCATGCAGGGTCTCAGCGCTTCATACAGGGACCATCAGACTGATGACTGAGTCAGGCAGTAAATGACATAAAAGGCTGGCAGACAAGAATCTCTCCATCCTTTGCGGTGAAGTGGTTAACCTTCGCGGACTCCCCGCTGGCTGGTCATGGGTTCGATTCCCATCAGTCATGTGGGAATGTTCTGCCCCGACCGGCTCCTACCCAGAGTTGAGTTTGCTGCGGACTCAGTTGGGAAGACTGGGACCACACAGTCGAGTTTCATCCACTTAATGGATGCGTTTCTGAGAGTGTTGCTCAAATTTCTTAACCAACACTGAAGGTGTCTGTATCTCTCGGGCCTGGTTGACGCCGGTATATATTATGAAAGTAAGCGCAGAGTACAGTCCTGTCATGCAGTCTCAGAACGGAATGGAAATTCGTTATTCTTCATCATCCTCATTCTCATCGATCAATTTTAAAAAAATCTCAAATCCTGTGGCCCTTCATGCCCTGCTCTCATGGTGACCTCAATTTCGATGTCCTCTCCACGTCTGTGGCCTTGGTTTGGTTCCGTCGGGGTCACCGGTATCGGCGAGTCCATGGGGCTGTCGCTGGACGGACATGGTGGTGCCCTCCGGAGGGAGAGCTCACTCACGCCGGCTCCGCGACTAAGCAATTATTGTCGTCAGTAGGGGGCTTAGTAGGTAGTGTCCTGCGTATTATGTTGGATCAGAACAGGCGCCACTGAACACCACAGAAATAACTCGGCAGCAGTGCAGTGTCTCCTCCGGTGGGTTGCCTCTTAACGACTTGACACTGCTCTCCGTGCATTGCCGGTGTAGGGCTGTGGCGGGTGGGCCGGGCTGTGGCTGTGTCTGGGGGCTCGGAATGAGCGGCGTGGGTGCAGTGCCATTGAGGTGGCACACAGAAGATGGGACAGGGAAAAAAAATCCCCTGGTTATTAGCAAGCACCGTCTGCTTCTCTGGTCTCGCCATGTGTCCTGCTATGACTCCCTGTCCCAGACCATTGCGCAGGGACAGTGGAGATGGACGCCCTAAAGGCAGACCCAGGGAGTCTCGGATGGACGGCATCAAAGACTGGACCGGTTGCGATGCCTCTGTTGGCAGTCACTCACGCGAGATGGCAGAGCACCGAGTGCCGAGGGACAGGCGGCAGATCTCTCTAGTAGGCGGCTGATGTGAGAGGTTAACATCGGTCGGCTCAGCCAACCTTCTTGTCACTATGGGTGACGACGGATTTAGCTTGTGTAGCTGAGGGACGGCTCCTGAAGATGTGGAGTGGATGGTGATGAAGCACTGCCTGATTGCCACAACCTATCACCTCGCCTATTATCTATTATCAATCACCTTTCATCTATCCCGGAGTCTTGAAGACCGTTGGGGCGCCACAGAGGACTCTGCAACCATCTGCCTCCATTCCTCCTGGTTCTCAGACGTTCATAGGCAGTTGCTGAGTGTGAGGCCAGTTCATGCACTGATGTTGTCCTCCCATCTCTCTCTCTCTCTCTCTCTCTCTCTCTCTCTCTCTCTCTCTCTCTCTCTCTCTCTCTCTCTCTCTCTCCTCTCTCTCTCTCTCTGTGTCTTCCTCTCCTTCTGCCTCCTCGCACTGGTCCTTGTAGAATGGGTTTGGGCAAGTCCTGTGAATCTTGAGACATGACCATACCATCTCATTTTCCTTCATTCTTTCAATTTTTATCCCACCTCACACCACACCCCACCCCCCCCGCCTCATCCCCCTCCCCTTTTTTTCCGCCCGTCTCCACACCATATCCCCACACCCACACTCCTTATCTCACCTTCTCCACCACAACCTCCCACACCTAACCCACCTCCCCCCCCCCCCCCCCCACTTGTTCCATCCACACCTCTCTCGACCTCCTTCGCTTTTCCCCCATAAACCCTCCCGAGCCCCGCCCCCCCCCCCCTCCTCCTGCCACCCCCCACCCCCCCCCCCCACCCCTATCCAGGGACCACAATATCTCCCTCCTCCCAACTCCACCCGCTGTTCCCTCCCGACCTTCTATTCCCCCCCTGGTTGCCTCCTCAACGGACAACGATGACGTCAGATTCCCCGTCAACAGTCCGCCCCAAGCTTTCCTTCCCAAGATTCCCCCCTCTCTCCCCTCCTCCCCCATCCCCCACACCCCCACCCTCCACCCCTCCACCGCCGCCCCCTGTCTCCCCTGGAGACACTGGACAAACTCCCAGGCCCCTGCACGTGCGTCTCGACTGGACAGTGAGTCTCCCCCTCCGCTGGACTTAGCTCCGGGTCAACTCAGGGTATTGACCCCCCCCCCTACTCTTCCCTCCTCTCTTCTCCCCCTCTCCCCCCCCCCCCCCCCCCCCCCTCCCGCGCTTTCCCCCAAACCTTCCCCCTCCCCCTCCAACCACTGAGGAGCACACGTAGAGACGATGGCTTTAAGAAGCAATCACTGAGGCCTTCTCCCCTCCCCTCCCTTCCCCTCACCCTTCCTTTTTCCTTCCTCCCTTCCCTTTATTCATCCTGTCCCTCTCTGACTTTCTTCCTCTGTCTCTGTCCCCTGCTTCTTTATTTCGTCATCTGCTTGTTTTGATTCCCAGAAGTCATTCCGACATATTGAAAAATAGTTAATTAAAAATTTTGTTGTTGTTGTTGTTGTTAAACATATATGACCTTTCCCTCCCCTGTCCCCTCTCTCTGCATCTCCCCCGATCTGTCTTATTTGGACTCCTACATTGTTCTCATAGTGGACTGTCTGTCGATGGTGCTTCCTATTGTTTCACACTCTGAAGACACTGTGAAGAAGACTGAACACCCTAAAAACAACAAAGCATTGGATCGACGAAACAAAGAGACGGCGAGTCCTTTCAGCCCTCCACCATCCCTCTTCCCACCTCCTTTTCCCCTCCCCCCCCCCCCCCCTCCCCTCACGAGGCCCATGCTTTACACCTCCTACCTCTCTCTATCTCTCTCTGTCTCTCTGTCTCTTTGTCTTTCTCTCTGTCTCTCTGTCTCTGTCTGTCTGTCTGTCTTTTCTGTCTGTCTGTCTTCTCTCTCTCTCTCTCTCTCTCTCTCCTCTCTCTGAGTGTTAATTAATCCACAGACACCCATCTCAAGTTAGAGGTCACACACACACACACACACACACACACACACACACACACACACACACACACACACACACACCACACACCAGATACACTTCACATCGGCAACACTTCCCTGCACCGATTACACAACAAAGCCGATGGCTCGCACTCATCTCATACACACTAACAATTCACACACTTTTTTCTCTCTTTTTTTTTTGTTTCTGTGTCACACCTCTTTTTTTGGCCTCTAGTGGGAGCACCAGCCGCTCATTCTGACACCCCATCCACAGCCACAGCCCGGTCAGTCCCGCCGCAGCCCCGGCACCAGCAATCCACAGGGAGCAGTCAATGTCAAGTCGTCAAGAGGCAACCCACCAGAGGAGACACTGCACTGCTGCCGAGTCACTTCGGTGGTGTTCGGTGGCGCCTGTTCTGATCTAACATACGCAGGACACCACCTACTAAGCCCCCTACTGACGACAATAATTGCTTAGTCGCGGAGCCGGCGTGAGCTCTCCATCTGGAGGGCGCCACCACGTCCGTCCAACGACAGCCCCCTTGGACTCACCGATACCGGTGACCTCGACGGAATCAAACCAAGGCCATAGACGCCGGGAGGACATCGAAACTGAGGTCACCATGAGAGCAGGGCATGAAGGGCCACAGAATTTGAGACATTTTTAATGCTGGCCGATGAGAATGAGGATGATGAAGATCATGCTACGGATTTCCGGACTGTATGACAGGACTGTACTCTACGCTTCCTTTCATAATATATCCCGGTGTCAGCCAGGCCCGAGAGAAACAGATACCTGCAGTGTTGGTTTGGAAATTTGAGCAACACTCTCAGAGACGCATCCATTAAGTGGATGAAACTCGACTGTGTGGTCCCAGTCTTCCCAACTGAGCCCGTAGCAAACTCAACTGTGGGTAGGAGCCGGTCGGGGCAGACAAATTCGACATGACTCGATGGGAATCGAACCCACGACCTCCCAGCCAGGAGTCCGCGACGCTAACCACTTCACCACGGCGGCTGGTAATGTTTGTTTATTTTATCTTGCCTGAAGAAGACCTAAGAGGTCAAAACGCTTCGTGTTTTGTCTTGTGATTGTTTGTCCTTGTTGGCGGTGTCACAGTTTGGTCAATCAGTTGATCAGCGTCATCCTCATGTTATATTGAGGAAAACTGTTCCATTGTCAGACCAGTATGATCAGGGATGGGCCGATGACGGGGGGGGGGGGGGGGATTGCCACTAATGAGGAAGATTTCTCTCTGCTCTAAACCTGTGAGACTACATGGACCTGTTAATGCCGTAACATGACTGTAACCCTGAGAGACTGCGACCGTGAATGACTGTTAACAATACGTTAACCCTGAGAGATACAGACTGTGAATACGTTAACAATGACCGTTATCCCTGAGAGACTACACTGACCTGTGAAATGACCGTTAACAATGACCATTATCCCTGAGAGACTACACTGACCTGTGAAATGACCATTAACAATGACCTTACAATGACGTACCCTGAGGACTACATGACCTTGAAATGACCATTAACAATGACCGTTAACCCTGAGAGACTACACTGACCTGTGAAATGACCATTAACAATGACCGTTAACCCTGAGAGACTACACTGACCTGTGAAATGACCATTAACGACATAACATGACCGTTAACCCTGAGAGACTACACTGACCTGTGAAATGACCATTAACAATGACCGTTAACAATGACCGTTAACCCTGAGAGACTACACTGACCTGTGAAATGACCATTAACAATGACCGTTAACAATGACCGTTAACCCTGAGAGACTACACTGACCTGTGAAATGACCATTAACAATGACCGTTAACAATGACCGTTAACCCTGAGAGACTACACTGACCTGTGTGTGACGGGTCTCCGACGCTCCCCCTCGTTATTAAAATATGATTTTCATATTCAGAGATGCAGGGGGTTATAGACAGAAGTATTTACGCTTTCACAACCAAAATGCGCTCTCGCATAGGCACACGCACTCTGTCACTCACATCGGGCCCGCACAAAGGTGACGGGAAACCAATAACATTTCATAGAAAATAATCAACTTTTATTCAGCTTGACTCCGAGCCCCCACCCGTCACTACACAACACAGCTATCTGTATCATACAACAATGTAAACAGCATACAGACAATTTCATAAATCGCATCCCCTGTTCTTCAGTTATTCTTACTTAGCCAGGAAAGACAATATTCCACTATTCTGTTTGCACACTTATAACCTTAAGAGCAAATAAACGTCCATAACTTGCCAGCATTCCTTGGTTGATCGTCAGTTTCTCTCATCCACTGTACGACCACGAGCTGAAGCTGCCACACCGTTGTGTCCTCCCGATTGGCCAAATCCCAGTTGGGGGACACTGGCAACGTAGCTTGAGTCGCACCCTCACACCGAGTCTCCCGGACTCTACCGTACTTCGCCCTCTCCACGGAAAGGGCTCCTGTCGGCCTCTCCCACAGGTCTTCTCTGGCTGCAAACACCCCACCGTTGTCTGGCAGCTCCCTGTCTAGGCTCCAACAGGCTGACACGTCTTGCTGTCGACCGTCCCCACACGGGAGACATTTCTTCTCGTCGTCGGCTCCGAGGCTACAGCAACCTCCACTGTCTTACGTCCCCACCCAGGAGACAACGAGGCAACAGCTAACCTCTGCTTCACGCTGTATTTTCTTGAGCCTTCAGCAAGACGGGCGAGTTCACTTTCCCTTAAGTGAGTCACACACTTCCTGGTTTTCCAAGCACCTTATATTCATTCTCAAACAAGAGAGAACCCGAGTTTAACTGGCTCAACCAATGGAATCACTGGCACACACACATCACACGATTTGTACCAATAAATCCCCAAGTTATTTTTATTCCACCAATGGAATCACAAGTCACCTACACATACACACACACCACAGCTGCTAGCGCCAACAAAGACTTGGACACCCAGTGGTTAATGCATAACCTCCTATTCAAACTCACGTTCGATTCCCCGAAGCTACCCATTGAACTAACAGCCTGGACTTCTCTACCAGCCAGGACTGATGCTTCGAGTAGTTACTACCTCTATAGACAACAAGGTGCAAACCACTCAATTGGCCGCAGCCTTCCATTCATTCCTCAGAACAAGGACGACTGAATGGTCGCTGTACTCTGCCTGCAGGCTGACGGTCACCTACCCGTGACGGTCACCTGACACGATCGCCTTCCCTTCAGGCCCACTGGAGAACCCAGTGAATAGCCAGCCAGTGGTCGGACTGGACACTCCTCTACCCAGGACCGGCAGGTCGGCAACTCCTTGTCACTATCCCTCGAACATGCGAAACACTTCCCAGTAACTCTCCCTCCTTCAGTATACGACTCGGGGTATTCCCCTCTGGTGATGCCTGAGTTCGCACACTTGAAGAACCCAAGGAACTTGCTCTCAACATGAAAACTACCCTTAATTTGCCTAAATGCTCGAGAACATTCGGCCGACTCATGACACTGTGAAATGACCGTTAACAATAACCGTTCACCCTGAGAGACTACACTGACCTGTGAAATGACCGTTAACAATGACCGTTCACCCTGAGAGACTACACTGACCTGTGAAATGACCGTTAACAATGACCGTTCACCCTGAGAGACTACACTGACCTGTGAAATGACCGTTAACAATGACCGTTAACATGACCGTTAACCCCGAGAGACTACACTGACCTGTGAAATGACCGTTAACAATGACCGTTAACCCTGAGAGACTACACTGACCTGTGAAATGACCGTTATCAATGACCGTTAACAATGACTGTTAACAATGACCGTTAACAATGACCGCTAACAATGACCGTTCACCCTGAGAGACTACACTGACCTGTGAAATGACCGTTAACAATGACCGTTAACCCTGAGAGACTACACTGACCTGTGAAATGACCGTTAACAATGACCGTTAACAATGACCGTTCACCCTGAGAGACTACACTGACCTGTGAAATGACCATTAACAATGACCGTTAACAATGACCGTTAACCCCGAGAGACTACACTGACCTGTGAAATGACCGTTAACAATGACCGTTAACCCTGAGAGACTACACTGACCTGTGAAATGACCGTTAACAATGACCTTAACAATGACCGTTAACAATGACTTAACCAATGACCATTCACCTGAAGACTACACTGACCTCAGTGAAATGACCGATTAACAATGACCGTTAACAATGACAGTTACACCCGAGAGACTACACTGACCTGTGAAATGACCAGTTAACAATGACCGTTACCTAAACACACTGACCGTTAAATGACCGTTAACAATGACCTTCACCCTGAGAGACTACACTGACCTGTGAAATGACCGTTAACAATGACCGTTAACAATGACCTTAACAATGACCGTTAACAATGACGTTCACCCTGAGAGACTACACTGACCTGTGAAATGACCGTTAACAATGACCGTTAACAATGACCGTCAACAATGACAGTTAACCCGAGAGACTACACTGACCTGTGAAATGACCGTTAACAATGACCGTTAACAATGACCGTTAACAATGACCGTTAACAATACGTTCACCTGAGAGACTACACTGACCTGGAAATGACCGTTAACAATGACCGTTAACAAGACCGTTAACAATGACGTTACCCGAGAGACTACACTGACCTGTGAAATGACCGTTAACAATGACCGTTAACAACGACAGTTACCCGAGAGACTACACTGACCTGTGAAATGACCGTTAACAATGACCTTTAACAATGACTACCGTTACCCCGAGAGACTACACTGACCTGTGAAATGACCGTTAACAATGACCTTTAACAATGACCGTTAACAATGACAGTTACCCGAGAGACTACACTGACCTGTGAAATGACCGTTAACAATGACCATTAACAATGACCGTTAACAATGACCGTTCACCCTGAGAGACTACACTGACCTGTGAAATGACCGTTAACAATGACCTTAACAATGACCTTAACAATGACCGTTCACCCTGAGAGACTACACTGACCTGTGAAATGACCATTAACAATGACCATTAACAATGACCGTTCAACCCTGAGAGACTACACTGACCTGTGAAATGACCGTTAACAATGACCTATAACAATGACCGTTAACCCTGAGAGACTACACTGACCTGTGAAATGACCTTAACAATGACCATTAACAATGACCGTTAACCCTGAGAGACTACACTGACCTGTGAAATGACCGTTAACAATGACCGTTCTCCCTGAGAGACTACACTGACCTTGTGAAATGACCATTAACAATGACCGTTAACAATGACCGTTAACCCTGAGACGACTACACTGACCTGTGAAATGACCATTAACAATGACCGTTAACAATGACCGTTAACCCTGAGAGACTACACTGACCTGTGAAATGACCATTAACAATGACCGTTAACAATTACCGTTAACCCTGAGAGACTACACTGACCTGTGAAATGACCGTTAACAATGACCGTTCACCCTGAGAGACTACACTGACCTGTGAAATGACCGTTAACAATGACCGTTCACCCTGAGAGACTACACTGACCTGTGAAATGACCGTTAACAATGACTGTTCTCCCTGAGAGACTACACTGACCTGTGAAATGACCGTTAACAATGACTGTTAACAATGACCGTTAACCCCGAGAGACTACACTGACCTGTGAAATGACCGTTAACAATGACCGTTAACAATGACCGTTAACAATGACCGTTAACCCTGAGAGACTACACTGACCTGTGAAATGACCGTTAACAATGACCGTTAACCCTGAGAGACTACACTGACCTGTGAAATGACCGTTAACAATGACCGTTAACCCTGAGAGACTACACTGACCTGTGAAATGACCGTTAACAATGACCGTTAACAATGACCGTTAACAATGACCGTTAACAATGACCGTTAACAATGAACCGTTAACAATGACCGTTCACCCTGAGAGACTACACTGACCTGTGAAATGACCGTTAACAATGACCGTTAACCCCGAGAGACTACACTGACCTGTGAAATGACCGTTAACCCTGACCGTTAACCCTGAGAGACTACACTGACCTGTGAAATGGGTTTTAAACAGAAAGAATCAGAATTAGCGAAGAGATTGTTTCAGCTTGTTCGATCTCTCATTGTTTTTATGTCAGTGTATCAATATATGTGCGAAGCTAAGTTATTCGACGATGTCTGTCGTTTTCCCTTCACACTGGTGTCTAATAACAGCGCAGTTTACTTGTTGATTGCAGTGCTTTGTAGTCATGTGCGTTTCCTTCTTTTTTCATCTCCTTCGGTACACACCCACATCCACACCCACACACGCACATGCAGGCGCGCTTGCACGCACGCACACACGCACGTACACACACCCCTCCCCACTGTCCCACCTCCCCCCCCCCCCCCCACACACACACATACAAGCGCGCTTGCGCAACGTGCACTCACACGCACACACACGCACGTGCGCGCCACGCACGCAAGCACTCGCACGCGCACGCACACACACACACACACACACACACACACACACACACACACACACACACACACAACATACACGCGCACGCACGCATGCACGCACGCGCGCGCGCTCGCGCACGCGTGCGTGTCAATGAGCGCATGTTTGCGTTTTTTCTACAGGTTAATGATTTTTTTTCTAACAGATTGGTCCAGTGTGACAAATAAATCAGGTGTGCTACATACAGGTGCAAACCACTCCTACACATTACACAGGGAGGGAGTGAAAGGTGCTTCTCTCTTTAACCCCCCCCCCCCCCACCCCCCAATCACTCCCCTCCCATGTTAGCCTCATTTGTTAAGCCCTGCATTTGGTAATATGGAGATCGCATTTCCTGGGAGTCACTCTATTTGTTGTCAATCCATGGAGATCGCATTTCCTGGGAGATCAACATACTATTGTTTGGTCAATCCATGGGAGATTGCATTTCCTGGGAGATCAACATACTATTGTTTGGTCAATCCATGGGAGATCGCATTTCCTGGGAGATCAACATACTATTGTTTGGTCAATCCATGGGAGATGCATTTCCTGGAGATCAACATACTATTGTTTGGTCAATCCATGGGAGATCGCATTTCCTTGGAGAAGTTAAGGCCGTTCTGCCCAATTCTAGCCGCTGTTAGCACTAACATGACCAATAATGCCTGGGTTTTTAAACAGTCGAGCTGACCAATCGGACTGATGCCACTTTTGACCTCTCTTGTATCCTTGAATGGATCCTTAGGATCAAATATTACCCTTAATATCTAGTATTCTTTGCATAATTGTTTTTCCCCAGCAGCTTACATCCTTACAATGCAGTCTTCTCGTTTCAGTTTTCTACCCTCCACTGGCTGCTTGTGGGTGCTGTTGGATTCTTTTTATTTTAACCCTTGGTGGTGAGAATACCACAGAATTATAGACTGTGATGTATTTCCATTAAAAATGTTGTGATGGCTAGGGAGCATTAACACAATCACCCGCGTTTCACAGATGTATCCAAATAAACAGATGAATAATCAATAGTTCTGGGGGGTTTTAAAGACGGATTACAATCATGCCCGTATGCTACCGGTGAAGGATTTAATAATTATGCTACAACGTCTTGAATCTTAATTCCAGTTTTCTCTCTGTCCCCTCCCAACTCCCTTGTGTCTTTGTTTTGTTTCAATTCTTGTGTGTTATAATATTTGCTTTGTTATTATGGTGACGACGAAGAAATCTTTAGCCAGTACTTGTTTTCTTCTACAACTTTTCACAGTACGCACACACACACACACACCACACACACTGACTGCATGAATGAAACCAATTCATTTTCAGATTAACTCATGGTTGTACTGACATTTAAGAAAACATTATGAAAAGAATCTCAACATTTTTCATTCAAAGAAAAGGAACATAATTAACACACAAAGACACGCGCGCGCGAGCACACACACACACACACACACACACACACACACACACACACACACACACACACACACACACACACACACACACACACACACACAAACACACACACACACACACACACACACACACACACACACACACACACACACACACACACATGGTGGCTGTTAGCTTGCGCTTGTCCACCCCCACTATTAATGATAAGATATACATGTGCACGCACGCGGAGAAATGAACAGACTGCATTTGTTTTCCACCACCACTATGATAGAGACGACTGGGAAACAAAGTCAAGTTTTGAACGACATAAGTTTCAAAACGGAGTGACTGAGGGCGGAAAATGAAGCAAAATTTGGAAAGAGGGGGGTTAGTTACCGCCAAGGACACAGACAAACAGAGTGCAGGACTAGACACAATGCATTTTGACCTCTTGGGTCTTCTTCAGGCGAAAACAAACAACATTTAGGACAATGACAACCAAGAAGATGGAACCACTTAGCTTCTGCTGTTCGCCTCACGATCAAAAATGCCCGCTAGACGGAAACGAGGGGATCATGGGAGAGGAAGTAGGAAGGGAGTTGGGAGGAAGAGGTGTCTAGCTCTGTACTCTGTTTGTCTGTGTCCTTGGCGGTAACTAACCCTCTTTCTTTCTCAAATTTTGAACGACATAGTTTTCATTCAGCTTTTTTTTTTTCAGTTTCAGCACAATACAAGCTAGATATTCTCTCTTGAGGGCACATAAGACCGTATGGCGAAAGCTTGGCTGTGTCTGGAGTGGCACTGTCTTCATCTGTCCGTGGGCATGGGTGGTTGGGTCTGTGGGGTGTGCTCGGCAGCTGGAGGGTGGTGTTTTTCGCCGGTGGGCTCTGCAGTCATGAAATACGGGCTGGTACACCCATGGGGATGCTACTTTAAGGCTGTTATGAGCTGCATCCTGTAGTCTAATTTACCTCTGTTCAGGAGCAGTTATGTCCCTTGATATCTTAATGGAGTGTCCTGTGCGTGCCTGTACCCATCGTCAACACAGCGCAGGCCTCCAAGGGTGGTACAGGACTGCTCTAAAGGCAGGTGAAGACAGTGCTTCTCTGGGTCCTCCCCAGCACCTTCGGGTGTTTCTTTTTCTTTTTTTTTTCTTTTTTTCTTCAAATGCTGACTTAGAAGTCCCAAGAAAATCTTTTGTAATCATGTTCAGATCCCCCTTCCTGGGATAAAAAATAGTAACATCTTCTGATTGGTAGGAAGAAAATCGGTTGTTTTTTTACTCTCTAACGCCTCAAAGTACTGATGTTCTGCGGGAGGTACTCGTTTTTTCTGAAGAAGAGATAAACGAGGTAATTAACGATAACGCAAAAAGGTATGGAAATCCGGACATAAGTTATTAAGCAACACGCGGATACGACTGACAATTAATTGTGGAACATTCCAGAAACCAGTGCCTTCTCTCCGAGGAGTATCGTTAATGTTGAAAGAGAAATCCGCGACATTCTGGAATGAATGATTCCGAGGTGTGAATGAGAAAATCTAAAAACATCTTTGAGAGCTCACAGAAAATCACGTGCGCGTGAGTGTATGAGTTCACTGAGTGCACACGCCGGTGAGTGTGTGTGTGTGTGTGTGTGTGTGTGTGTGTGTGTGTGTGTGTGTGTGTGTGTGTGTGAGAGAGAGAGAGAGAGAGAGAGAGAGAGAGAGAGAGAGAGAGAGAGAGAGAGAGAGAGAGAGAGAATGTGTGACGATCTGCTATTAATTACAACGGAAAAACCCAGCCGATATCTGATGACAGTAATGCTAGAACGTAGTAGGAAAAACAAAAAAGAAAAAAAAAACAACCAGGTGGAGAGGACGTGCACATGCACCTCCTCCCAGAGACACTTTGCCCTGAGAGGTGGGGCCTTAAGTGGAGGGGAGGGGAGGGCGGGGCAGGGGGAGGGGGCGCCAGGGAAGTGACAGGAAGGCGGTGGGGGTGGAGAGGTGGGAGGAAGGAAGAGGATTCCCCAATGGTCTCCCTTCCCTCTCCAATCCCCTGACAGAGGTATGTTTTTGAACTTATCAGTGGCACACCTCTTAGCTGCTTATGAACTTTCTGGGAATTCCCGATAGCTTCGTTTATTACATGTGCTGGCCTGGAAAGGTCAGAGACACCCCCTTCCCCTCCCCCCCCCCCCCCCCCCCCCCTCTCCTCCCCGCCTATCCTCGTCTCCTTCATCTCCATCCTGCCCTTGCCCCTTCATCCATGCGTACACCTCCCTTCCACTCCCTCTCCTCCCTGCCACTCCCTCTCCTCCCTTCCACTCCTCTCCTCCCTTCCACTCCCTCTCCTCCCTTCCACTCCCTCTCCTCCCTGCCCTCACACGATCACAGTAAATGGTGAGCGAAGGACTGATTAATCTGAGACATTTAGGGATTGCTGACTGTTCTTGTTGTTGTTGTTTTTGTTGTTGTTGTTGTTGTTGTTGTTTCTCTTTGAACGTTAAGGTGTGCAGGATCCAAAATCCGGCACAGTCATAAATGCCACCCATTATTCTACATCACACTAGCATGTAAGTAAAAAAAAAATTTTTTTTTTTTAAAGGGGGCCATGCCCACTGTCAGTTCATGAGCACGTGAGCTGTTTTTGGTTTGAGCACGTGAGCTATTTTGGTTTGAGCACGTGAACTATTTTCGGCTCGCAGTGCAAGCAAAGGAAACGGCGTGTGTAGTGGACACCAATTGGGAAAATGTTCACAGACTCCGGCCAAATGCGTAGAACAACAAATGGTATATATATAATTGCCTTAATGTGTTGTCAGAGAGAGAGAGAGAGAGAGAGAGAGAGAGATTTTCTCTGATTCAGCTTCTGTATAATTCACTTCATCTTGAAGACAACACCGGACAAAACACAGTCTCCTCAGCTGCCAATCAGACGAAGGTTTACAGTAAATGAATAAATGAATGAGTGAATGAATGAATAGAAAATACACAGATAAAATTATCAGTAACACACAACTGTGATTGTTATTTATCAAGATGAGCAGACCAGGAGATCTCACTTCTGGCTTTTCAAAGGGAGAAATGTGCAAAGTTGATCGCATTACTTCCTTTTTTTTTTCTTGAGAAACAGAACCTTGTCTGCGTGTGCTGGTTGCAGACGTGCTCTTTCCTGGGTCAGAATGTTCGCAGCTGTAGACAATATCCTCTCAGGAGGATGTTTGTGTGCAGTTTGAAAAGAAAACGGTGTGGGGCAACTCGAAGCGGTTTTCCCAATCGCGCCATACTTATCCGTCAGTTTGTCGTTACGTACGGCTTTACCTCACGCCTCAATTCAGTAAGACAGAAGAACGACAGTGATCTGTGAGAGGATGACCGCCATCTGTCAGAGGCCGGTGGTGCAGTCAACAGTTCATCATCGCTAGAGGTCACAAAGGAAATCTGTTCAATCATGTACTACTTGTCCTTTTTTTCTATCAGTGGCACTGTGAATAGAAATGTCCTCTGAATGATTGACATCGTTCGTTGACTTAGTCACGCTCTTACGATTTCATTCGACTATCATTCACTTACTTTTTTTAAACAGGGTGTGTGTGTGTGTGTGTGGGGGGGGGGGGGGGGGGGGGGGGGGGAATGACCCTATTCTCATTTGCTGTGGCATTTTGTCATGACTGTGTTAGCATTGAGCCTGGTTTAGCATCTACACCGGGGTGGGGGGTGGGGTGGAGAGATGCTTAAAATGAAAGTGAAAGGTCAGGGAAAGGGAAATATATTATAGATATGACATCCTTCACCAGCAGCCTATGGAGACCATCGTAACCCATCTTGAAGACAGAACTGTTCATGTCGTCTGCTCCGAGGCCTTTCGTCCGCTGGATCGGACTCGTCAGAAAGGCACGGCTGATTGTGTCTGTGTTCCCTTGGCATCAAATAGAGACATACCGCAGTCTACAATTTTGTGATATTCTCACCACCAAGGGTTCAAAAACGGAAACCAACAGTTCCCCAAAGCAGCCAGTAAAAAGTCGAAAAGTAAAACGAAAAGAAAATGTAGGTAAAGAAATAAGTTGCTGAAAAACTTTAATCATATGTAAACTGTCTAAAAAATTTTTTTAAAGAGTATAGTTAGCTAGCTAGCTAGAAGGATAGATAGGTAGATAAATATACGTAGTATGACCACTTTGAAGTAGTTTGAGCACCCTTCAGACGGTAGGTCCGCCGGACATGTGACGTCATGAAACAATGGATGACAAGCCTTCACTCTGATCCATTTTCACTCGACGGCAGTTAGCACAATATTGCATACTTTCATTCACTCTGATCCACAATATTGCATACTTTCATTCACTCTGATCCACAATATTGCATACTTTCATTCACTCTGATCCATTTTCAATCGACGGCAGTCAGCACAATATTGCATACTTTCATTCACTCTGATCGATTTTCAATCGACGGCAGTCAGCACAATATTGCACACTTTCATTCACTCTGATCCACAATATTGCATACTTTCATTCACTCTGATCCATTTTCAATCGACGGCAGTCAGCACAATATTGCATACTTTCATTCACTCTGATCCATTTTCAATCGACGGCAGTCAGCACAATATTGCACACTTTCATTCACTCTGATCCATTTTCACTCGACGACAGTCGGCACAATACTGCATACTTTCATTTGAAAAAGATATTTCACGCAACAAAACGTACTTTCTATCCGCACTCACGTGATTACATTTCATTCTGTGTGGGCCGACTGAGCGATTGTGGAAGTACAAGTGGAAGGGACCAGTCGCGGTTGACAGTGGGTGGCAAAAAAAAAAGCACGGATCCGCTCCCCTTAAACAATGAAAGCAACTGTTGTAAGTATAAAGAGGTAAAGGCCTCCATCGAGTACCGTCAAACAGATCTTTAACCTGCGCACCCTTTCAGAAAAAAACAGCTTCAATACCAGAGGGAGTTTACCGCGTCTTCACAGACTTCAAGAAGGCGTTTGACAGTGTCTGACAGCAGGCGCTATCGCCCACGATAAAGAAACAACATCGGACAGGTTAATAAAGAAAACATAAAACAGCTATACTTAGAAGCGACCGGGGCAGTACTCACACAGGTGCCATTGGAGTGGTTCCATACATCAGTTGGAGTTCGTCAGGGCTGTCTTATATCTCCCATGCTTTTCAACGTATTCCCAGAAGGCACCAGGAACGAGGTGCTTAAACAAACTTTCACTACACTGATGATATAGATGGCCTGACAGGCAGGGAATGAGAGCCCGCCAAGCTTGTTAAAAGTGTGGACCGAACATCGGCAAGATATGTCGTGCAAATCTAAACCGAGTAGACCATGCCTTAGGTTATCTTGTTGTGGTTTTCTTTTTACATGTGGGTAGTATATATATATCGGCTGGGTATCACTGCCATGAAATGAGGGAAACATGCAAACTTACAATTTATTCGATCGAACATTCATGATAATGACATTTCTGAAATAACCGTAACTGCAAATTAAAGTACAGATAAAGAAAACTGTACATTTGAGGAATCAAAAGACTGAAGTTTTATATAGGTAAAAAAAACAAAAAACTTTATCACTGAATGCTCTTTTCATGCCTGTTGTGTTAAGATAAAAATAAAGTTTGAATCAATGCAAATTCACAAGCAAAAGGAAAGAAGAAGATGAAGAAGAAAGTCATAGTCATTTTGACTTGACCAAATCATTTGCACACACACACACACACACACACACACACACACACACACACACACACAGAGAGAGAGAGAGAGAGAGAGAGAAGAGAGAGAGAGAGAGAGAGAGGAGAGAGAGAGAGAGAGAGAGAGGGGTTCCTTGAACGGCTCTCGAACCTACAACCCTCCCGCCCGCAATCAGACGCTAATCGGCAGACCTCTCAGCTGTCTGTGGCCTGACCTCACTCCTCTGACCTCTCAGCTGTCTGTGTCCTCTAATCGGCAGACCTCTCAGCTGTCTGAGTCTTGACCTCATTCCTCTGCAGACTTGCTGTGGTAGTAGGCTGCTTCCGTAATGTCATGAACAGGAAACGTGCGCTGATCACTGCAGCGCGGAGCCTGACACGATTCCAGAATATCTCTCTCTCTCTCTCTCTCTCTCTCTCTCTCTCTCTCTCTCTCTCTCTCTCTCTCTCTCTCTTAACAGACGAATACATGATCTGCCTCATCAGAGTCAG
>CM031605.1:63200444-63202944 GCA_018398815.1 Conus ventricosus | reverse complement strand
AATCTTCCAAAACCACAACTTAAAGATTACCATTGAAGCAAACAAAAAGGTAGTGAACTACTTAGACATAACACTGGATCTCAACAATCACATATATAAACCATACAAGAAACCCAACGATACACTTCTTTATGTACACACCAAAAGTAACCATCCACCATCTATATTAAAGACCATACCCCATGGCATAAACAAGAGACTATCAAACCTGTCATGCAGTGAGAGAGTGTTCAACAATGCAGCAGTAGAATACCAGGAGGCACTACAAACAAGTGGATACAATTACAAATTACAATACAACCCAGACAACAACACAAATAAAAGCAAGAAAAATAGGAAAAGAAAAATCATATGGTATAACCCCCCATACGACGGGAAACTCAAAACAAACAAAGGGAAAGAATTCTTCAAAATCCTGACAACTTCATTTCCAAAAGAACACAAACTGTCCAAAATATTTAACAAAAACACCGTCAAACTATCGTACTCATGTATGCCCAACCTCAAAAACCTAATTGACGCATCCAACAAAATGAAAATCAACACAGCAAAGAAGGGTGAAGAAAGGAAATCTTGCAATTGCACCAGAAAGGAGCAGTGCCCACTAAACAATAAATGTCTTCACAACAACATTGTATACCAGGCTACTGTGACATCAGAAAATGAAAAAGAAACATACATAGGGATCACTGAAAACCACTTCAAAACCAGATATGCAAACCACAAACAGTCATTTAATAAAGAAAAATATAAAAACCAAACAGAACTGAGCAAATATATCTGGAAACTTAAAGACGCAAAAACAAACTACAATATATCCTGGAAAATCATAAAAAGAGCATCACCATACAGCAATGTTTCAAAAAGGTGCAACCTATGTTTAACTGAAAAATGGTTGATACTATGCAAACCACACTTAGCAACTTTAAACACCAAAACAGAAATAGTAAACAACTGCAGGCATAAATGAAATCGTTGTTAGTGAACACACCCAAAACAAAAACTTGAAAGCCCCCCAAAAACACGTGCAGCCAACCCGCACGTGCAAACAACCGCAAACGGGAGCCCACACGCTATATAACATCGGCGGTGGGCAGACCGGGGACCATCCTGATGACAGCGCAACACGCTTGAAACAAATTTGTAGATGGTTTTAAGATCCCTCTTTTAACTTGTTTTATCTATATATATATATATAGAGAGAGAGAGAGAGCGAGAGAGAGAGAGAGAGAGAGAGAGACTTTGACACTTTTGACACTGGTATTTTGTTGTCATTACCAAAAAGGTCTTTTGACAAGGGGTTAGGGGGGTAACAGGGCAATAACATTTCACTCTTCCTTTCATTGCAAACAGATAGTTCCCACTTATTCCCAGTGTGCATCAAATCAAAGGTACTTAGAGAGAGAGAGAGAGAGAGAGAGAGAGAGAGACTCGAAATTCGAAATCTTTAATGAGGGTGAATAGATAAGCTGGAAGCTTTTTCACCCTATACTCTCAAATACTGAATAAAAAGGAACAATTTTATCGATTTGACAAAATTAAACACAGCAAAAAGAAAACCAAACAAAAAGCAAAAGAAAAAAAATTCTTTTTTTAAGAAAAGAGTAAGCAGCAATCAAGAGAGAGAGGAGAGAGAGAGAGAGAGAGAGAGAGAGAGAGAGAGAATGAATCAATTCGCCGGTCCAAACAGACAAACGGGTTTCCCAGGTGGCGCTGTCATAGTGTCATTGTCCCCCCTACATATAATGGATGCCGGTTGCCTCTCTCAGGTGTTGGAGGGTATCGACCTGGGTGACAATGATAAAAGCCTTCCTTCCCCCCGCGCTGTCCCCAATTCCACCAAGACCAAAGCCACTTGCTTGACTCCCTTTTCCTCCTCCTCCTCCTCCTCTCGCTCGGCGGTGCTAATTGGCTGAGAGTGGCACGTGACGGCAGCACGCGCAAGTCACGTGCGCTAAATAGCATTATCGGCGAGGGTGGCAGCACACGCTGGGAGGGAGTTTTGGGGGAAACAGCTTGCGCCATTATGGTTTTGGTGGCCAGAGCGCGCGGGCTGAGGTGGCACGTGTGCGTAATGATCAATGATAATTCCGTTCAATTCAGCAGGCGAGGGGGCGGGGGAGGGGTGGGGGGGGGGGGGGATCGGGAGAGACGGTGGATGGTGTGCTGAAATCATGACCGTTGACTGACCTGTTAGTTCGGGTCTCCTAACGTTGGATTGTTTTTGAAAGCAGTTGATATTTCATAAATGACGAACAAGTACGTAACTCTTTGCCTTTGCTTTCAGGAGTTAACTTCCCTACCTGTTCGTTATTTCCTGTTTCCCGTTTCCTGGCTCGTTTAAGATTCCTTCAGCGGTTACTTCAGTTCAACCGGTTTTAAATCAGAAGCAAAATAAAACCAGTTTCAATTAATTCTTTCAGGGTTTTTTTTTTCCAAAGTGAAGCGACTGAAGGCGGAAATTGAAACAAAATTTTAAAAAGAATTGTAAGTAATTTCA
>CM031605.1:63192944-63195444 GCA_018398815.1 Conus ventricosus | reverse complement strand
ATGATTAGCTAAGGATAAAACAAATATTTTCTTCTTCTGACCCCAAATCAGAATACACTTTTTCAAAAGAACACACCGGAATACAACTTAAGAATCCTCCCCCGGGCACAACAAAAAAGGGGAAAAAAAACAAACTTTTTCTATCTGCGCAAGTGTGTCAACCACTATACCCCGCAAAGTTGTTTTAAATCAAAATCGAGATTTTCAATCTCGTGGTCCCTCGTCTTACAATTGTGATTCTCCTAACTCCGGGCTACTCACGCAGCAGCATACATCGTCTCTAGATTTACGCAACGGAGAGTAAGTTACACCCCCGGGCGCATGAAAAAAATAGTAACAGCAATCAAAAGAAAATAATAAACAAACGAACCAGCTGACAGACTGACTGACGCCACTGAACGTTGATGCGCAGTCTGGGAATCCGCAATAAGGAATCTTCCAGATTTATCCCCCTTCTGGATGAACCGTCCTACTTCCAGTGCGTGAAAGATTCGGTCAGTGAGAGAGTGACCTATTTGTTACCCAAACACTGGTCGTCGACAGTTTTACATATGTACACACACACACGCGTACACCCCACACACACACGGGCCGCGAGTGCGCGCACGCACGCACACGCACGCCCCGCACGCACGCATATACGCACGCACATGCACGCACGCCCGTATGCACACACGCACACACACATACACACACACACGACACAGAGAGAGACAGACAGACAGACAGACAGACAGAGAGGTGAGTAAGGAGGGAGAAAGAAGATGGGGTGAGGTGGAGGGGGATGGAAAGAGGGGGGAACAGAAAGAAGGAGGTCTAAGTGAATAACGAAGACAAGCGTGGGGGTGGAGGTATGAAGTCGGAGTGGGGGGGGGGGGGGGGGGGGGGGGGCTGGAGGGGATGGTGTTGGGGGGGGGGGTTGTGCAAGGAGAAGGTCAAGGGTGGGAAGTGAGGTGGGTCCTGTTATGGAATTGTCAAGTGCCGGAGTGATGAACAACAACATCAGGGCCACGTGGCGTGGCTTCAATGCCTGTTTGTTGTTGTTGTTTGTGTGTTTGTTTTGCTTTGAAAAAGCGTGCAGCAAAAGCTTGTGCATCAGGTAAGACTGGAATGAGCTGTGGTGTTTCTGACTCAATGGTTTACACACACACACACACACACACACACACACACACACACACACACACACACACACACACACACACAGAGAGAGAGAGAGAGAGAGAAGAGAGAGAGAGAGAGAGAGAGAGAGAGAGAGCGAGGAGAGAGCGGGGGGGGGGGGGGGGGGGGGGGGGGGGGGGGGGGGAGAGAGACATAGAGAGAGAGAGAGTCAAAGTAGAAATTACTTTATTATCTCAAAAACTAGAAATGAAGACTATGTGCAACAGTTCAAACCACGCAACAGGGACAGTCCATGAACTAATCAAGGACTAACTCTCTAAAAACAAAATGACCTTGAACAGTACCCACACCACTCAGCTGGCATACAACTATCCCGAGAGCTTTGGCAACGTTTATGACAATGACATTGCATGTTTCAAAGAATGCTCAACATTTTAAGATTAAACAATACAGCAAACAGAGTTACAATAAACATACAGCAAACATGAAATATACGTAAGACAAAAAGCCTTGAAATCCTAACCGTGACCGCAAAGAGCAAGAATTAAAACATGTAGTTTTAAACATAGTGTTAAAAGAATTAACAGGCAGACAATACATGAATACTATCATTCCTGAAAATTTGATACTCTGTCACACACACACACACACACACACACACACACACACACACACACACACACACACACACACACACACACACACACACACACACGCACGCACGCACGCACGCACGCACGCACGCACGCACGCACACACACACACACACACACACACACACACACACACACACACACCTTTTGTTGGGGTCCTTCACGTGTTGGATTATATTCAAATGATTGTGCTGATAGAACCGCAAAAAAAGGTGCGAGGCAAGACAGGAAATCTATAGAAATAAACATCCCCATTATCCGTTACAGAAGGGCATTATTTACTAGAGCAAGCATCGTGGAACAAAGTTTGAAAATCTCTCCATAGGAGGGAGAAATTCTTCAGTTTCTTACTGAATTCGGTTGTTTAGCAAACAAGAGAGCTGTGAATTATAGCAACATTTTCAAATTTAGACTCATTACTTCGCTCTCTTATAGGATAAAGCTTAATGCCTTCAAAACAAAATTCAGCAAGATTGTTAAATGTCTGTGCGGTGAACAAATTTCAAACCAACACTTTCTTCTGGAATTCCAAAGATTGAGACCTATTTCACCGGCTATTTCTGAAAGTTCTCTTGACAGTATCCTTGAGAATTTTAGTTTGTTGTTTGATTTTGCGAAGTTTTACTACGCAGTCCTATGGGACATTTGTTACAGTTTGTGTTATGATTCAAAATAGTTATTTAAAGTTGGTTTTCCCATACCTTTCTTCTTTTTCTTTTTAATTT
>CM031605.1:63177944-63182944 GCA_018398815.1 Conus ventricosus | reverse complement strand
CAGCAGTGGGGACGCATACTGTTCTCAGATGAGAGCCGTTTTTGTATTGACATGGCTGACGGTCGTGTCAGAATATGGCGTCGACCTGGTGAACGCTATCCTGACTCCTGTGTGGTAGAGCGGAACCCCTGGGGAGCCCGAACGTTATGATATGGGGTGCAATTGGCATTAACCACGCCATAGGACCAGTCATCTTTCAGAACATTGGTCCTGGTCACGGACAGGGTGTCAATGCACAGCGCTACATCCACCAGGTGCTCAGACCCCATGTCGTTCCTTTTTTTGCGCAACACCCAAACTGGACATTCCAACAGGACAATGCAAGACCACACACAGCCAGGGCCACCCAGCAATTTCTTCAGCATAACAACGTCAATGTGCTGCCCTGGCCAGCCCTCAGTCCCGATTTAAACCCAATAGAACATTTTTGGGATGAACTTGGCAGACGGTTGGACCTCTTGCGTCCACGACCAGCAACAGCGGCTCAACTTCACCAGGCCATCGTTCATGTGTGCCAAGGAGACGCATCAACCACCTGGTCCACTCAATGAGCGCAGGTGTCAAGCAGTTGTCCATGCAAATGGTGGCCACACACGGTATTAGGACTTCAAGCTGGTTTGTCACGTGACCTTGGATTTTCCACACAAAGACATTGCTGATGACATTTTCACACATTACCGTGTAATGAATCAAATCACGTTGAATTCTCGCTTCCACTCGTTACAATTGTGACCAATAAAATTCGCCCCTAACCTTCAGCTTGTTTTTGCTTTCGCGTTTTTTATGGAAGTCAGTATATATATATATATATATATACTTTGAGTAATATACAAAACCTCGTAAGTGTAGAAGTAATACGGTTCTCTGCTTTATGCAATTGCATAATATGTATTTTGTCAAATTCGCTGATGCTTGTACACTGTAACTTTGTCAAATTTGTTGATGGGTCGTATGTGTGTATACTGTTTATGCAAAAAGAGAAAAAAAAATGTTTCTTCATGAAAAAAACAAACAAACTATGCAGAACCTATTTTAAGCAACCTGTGTCAAAACACGGAATATGACTCAAGAAACGAACTCTTTGAATTTTTGGTGCGGAACTGTTGTAAGGATCTGGATCAAACCGATCTGGGATCTGCCGTTATGGATTAGAGTAGGATAAGGTCTCCAGGATCCGTTCGCACCATTGATAAGATACGCACAATTTTTTTTTTTAATCCGATCACATTACTGATATGATTTAGCGCAGTGTTTTAGGAACCGATCACATTATTAATAAATTAGCACAGTGTTTTTAGAATCCGTTCACATTATTGATAAAATTAGCACAATGTTTTTGAAGACCGTTGACCTTTTTTTCTTTAATAAGATTAGCACAATGTCTTTGGAGCCCGTTTACATTGCTAATAAAATTGGCACATTGTTTTCAGAATCTGTCCGTAAATTATTGACAAAATTAGCTCGTGTTTAAGATCCGTTCACTTTATTGATAAGATTAGCGCAATGTTTTTGGAGTCTGTTCACATTGTTGTTTAAACTATTACGATCTTTCTACTAAACATACACGCTGTCGAGTGACTCTTACAAACTGATAACGTCTTTACCAAGTACCGTTTTCCTCATGAAATATTTACACTTCCTCGTGACACAAACGTGGAAATATCGGTTCTGTTTAACTTACACGAGAAGTAACCTCTGTGGTTCGTATCAGAGTATTACCTCCCCTGGCAGTACCAAGCACGTTTTCCTTCGGTGACGGACTCCAAGGGGCAGATTCCAGATTCGTTCCACCCTGACAGAGGTCTACATTCTCCTGTGTGCCTGTCTAGTTCAATGTTTTGTTTGTTTGTTTGTTTGTTTGTTTTCCAGATGGAATCATGATAGGCCATCCGACCACATAAAGCCTTTTCAAGGCTGTCAGTCTCAACTGAGCAAACACACCACACACACACACACACACACACACACACACACACACACACACACACGCACGCACGCACGCACGCACGCACGCACGCACGCACACACAACACACACACACACACAACACACACACACACACACATGCACGCATAAACACACACACAAAGCAAGCCAGACCATCGACAAAAAAGTCTTAAAAATTTTTTTTTTAAGAAAAAAAAAGGGGGGGGAAGCAGTCTAAGACGTGGTAGCGTGACTATTGACATCTTTCGGCATATCAAATTTAATGAGGCTGTGCTGAGAACGTCTAGCATTCAGTTTTTTTTTTTTTTTTTTTTTTTTCATTTTCCACGCCAAGAAGATCAAAGTCAACACATTTGAAATGCAACAAAACATAATATATCTAAAAGGCCACGTGAACGACCAGACCCAGCAGAAAGGATGAAGTTGGCGTTCACTCGGGGCAGAGTGCACAATTTTCTTTACCTCATTGCCAGATGTAAAAACAACAACAACAACAACAACTAATAATAATAAATTATGTTCATAAATTAATGTCACATGACAAAAGTGCATGAAATTTCGAGAGCCAAGACAGGAGAATGGTGAGAGAAAGGCAGTGTCAATGGAAGTGACAGAGAGAAAGCAGTGTAATGGAAGTGACTGAGAGAAAAGGCAGTGTCAATGGAAGTACAGAGAGAAAGGCAGTGACAATGGAATGACAGAAAACTTCAATAGTTTAGCATATGACACATTAAACAATAAAGAAATGCTTGTAAAAAAAACAAAAACAAACAAACAAAACAAAAAAAAAAAATAGTAAGCATTGAACTCTAGGAAAGCGAGTCATTATTTGTATTGAGAAACCGCCGACATCCCACGGAAATGCCTTCTTGTTCATTAGAAAAGGGGAAAAACAACTAGTAGTAAAGAATTTTATTTATCTATCCATTTATTCAATTATTCATTTATGGATAAATTCTTTCAAGTAAATTTTTAAGAAAATAGGAAAACCTTCTGGTAAAGAATTTCATTTTTTGTTTGTTTCTTTGTTTATTTACTCATTTATTTATTGAAAGAGAAAGTCTATGTTTTGATCGTAAACAAACTCGGAGTGCATGAATGAACAACAGGATGTAATAATGTTGTTGCTTTTTAGATACAGACTCCACGGCTGAAAGCTTAAAATCTGATTTTTGTTGTTGTTGTTGTTGTTGTTGTTTTCTGACGGAAAAAAACACCTTTTCAGTGGACAACCTTCAGCTCCACTCTGCGGTAAACATGCCCCTGAGAATTGACGTTGTAGTTGAGCGCAAACTGGTCTGATCACCCAGCTGTAGCATTGGAAAGGTCCTTGGGTTTTCCCCGGCAAAAATTAAAAAGGGTTTTTCCAACATTGTAGTGGGTTTAAAATTACGGGGGCGTGCGTTGTTTGGTGTTTGGTTGTGTTGTGTGTGTGTGGGTACATAGAGGGAGGAGAGAAGAGGGGAAGAAGAGGGAAGAGAGTTGGTGCTCCAAAAAATTTTTTGTGTGGGAGCTCCCTTTGAAAGCAAAAGTGGTTTGTGGGTGTGTGTGGTTTGTGGGTTTGATTTGGGTGTGGGGTTTGTGGTGGGTTGGTTTCCCCTCTCCCCTCACTCTCCTCCCCCCACCCTCACCCTCTCTCTCTCTTCTCTCTTCCCCTCTCCCCCCTCTCGTGTGTGTTGTGTATGACTGAAATAAAGGGGGAATGTTTTTTGGGTTTTTTTTCATGAGAGAGAGAGAGAGAAAAAGAGAGAGAGGAGAGAAGACAGAAAACCCCTGTGGGGTTTTGGGGGGTGTTGTTTGTGTGTTTTGGTTTGTTGGTTTTGTGGTTTTGGGGCCCTTTAAAGGGCGGCGCGCGCGCGTGTGTGTGTTTTTTATTTTCCCGTATGTGTGTGTGTTGTTTTGGGGTTTTTTTTGGGTGGTGTGTGGGGTTGTGTGTGAGTGTGTGTGTGTGTTTTTGTGGTGTGTGTGTGTTTGTGGGGGTGTGTTTTTTGGCTAAGAGAGAGAAGAGAGGAGGGAAAAAGAGAATCAAAATTTGTGTGTGTGCCGCCCAAAAAGGGGGCCCTAGCACACACACTGGGGCGGGACACTTCAGAACAAGGGCCCGTTACCTCACTTTTTTCCGGGAGCCGTTTTCCCCCGGGGTTGTTTACGTCCCAACCCCCCGGGGCCCCGTTTGAGTGTTTCCATCCCCCGCGGGCTGCGTGGCCCCCAAATCGCTCACTTTGAAAAAACACGCAAACACCAAACATACACATGCTCGTGCACGGAAAGCACTTCCCCTCTCTCTGTCCTCTCTCATGTCTCCTGTCTCTCTGTCTGTCCCCTCTCTCTGCCCCTCTCTGTCTCTGTCTCTCTTTTCCTCTCTCTCCTCCTCTCTTTTCTCCTCAACACACAACACACACCACACACAACACACACACACACCACAACACACACCCACAGCCCGCCACTCACACTTGTGTACGCGCGGGCGCGCGCGCGCGCCGACGCACACACACACACACACAACCCACACAACACACACAACACCACAAAACAAACCCCACACACACACAGGGAAACGAAACCCCACGCATGCACCCCGCAAAACGCACCGTGCACGCACGCACAACATTGAAAAAGAGAGTACGAGCTTTGCACAAAACACACAACAACCCCACACACACAAAAAACACACACACACACACACACACACACACAAAACTTTTTGCACGCACGAAACCCCACGAAAGGGGCACGTCCCCAACGCACACACACACCACAACACACACACACACAAAACACAACCACACGCACGCACGAAAGCACGCACGCACGAAACGCACGCAGGGCACCCACCCCAAAACACACCACACACACACAACACACACACACACACACACAACACTCACCACAACGCAAAACACCCCCAACGCACGCCCGCGGCGCGCCCCGCGCCGCACGGCACACACAAAAACCACATACAATACATAAACAGGGCGCACACACGCGCGCGCACCCCACACACAAAACACACACCCCACACCCACAACACACCACACACCACACACACA
>CM031605.1:63162944-63172944 GCA_018398815.1 Conus ventricosus | reverse complement strand
CCCCCGCCCCCCCCCCCCCCCCCCCCCCCACCCCCCTCCCTTAAAATGAGGCAATGTGACGTCATCTTTTTTTTTTTGCCACGTGGCACGTGAGTCGCCGTTGCTCATGATTTCCGGTCATAGTGAGGGCAATGCGAACTGTGTTCTCGATGCTGCTCAGGTTGTTTTGTTGTTTGAAGATCACACTCACAAGAGATGGTCTGAAATTGGTGTGTGTGTGTGTGTGTGTGTGTGTGTGTGTGTGTGTGTTGATAAAAACCCCTCTCTCTCTCTCTCTCTCTCTCTCTTTTCTCTCTCTCTCTCTCTCTCTCTTTATTCTGGAATTCAAAGACAGGATGAAAGCTTCATACAAACACAACTGGCATTCTGAAATGGAAAACACGGATAAATATAACTGATTTTATGGCTTTAAAAGTATGTTTGAAACAGAAAAGTATATTTCAGTAATAACGAACAGTGGCATAACATTTGTCTCTCCAGACTTAGAACAAGGACTCTTGGTCTAAACGCACATGAAAGATGGTTCTCTACTGAGTCATCTACAGCGTCACCTTGTCCATTGCGTGGCTTCCTTAGGGAAGACGAGTCGCATTTTTGCTTCATTCTAAAACTTAAAGTGCTGTACGTGATAAGTGTGTAATTTTTCAAAAGAATGTTGCCATAAATCAGGAGACATTTTCAGTTTTAAAACTGAATTGTGACGATAATTCAGTGAAATCACTTGCCAGATATATTGCAGAGGCATTGAAAATGCGAGCAGAGGTTTATCATCAACTAGAAGTTACGACGTTCAAATGAAAAATGAATGCTACAGGAAGTAGTAAAATATTTTTGGTTATGGTATTTACATATTTATTTCTATGAATAAGATTAAACTGGATTGTCGAGATGCTGGCCTATTTTGCTAGAATTTCAAGCTTTCAATTGGTTGATGCTTATTTTATGTTTGTTACTTTCGTTTTCAATATGATTATTTTTGTGCTGTAACCCCATGTCACTATAAAGCTGTATAGCTAATGACATTAAACATGTTCAGTGTTCAGTGTTCTCTCTCTCTCTCTCTCTCTCTCCCTCTCTCTCTCTCTCTTCTCCTCTCTCTCTCTCTGCCTCGGATTTTGTTTTGCACGTGACGATTGAGAGTTCAGTTTCTTAGAGAACACTACTTGAACAGGGACTGACAATATAGTCAGCGCAAAGAAAGGACAGGGAAAAAAAGGAAAAGAGACAGGAGTAAGCAAAAAAAGGAAGGAAGGAAAGCAAACAAAAAGAAATAGAAAAGAAAATGGAAAAAAAGAAAGACAATGAAAAGAGAGAAAAGGACAGAAAAACCAAAAAGAAAAAAGGAGCAAAAAAAAAAAGAAGGAAAGGAAAGAAAGAAGAAATATGCGTCTTTCTTGCTGTATGAAACCTTTCTCATCAGATACGCAATTCCTTGGCATTTCCAACGATTACCCTATCCTCTCAATCCCCCATCTTCCTCCCCCCCCCCCCCCCCCTCCTCACTCCCTCACTGTCCATCCCGATCCCCTCCTCCACGTTGGTGAGTACAGTAAATATCAGGCATCTGTCACACAAGCAGATTGAACCATCTGCACGCCCTGAGGATCCCTCTTTCCTCTAACCCCCCCCCCTCCCCCGCACTGGGATCTTTATCGCCCTTCTAACCTGCCTTTTCCGTTCTTTCCCCTTATCCCAACCACCCACATCCAACCGATCCCCCTTTCACTCCCTCCTTCCTTCTTTCCTCCTCCCGACCCCCACCCCCCTTCCCCCGGGTCCACCCTCCCCTACCTACCCCTCTCCTCTACCCCTCACCCACTTAAAGACACATTCACTGTGATTTGAAAGGAAAACAAAATGACCAAACTAGGGACTGGGAAACCAACAAACGGATGACGCTCCCTCAGGGTTTTTCCGAAGAGACTTCAGGGAAATGAACACGAATGTTACGGTTCAGAAAGGACAGCTACTCAATGGTGAGGTGTCCAATGACACCGGTACCTTCTGACTTTGTGGAGTGTACTGAGACCCTTTCCTGTGCCTGCGTCTGTCTGTCTGATCCAGGTGAACTCTTCTTTAACAGAGGGGATGGCTGGGAAATGAAAAATGAATGGCCTGGTGTTGGTCCTATGGATTATTTGTACGTGTATTTGCGTTTGAATCAGGATCATTGATAATTATCATACAAAAAAACCCCACATAACTTTGGTTTATAAACAGGATGTATGGAAAGACCGACAATATGATGTGAATTTTACATTGCTGTTAATTATGATGATGGCTTCTCCCGTCGTGTCCAGCGGATGAGTAGGCAGGCGGGTCATCAGCTGATGTGGGTCCTCATGTGGAAATGAAGACCAATTCCTGAGGCACAAAGTCGCCCACAGACACTGCATGGAATGGAGTCCTGCAAGGATAGGCCCCGTTTTCTCCGATTCCTCTTTTCCTAGATGGCGGCTACTCTGTTGCGCTGTTAAATATAAAGATGTATAGATAGTCCGAAACTTTCCTGAATCTTCATTCTGTTTGAAAGCAGTAAGATACACATACAGCTACTCGAGTCTATACGAGACAGACGAGCCACTATGATCTGAAACTGATTCATCTTTTTTAAGTGAACATATAATTACCTAACACACGTATTGAGAAAATGAAACTCGTCTGCTGTTATACCACACATTTTACATAAGCCGCATTATCATAGAAATCTGTGTATCAGCCTCTCTCAATATGATCATGTATACTCAGGTGAATATATATATATATATATATATATATATATATATATATATATATATATATATATATATATATATATATATATATATATACTTTTTTGATGACAGTACATACGGTTTATGTTAACACTTCAGCTACCTAATCGTAGAATAAACAGTAAACAAGTGGGGTATTTTTTGCTCCCATAAGAAAACCTAACAGGCCAAAGGTTTTCTTATGGGAGCAAAAAATACCCCACTTGTTTACTGTTTATCGTTTACTGTTCCCTACCTCATTTCATTTCCGATCTAATCGTAGAATGTCACTTTAGATTAATTTTCGTTTTTCTGTTTCTTCCCAGAAACTGTCACAGGATTCATGTTTTTTTTTTGTTTTTTTTTTTTAGCAGTGCAGAGTTTATCTTGCTATGTTGAATGAGCAGCTACACACGGTCAAAACCAAGCAAGGAGAAAATGATTAAAACAAACAGAGCCACCACGCACTTTTAGAACATCATTTCGTTCCTCAACCATGAAGTGTTTATGCACTTTAATGTTTGCACTGTAGTCCGACTCTGTAATACCAACTGAAAATGAGCCAGTCTAATGCACCAGTTTGATACTGAAAGGAGAAAGGCTTTTTTCACCTAAGTGCTGGAAGCTTCACGGCTGTAGTGTGTACGCCGTGTCCTCGGAATAAACTGGGATGTGGAGGGGTTCTTGAGGGACAGGCTGCTGTCAAGCTCTTGTGAAAAAGATCATGTAGCGACATCAGACAGAAAAGATCATGTAGCGACATCAGAACAGAAAAAAAGATAATGTAGCGACATCAGAACAGAGCTGGTTCTGTTTTTTCTTGCGTGAGAAAAACTACAGTTCTGAAACCTATGTCCGGATAGGAGTTACCACAGTGCCAGTGTGACGTTTCGTACATTCTCCTCGCCCGACATCCCCTCCCCGGCAAACGTGACTAGGACAGTCCATAGTGACTGCGCATATGCACTGTGCGAACGGTGATAGTGATTCCGTAAAGGTCAAATGTGATGGGATGAAAGTGTTTTCCATGTTCTTTTCACCCTCCCTCCCCTCCTTCCACCCTCTCTCTGAAAGACGTGTGTTGTTGTTGTTGTTGTTGTTGTTGTTGTTGTTGTTGTTGTTGCTGTTGCTGTTGTTCTTGTTGTTCAGTATTGATGAGGTCACCATGGTTGGCTTTGGCTGTAAATAGCATGGATTGGGTTGGCTGACTATTGCTACAAGCATTAGTTACAACAACAAGGATGAGGATGATAATGATGAAGATGATGATGATGACTACGATGATGATTACGACGACGACGATGACGACGATGACGACGACGATGATGATGATGATGATGATGATGATGATGATGATGATGATGATGATGATGATGATGATGATGTTACGATGTTCACGAGAAGGAGGAGGAAGAGGAAGAGGAGGAGGACGATGACGACGACGACGAGGATGGTGATGATGATGGTGATGATGATGATGATGATGATGATGATGATGATGATGATGATGATGATGATGATGAGATAGTGAGTGAAACATACACTTTTTTTTCGTTTGTTTTGGTTTAGTTTGGTTTGGTCTTTTTTTTTTTTTCTTTTCTTTTTTAAAGCTTTCCCGCTGTTGCGGAATTTCGTATAGCACACGTAAGACCTCATGGCGAAAGCTTGGCCGTGCCTGGACTTGTCTTGTTGACATCTGTCAGCGGAACAGCAACGAGTGAGGCCACGGATTCACACGGCAGTCGCTTGACGGTGGCGTTTTCGCAGGTGGGCTCTGCAGTCATGAAATGTGGGCTGGTGCACCCATGGGAGCGCTCCTGTGGAGATTCTATCGCGTCACATCCACTGGCCATTACACAATGACTTCTGGCAGGGAGCAATCATGTCCCTTGACCTGTGTGTGCCTGCACCCTATGTGAACACAGCGCAGGCTTCCAAGGGTGGTGCAGGATTGCTCCCAGCTGGTTTGTTCGGCGGTTGACGACAGTGCTTCTCTGGGTCCTACCCGCAACTTCGGGTGTATCTTTTTTCTTTCTGTCTGTCTGTCTCTGTCTCTGTCTGTCTGTCTATCTGTCTTTCGCTCAGTCTCTGTCTGTCTGTCTGTCTGTCTGTCTGTCTGTCTGTCTCTCTCTCTCTCTCTCTCTCTCTCTCTCTCTCTCTCTCTCTCTAACCAACACACACAACACACACACACACACACACACACACACACACACACACACACACACACACACACACACACACACACACACTGTGTTTACAATTACCTGCCTCTTTTAAGATTCTCGTTCCATGTAATTGTTGTTGAGAATCCAGGTGATGGCGTTGTGGTGATGGTTATTGTTGAAAATCCAGGTGATGACGTTGTGGTGGTGGTTATTGTTGAAAACCCAGGTGATGGCGTTGTGGTGGTGGTGGTTGCTGAGAATCCAGGCGATGTTCATGTTGTAAATCCAGGGGATTTGGTTGTTACGAATCCAGGCAATGTTATCACGAATGTAGGCGAGGTGGTGGTTGTGAATTTGGGAGAGGTAATTGTCATGAATGCTGATGATGTGTTCACACTGAATCAAGGTCAGGCGCGTATTTTGAATCCAGATGAGGTAGTTATGATCAATCCAGATGAGGTAGTTATGATCAATCCAGATGAGGTGTTATGATCAATCCGGGTGAGGTGGTTGCTGTGAATATATATCAGGTAATTGTTGTTGAGTCCAGCTGAGGTAATTGTTGTGAGTCCGGATGAGGTAATCATTGTGAAATCAAGTGATGAAATTGTTGTGAACCCAGGGGAGATCATTGTTGTGAATCCAGGTGAATCATTGTTGTGAATCCAGGTGAAATCATTGTTGTGGGTCCAGGTGAGGCAATTGCTGTGAATCCAGGTGAGGTAATTGTTGTGAATCCGGATGAGGTAATTGTTGTGAATCCAGGTGAGGTAATTGTTGTGAATCCAGGTGAGGTAATTGTTGTGAATTTCCCGGGTGAGGTAATTGTCGTGAATCCAGGTGAGGTAATTGTTGTGAATCCGGATGAGGTAATTGTCGTGAATCCAGGTGAGGTAACTGTTGTGAATCCAGGTGAGGTAATTGTTGTGAATCCAGGTGAGATGATTGTTGATAATCCAGGTGAAGTGGTTAACGGTAATCCAGGTGAAGTGGTTGTTGACAATCCAGGTGAGGGTGGTTGTTGATAATCATGTGAGATGGTCGTTGATAATCCATGTGAGATGGTTCTTGATAATCCATGTGAGATGGTTGTTAGTAATCCAGATGAGATGGTTCTTGATAATTCAAGTGGGATGATTGTTAATAATCCAGGTGAGATGGTTGATGATAATCCATGTGAGATGGTTGTTAATAATCCAGGTGAGATGTTTGTTAATAATCCAGGTGAGATGGTTGTTGATAATCCAGGTCAGATGGTTGTTGATAATCCAGGTGAGATGGTTGATGATAATCCATGTGAGATGGTTGTTAATAATCCAGGTGAGATGTTTGTTAATAATCCAGGTGAGATGGTTGTTGACAATCAGGTCAGATGGTTGTTAATAATCCAGGTGAGATGGTTGTTAAAAATCCAGGTGAGATGGTTGTTAATAATCCAGGTGAGATGGTTGTTGATAATCCAGGTCAGATGGTTGTTGATAATCAGGTGAGATGGTTGTTGATAATCCAGGTCAGATGGTTGTTAATAATCCAGGTGAGATGGTTGTTAATAATCCAGGTGAGATGGTTGTTAATAATCCAGGTGAGATGGTTGTTAATAATCCAGGTGAGATGGTTGCTGATAATCCAGGTGAGATGGTTGTTAATAATCCAGGTGAGATGGTTGTTAATAATCCAGGTGAGATGTTTGTGTATGGGTGAGATGTGTTGATAATCCAGGTCAGATGGTTGTTGATAATCGTCAGATGTGTGATATCAGATCGATGTTTGTTGATAATCCAGGTGAGATGGTTGTTATAATCCAGGTGAGATGTTTGTTAGTAATCCAGGTCAGATGGTTGTTGATAATCCAGGTCAGATGGTTGTTGATAATCCAGGTCAGATGGTTGTTGATAATCCAGTGATGTGGTTGTTGATAAATCCAGGTGAGATGGTTTTGTTAATAATCCAGGTGAGATGGTTGTTGATAATCCAGGTGAGATGGTTGTAGATAATCAAGTGATGGATTGTTGATGATTCAGATGATGTGGTTTCGTTGATAATCAAGATGAAGTTGTTGGTAATCCAGGTGAGGTGAATTTTGTGATCCAGGCGAGGTAGTTGTCATGAATTCAGTGTGGATTGTTGTGAGTATCCAGTGGGTTGATTGTGTGAGGTATCCTAGTGGGTGATTGTTGTGATGTACCTAGTGGGTTGATTGTTGTGAGGATTCTGGGTGGGTTGATTGTTGTGATGTATCCTAGTGGGTTGATTGTTGTGAGGGTATCCTAGTGGGTTGATTGTTGGGAGGTATCCTAGTGGGTTGATTGTTGTGAGGTATCCTAGTGGGTTGATTGGGTTGATTGTTGTGATGTATCCTAGTGGGTTGATTGTTGTGAGGTATCCTAGTGGGTTGATTGTTGTGATGTATCCTAGTGGGTTGATTGTTGTGAGGTATCCTAGTGGGTTGATTGTTGGGGAGTATCCTAGTGGGTTGATTGTTGTGAGGTATCCTAGTGGGTTGATTGTTGTGATGTATCCTAGTGGGTTGATTGTTGTGATGTATCCTAGTGGGTTGATTGTTGGGTGATGTATCCTAGTGGGTTGATTGTTGTGAGGTATCCTAGTGGGTTGATTGTTGTGATGTATCCTAGTGGGTTGGATTGTTGTGATGTATCCTAGTGCGTGGATTGTTGTGAGTATCCTAGTGGGTGGGATTGTTGTGATGTATCCTAGTGGGTTGATTGTTGTGATGCATCCTAGTGGTGGGATTGTTGTGATGTATCCTAGTGGGTTGATTGTTGTGATGTATCCTAGTGGGTTGATTGTTGTGATGCATCCTAGTGGGTGTGGATTGTTGTGAGGTATCCTAGTGGGTTGATTGTTGTGATGTATCCTAGTGGGTTGATTGTTGTGATGTATCCTAGTGGGTTGATTGTTGTGATGTATCCTAGTGGGTTGATTGTTGTGATGCATCCTAGTGGGTGGGATTGTTGTGATGCATCCTAGTGGGTTGATTGTTGTGATGTATCCTAGTGGGTTGATTGTTGTGAGGCATCCTAGTGGGTGGGATTGTTGTGATGATCTAGTGGGTTGATTGTTGTGATGTATCCTAGTGGGTTGATTGTTGTGATGCATCCTAGTGGGTTGATTGTTGTGAGGCATCCTAGTGGGTGGGATTGTTGTGATGTATCCTAGGGGAGTTGATTGTTGTGATGTAGTGGGTTGATTGTTGTGATGTATCCTAGTGGGTTGATTGTTGTGATGCTCCTAGTGGGTGGTGATTGTTTGATGTATCCTAGTGGGTTGATTGTTGTGATGTATCCTAGTGGGTTGATTGTTGTGATGTATCCTAGTGGGTTGATTGTTGTGATGTATCCTAGTGGGTTGATTGTTGTGATGCATCATAGTGGGTTGATTGTTGTGATGTATCCTAGTGGGTTGATTGTTGTGATGCATCCTAGTGGGTGGGATTGTTGTGATGTATCCTATAGTGGGTTGATTGTTGTGATGCATCCTAGTGGGTTGATTGTTGTGATGTATCTAGTGGGTTGATTGTTGTGAGGTATCCTAGTGGGTTGATTGTTGTGATGTATCCTAGTGGGTTGATTGTTGTGATGATCCTAGTGGGTGGGATTGTTGTGATGTATCCTAGTGGTTGATTGTTGTGATGCATCCTAGTGGGTGGGATTGTTGTGATGTATCCTAGTGGGTTGATTGTTGTGATGCATCCTAGTGGGTGGGATTGTTGTGATGTATCCTAGTGGGTTGATTGTTGTGATGTATCCTAGTGGTGGGATTGTTGTGATGTATCCTAGTGGGTTGATTGTTGTGATGTATCCTAGTGGGTTGATTGTTGTGATGTATCCTAGTGGATGGGATTGTTTTGATGTATCCTAGTGGGTTGATTGTTGTGATGCATCCTAGTGGGTGGGATTGTTGTGATGTATCCTAGTGGGTTGATTGTTGTGATGCATCCTAGTGGGTGGGATTGTTGTGAGGTATCCTAGTGGGTTGATTGTTGTGATGCATCCTAATGAATTGATTGTTGTGAATCCAGGTGAGGTTGTTGTTATGAATCATGTTGAGGTCTTTCTTGGGAATTCAGGTGGGGAAGTTGTTGCGAATCCAGGCAAGGTAGTCGATCTTGAATTCATTCGAACAAACGCAAAGAGTTTGGAGTGATGGGCGTGTATTTATTTCATTATGGGACCAAGAGTTACCCAATCTGTTTGCTATTTATTGTTTACTGTTCCCTGCCTCATTTACAATTTCTTTCATATCAAGCAAACTAAGGTTATCTGTGCCTGTTCGTCCCTGTGTTTTCGACTGAATTCAAGATCGAACAGGGTGTGCCAGTCTTGATCAAATGTTAATTGCAGTTGTTCATTTCTCCAGTTGTTGTTGCTGTGTAGATGTGTCCGGTACATGGTATATAGGCAAGCTTGGAACATCCTTTGGAGGGGGGTGGGGTGTACTTGTTTGTTCTGTGTGCTCAGTGTTGTCATTTCTGCTAGGCGATTTGGTGTCGTAAGCAGCATTTGTTTGGAAGGATGGGCGTGTACCTATTTCATCATGGGAGCAAAGAGTTACCGCACTTGCTTGTTATTTACTGTTCCCTGTCTCATTTGATGTTCCTTTCACCTGAAGCAGACTGAGGTTATCTGTATTTGTTATTGTTCGATCATGTGTTTTCGACTGAATTCCAGATGAAAAGTCTGCACCAGTCTTGAATAAATGTTAATTTGTATTTGTTCATTCTGCAGTTGTTGTTGCAGTGCAGATGTGTCAGATGCAAGGTATACAAGCACATTTGGAACATACTTTTGGGGATGTCTCACTGTTTATTCTGCGTGCTCTGTGCTGTCATTTCTGCCAGGCGGTTTGATGTCGTTGGCAACATTCGTTTGAAGTGATGGACGTATATTTATTTGGTCATGGGAACAAGAGTCACCCTACTTGTTTGTTATTCATTGAAAGTATTGACTGTCTTGTAAAGGGGTCCTTGTTAGAGTTATCATGGAAAGTATTGACTGTCTTGTAAAGGGTCCTTGTTAGAGTTATTCATTGAAAGTATTGACTGTCTTGTAAAGGGGGTCC
>CM031605.1:63130444-63157944 GCA_018398815.1 Conus ventricosus | reverse complement strand
TGTTCTCAGACTGTTGATGGCAATGAGGTAATGATCAACGAGGATGAGCCAGGAGTGTTCTCAGACTGTTGATGGCAATGAGGTAATGATCAACGAGGATGAGCCAGGGTGTTCTCAGACTGTTGATGGCAATGAGGTAATGATCAACGAGGATGAGCCAGGAGTGTTCTCAGACTGTTGATGGCAATGAGGTAATGATCAACGAGGATGAGCCAGGTGTGTTCTCAGACTGTTGATGGCAATGAGGTAATGATCAACGAGGATGAGCCAGGAGTGTTCTCAGACTGTTGATGGCAATGAGGTAATGATCAACGAGGATGAGCCAGGAGTGTTCTCAGACTGTTGATGGCAATGAGGTAATGATCAACGAGGATGAGCCAGGAGTGTTCTCAGACTGTTGATGGCAATGAGGTAATGATCAACGAGGATGAGCCAGGAGTGTTCTCAGACTGTTGATGGCAATGAGGTAATGATCAACGAGGATGAGCCAGGAGTGTTCTCAGACTGTTGATGGCAATGAGGTAATGATCAACGAGGATGAGCCAGGAGTGTTCTCAGACTGTTGATGGCAATGAGGTAATGATCAACGAGGATGAGCCAGGCGTGTTCTCAGACTGTTGGTTGGCAATGATCAACGAGGAAGAGCCAGGACGCTGTGTGAGTTCTGGGCTGGCACTACATGACAGCGCTCTACACAACGCTTCCTTTCGTAATATACCTCGGCGTCAACCAAGCTCCAAACATACATGTCGATACTTTCAGTGATGGTAAAAGCAGTTTGAGAAAGATTCCCAGAGACGTATTCGCTAAGAGGAGAGAACATTTGACTTTTGTTTCCTTTTGACACATTTGACTGTGTGGTGTCTTGTCCTATACTCTGTGTCCTTGGCGGTAACTAACCCCCTCTCTTTCTAAATGTTGTGTGGTTCCAGTCTTTCCATTTGAGCGCAGAACGGACTCAGCGACTGTGGGTAGGAGTCGATGAGGCCGACACATTTCACACACGTGTGTTCCTTAAGTCCTTGCTGCTTTAGGCGAGTCTAAGAGAATTGCTTTATATCGTTCCCTTGACTAAAGTGCTTGTCACGCTAGGCGAGTGTCAGAACATCACTTTACATAGTTCCCATAACTTAAGCCCTTGTCACACCAGGCGAGTACGAGCACATCACCTTATAATTATTGTTCCCTTGACTAAATCCCTTACCACAGTAAGCGATTCTAAGCGCATTGCCTTACATTGTTCTCGTGACTAATGCGCTTGCCACACTAAGCGAGTCTCAACACATTACCTTATACTGTTCCCATGACTTAAGCCCCAGTCACACCGGGCGAGTCTCAACACATTACCTTACACTGTTCCCATGACTTAAGGTCCTAGTCACACTAGGCGAGTCTCAACACATTACCTTATACTGTTCCCATGACTTAAGGTCCTAGTCACACCAGGCGAATCAGCAGCATATTGCCTTACATCGTTCCCAGGACTAAAACCCATGTCACACTTGGCAGTTTCTCTATGTACAGCAAGAATACGTCTGTATCTATGCACGCTCTTTCGCTCGCCGCGCCATTGTGTGTTCATCTAAGACGAGTTCGTCTGGGGACAGCAACTCACAGATCCACTTTGAGGCGTTTTGAATTCGTTCCTTCTGTGAACTGTGCGCATTACATGTAGAACAGCGTTTGACACAAAATCCGAAAACGAACGAATTCGTTATTTTGTCTGCAACACAACAAACGGACATGGCAGACTGCATAACACACGACCTTCATCTTTGCTCTAATGGAATGATCACTTTTATTGTGTTAGCGTCTCATCCGAAAAGTCTTCTTCCATTCCCTCCCCTGGTCGACCCTTCGCTCTTGTGTTCAACGACGTAGGGGGTCAACCCCTCTTGAGTGTTAATATCTGAACAAATTCCGCGAGCGTTTGAACGAAAGACCTGCGATCGCATAATGTGACAACCCACGACCTCCCATTTCTCCACCACCGCAGTACTATTATTATCATTATTATGAATACTTATATAGCGCCTATCCTCGGCTAGAGACCAAGCTCTAAGCGCTTTACAATCCACATTCTACACGACGGGCTGCCTACCTGGGTAGTGTCGACTGAAGAGCTGTCAGCTGGCGCTTCCTTCAGTCGTTTCCCGTGTCATCCAGTCAATATCGTTCAATATCGTTCACTCAATTTCCTTACTTCCTTCATTCTTTCCATTTCTCACGCAGGGTGCATGCTATGTATAACGTGTCATCCATACCAACGGCCAAACTGGCTTTCTCTTCCGAAAGTTAGTAATGGGATTCTACGTGTGTGCAAGATGTTATCGTGCGTTTACACACGGAACCTCGGTTTATAGTCTCATTCGAAGGACTGTATGGGAAATCGAGCCAGAATCAATGTTAACTCCGAGGGAAAAATCCCACTGTACCGAAACGGCCCGGCGGAGATTCAAACCCGCAACCCCAGGATCACCAAGATTGCGAGTCCGGCGCTCTACCACTGAGCTATTCCGGCCCCCATGCGGCGAATGGTTGTCTTCCACTTGTTTGTTTCATTCTCTAATGTCCATCTCTCTGACTGGGGTGACAGACATGTTTCATTCTCTAATGTCAATCTCTCTGACTGGGGTGACAGACATGACATGGTAACTTCTCTAACCACCACGGCAGAAATGGAGAATTGTTCCCAATGGTCCTTAGGATGGCAGGTGATAACACATTAACGTCCTCTCTGTTCTCTTTGTCCTCTCTCTCTCTCACATCTCTTACTCTTCTTGCTTCTCTCTCTCATCGTCCATCTCTCTCTGTGCCTCTCTCTGTCTGTCTCTCTTCTGTCATGTCTGCCTGTCTGTCTGACTGGTCTGTTGTCTCTCATTCTCTAATTTTCTCTCTCTCTTCAAACTCTGTACTTCTCTTTCTCATCTCTCTTCTCTCATCTCTCTCCTGGTGTGTGTGTGTTTTTGTGTTGTGTGTGTATGTGGCGGCGCGTCTGTGTGTGGTGTGTGGTTGTGTTGTTGTGTTTGTCTTGTGTGTGATGTGTGTAGTGTTGTGTGTCATTCAATGTCCACCTGTGGCGTGCGTGCGTGCGTGCGCGTGCGCGTGTGTGTATGTGTGTGTGCATGGGTGTGTGCATATGCACGTGTGTGTGTGTGTGTGTGTGTGTGTGTGTGTGTGTGTGTGTGTGTGTGTGTTGTGTGTGTGTGTCATGTGTGTGCGTGTGTGTGTGTGCGTGCATGCGTGTGTGCGTGCTGCGTGCGTGCGTGCGTGCGTGTGTGTGTGCGTGCGTGCGTGCGTGCGTGCGTGCGTGGTGTCGTGTGCGTGCGTGCGTGCGTGCTGCGTGCGTGCGTGCGTGCGTGCGTGCGTGCGTGTGCGTGCGTGCGTGCGTGCGTGCGTGCGTGGCGTGCGTGCGTGCGTGTGTGGTGTGTGTGTGTGTGTGTGTGTGTGTGTGTGTGTGTGTGTGTCGTGTCTGTGTCTGTGTCTGTGTGCGTGCGCGCCAGCGTGTGTGTGCGTGCATTTGTGCATGTGCGTCTACGCGTGTGTTTCTGTGTACGTGTATGTGTATGATTGAAGATGAGCAACATCCCGAAAACGGTTGCTGAAATCAATCTTCATCTACTTAACAGCATTGTCTGTAGAGACACCTTCTACTGACTGGGACTAATCATACGCCCAAGGACAAATCATCATCCAGTTGAATAAAAACATTTGCACGGTACCGTCAACGGTATTTGTACCGTCTTACCGTACAAACACCAATGCCAGTGCTAACACGCGGGAAAAAAAAAAAGCACTGACAGCAGTACAGATACCGAAGATAATAGAGATACCGCTGATTGAACAGATAACGTCGACGACAGAGATACACATATCCCTGACAGTATGTATATCGCTGACAATCTACAGATACCGCCGACGACAGAGGTACACATATCTATCTCTGACAGTATGTATATCGCTGACAATGCAGATGCCACTGTCAATACATAGATAACTCTGGCAACACAGATATTACCAGCAGTACAGATACCACCGACAGTGCATAAAACTCTATGGTAAAGAACCGTTGACAATAAGTCTGACAGCACAGATACTGCTGACAATACAGATACAACTGACAGCACAGATACCGCTGACAGTATAGATATCACTGACATTACAGATACCGCTGACAAAATGAACACTGCCGACAGTATAGATACTGCTGACAATATAGACACCACTGACAGCACAGGTACCACTGACGGTATCGATACCATTGACAGTACAGATACCACTGACAGTATAGATACCACTGACAGTATAGATACCACTGACAGTACAGATACCACTGACAGTATAGATACTACTGACAGCAGAGATACCACTGACAGTACAGATACCGCTGACGGTATCGATACCATTGACAGACAGATACCGCTGACGGTATCGATACCACTGACAGTACAGATACCAAGGACGGTATAGATACCACTGACAGTACAAATACCACTGACGGTATAGATACCAGATACCACTGACAGTACAGATACCGCTGACGGTATCACGTATAGATACCACTGACAGTACAGATACTGCTGACGGTATAGATACCACTGACAGTAGTACAGATACCGTGACATTAGAGATACCACTGACAGTACAGACACCGCTGACATTAGAGATACCATGACAGCACAGATACTGCTGACATTACAGATACCACTAACAGTATAGATGCCGCTAACAGCACAGATACCACTAACAGTGCAGATACCACTAACATCAAAGATACCTTTGACAGTACATATACCACTGAAAGCAGATACCACTAACATTACAGATACCGCTGATAGTATAGATACCACTGACATTACAGATACCGCTGACATTACAGATACCACTGACAGCACAGATACTGCTGACATTACAGATACCACTGACAGCACAGATACTGCTGACATTACAGATACCACTAACAGTATAGATACAGCTAACAGTACAAATACCACTGACAGCACAGATACCACTAACAGAACAGATACGACTGTCAGTATATATACCATTGACAGTATATATACCACTGACCGTATGTATACCACTGACAGTACAGACACCAAAACAGTACAGTACAGATCCACTGACAGCACAGATATCACTGACAGTACCGATACCACTGACAGTAAAGATACCACTGACAGTATATATACATACCAAGTTTCGAAATATCGGTATATGACCAGGAGTTATATGTTAGTGAGTTTCCCTCCCTATTGGAGGATGCGTTATATGTTAGTGAGTTTCCCTCCCTATTGGAGGATGTCTCCCCCTTGGAGAATATAAGCTTGCTGAAGGCTCATTTTGAGAAGCATCTATTTTATTTTCCCCATTCACCCACTCAAGCACATACTGTTAGTTAGGCAGAATCATCTACCACTGCAGATATGAATGCGTATTTCCCCCTATTTCTTCAATCTAAGACATAAGAGCAAGCTTTGTTTATAATTCAATATTTCTTGCAGTCATTGCAACACCAAGCTGCTCTGTAAGTTGCTGGAACGGTGCGGTATTTATCCTTGGAATTTATTAGTTTGTTATATATATATATACAGATACCTCTGAGAGTATAGATACCCTGACCGTACAGATACCACTGACAGTACAGATACCACTGACAGCACAGATACCACTGACAGTACAGATACCACTGACAGTACAATACAGATACCACTGACAGCAGAGATACCACTGACAGCACAGATGCCACTGACATACAGTACAGATACCACTGACGGTACAGATACCGCTGACAGTACAAATACCATTGGCAGTACAAATACCCTGACAGCACATATACTACTGACAGTACAGGTACTACTGTCAGTACAGATACCACTGACAGAACAGATACCACTGACATTACAGATACCACGGATAGCAAAACTACCATGCCAGTACAAATCCCAGAGTACAGGTACCACTGTCATAAGATACCACCGACTCCCACAGATAACTCTGATAGTACAAAAACAAGCTGAACTAACCATAATTCGATTGCACAGATAAATCCAATAGTACAGATACCACATGCCGAAACCACGGACCGCACAGACAACTCGCTAGTACAGACAAACCCTTGACACCAGCAGTTCACGTTGACAGGTGTTTTGACAGCACAATAGTGCCTGATGAGAGATGTAAGCGGCGCAGGACCTACGTCCTGAGCCCTGGCTGACGACAGTGACTACTCAGTGGCGTTGCCACTTTCGTGAGCGTGCGCCTCCCGAGACGCCTAGTAACACTTCCGACCCGTCACAGCCCCATAAACGTGCCGATACTGGGACCCAAGGTGACCTTACCGTTCCGCGTGAATGGCAACGGAGTTTGAGACTGTTTTGCTGATCAATAGAAGGGGAATGATGAAAATGGCGCTATGGAAACTCCATTCTGAACTGAAATGTTCGGGAAAGGCTGCATCTCCCCTCTCTTTCATAACACGCTTGGGGACTCCATTCTGATCTGAATTTCGTGACAAGGCTGCACTCTCCGCTCTCTTCATTACCATAGCCCTGGCGTCAATCAGACGCGAGAGATACAGACACCTGCAGGTCGGTGGTCTGGGACATTTGAGCAGCACTGTTAGAGACGCACCCCATCAAGGGGGGGGGGGGGGGGGGGGGGGGGTTGATGAGTGAGAACCAAATGAACAAAGAGATAGAAAGAAAGAAAGAGAGAAGGAAAGTATGGGGGAAAAAAGAGAGGGGAAAAGAAAAGAAAGAAAAGAGAAAAAAAAATAAAGAGAGGAGGACAGAAATTGAAAAAAAAAAAAAGAAGAAGAAAAAGGACAGAATGAAAGGAAAGAAAAAAAAGAAAGAAGATAGAACAAAGAACGAAGGAAACAAAAAGAAAGAAGATAGACTAAAGAACGAAGTAGAAACAAAGAAAGAAAAAAAGAACTAAAAAGAAGCAAATTTGAAAGAAGAATATAGAACTAAAGAACGAAGGAACAAAGAAAGAAAGAAATAGAACTAAAAACGAAAAACAAAGAAAGAAAGAAGATAAACAAAGAAGCGAAGGAAACAAATAAAGAAAGAAGATGAATAAAAACGAGAAACAAAGAAGAAGAGATAGAACTAAAGAACGAAGGAACAAAGAAGAAGAAATAGAACAAGAACGAAGGAAACAAAGAAGAATGATTTAACTAAACCAAAACAAGAAAAAAAAGATAGACTAAAGACGAAGAAACAAAGAAGAAAGAAGATAGAACTACAGAACGAAGCTAACAAAGAAAAAGAAGATAGAACTAAAGAACGAAGGAACACAGACAGTATTACAAGTCCAGAAAATGTACGAACCATCTTTAAAAATTAAAAAATACAAAAGAGTCCTTTTTTCACTTGAAGGTTTTTCATTATTTGTCAAATGGACACGTTAGGAGGGCCCAAAAATCCAAACAAACACACACAAACAGCGTGAAAAAAAGATGAAGGCTCCATGTACTGCCGTATGTCTGCATGCATGCATTTAACCGATCAAAAGTGTGTACGAGGGCTGAAAATAATACGATCACAACAACAGTACATTGTGTCACAAAGAAAGATGGCACATAGGTACTATGATCTCTCTCTTCTCTCTCCTCTCTCCTCTCTCTCTCTCTCTCTCTCCTCCAACAACCACCACCACACACAACACACGATTTTCCCTTTTTTCCCTCCCCTCTCTCTCTCCCTCCCCTCTTCTCTCTCTCTCTCTCTCTCACACACATTCATTTCCTCTCGCCACCCCCCTCTCTCTTTTTTTTACACAAATTTTTTTCTCCCCCCCTCTCTCCTTTTTTTTATCTCCTCCCCCTCACACGCACACACACACACACACACACACAGACAATTTTCTCTTGCTCTCTCTCTCTTTCCCTCTCTCTCTCTCTCTCTCTCTCTCTCTCTCTCTCTCTCTCTCTCTCTCACACACACACACACACACACACACACACACTCACATACACATACACACACAGAGGAGGCCACGTTTTCGACTGCGTCTGTTTGTTAGTCTTCAGGATGACGCAGAAATGTCGAAACGATGCTAAGTACTCTTGGTGACAAATGAAATGTGACCCTGAGACAAGTCCATGAAATGTTGATACAGACCCGTGCGGCTGAGATTACTGTATGCGAATTGATGACTGTCTATGAAATACGATATTTTGTTAGAATGTTAAATCTTTCTAGTGATGTCAGCTACGACATTTCGTTTTTTCCCTAACCTATTTGTCCTTTTTGTGTTTAAAGTACATGGGAACTAACTCTTTCAGTCCATACGTAGTACTACTTCCCCTGACGGGAAAAAAAAAATTCATTCATGAACACAACCAGAGGGAAAATCCAGGAATAGTTTGGCCTTGCCAGAGCTATGCACTCCCCCGAGCATCCTTCTAGTTTAATAAATGTTATATTTTTGGTCCACGACTGTTACATCGAAATCGAGTGAAGTGACGGAGTTTGTTCGAAATAACCGGCTTTGGTTACAAGACCTAAAAACTCAACGAACGGCTTCAGAAAAAAAAAAAATCAAACAAACAAACAAACAAGGACAGAAAATCAATTCTGACTCAACAGGCTTTCAGTTGAAAATCAATTCTGACTCAACAGGCTTTCAGTTGAAAATCAATTCTGACTCAACAGGCTTTCAGTTGAAAATCAATTCTGACTCAACAGGCTTTCAGTTGAAAATCAATTCTGACTCAACAGGCTTTCAGTTGAAAATCAATTCTGACTCAACAGGCTTTCAGTTGAAAATCAATTCTGACTCAACAGGCTTTCAGTTGAAAATCAATTCTGACTCAACAGGCTTTCAGTTGAAATCTTGGGGCTCGACAGAGTTTTATTTCATTCAATTTTAATCGTACACCTATGATTGAAACCTCATTTTTAACTACCGGTTCTTAAGCAAAAAAATATGAATTCCCACTTGAAACAGACGAAGAAGAAGAAGAAGAAGAATGAAGAAAGATTAACCCTGTGACCCGCATTTTAAACTACCGATTCTAAAGTGTTTCTAGTAATCTAAAAATAATTAAAATTCCCACTAAAACAGACTGAGGAAGAAGAAGAAGAAGAAGAGAAGAGGGAAGAAGAAAAGAAGAAAAATCGTTGCTATTAATTCTGAAAATACATGAATTCCCACTTAAAAACAGACAGAAGGAGAAGAACAAGAAGAAGAAAGAAAGAAAAGAAAGAAAGGAAGGAAGAAAAAAAGGAAGAAACAAAGAAAGAAAGAAGGAAAAAGAAGAAAATCCGCTTTCCACAAAAACATGAACTACCCGATCCTTCCAACGGTGAGCCTGACTCAACTGTCGTCTGCGCGTTGCACTGCCCTAACCTAGTGCACCGGCACCCCATTCCCATGCCCCCCTCCCTCCCCCCACAGTACAGTCGAGTTCCCAGTGCCGACTGATTGGTGCATGTCGGTCACGTGACGCTCTCTGGCGTCGTGCCACGCACGCGCCCGCTATAAGTTATGCACTCGCTGACCCTTGTAAAAATGGTGCCTGATCGTAAACACAAGTAGGGGGAAGGGAAACAAGTGAGTGAATCAATATCTGGAGGGGTGGGAAGAGAGGAGGAGGAGTAGGAGGGGAAAGAGGGGGTGGGGGTGTTGAAGGAGGAGGAGGATTGGGGCAGGAGGGAAGAAAGGTGTGTGTGGGGGGGGGGGGGGGGGGGGGGGGGGGGGGGGGGGGGGGGGGCGAGGTGTTGATGCCAATAAATCTAATTGCGTGTACGCGATGACCTGATCTCTTGAGGAGTGTCAAGTCTCTGGGAGAGGGGGGGGGGGGTGGAGGTTCAGAGAGAAGATGAGGAAGGGTTGGGGGAGGGGAGGGGAGGGGAGGGGGGGTGAGGAGGATGGGGTTGGTGTAGTAGGGACGGGGGCACTGATGAGGGTGTGTGGGGGGGGGGATATCATTCCGGATGAGCAAATGCTGATTGAAGCTCTGAGCCAGTTATCAATCATTCACAGTTGACCTCAGACGATACTCAAAACTCCGCTCTCTCTCTCTCTCTCTCTCTCGCACCCACCCGGGTGAGGTCGCCCAGTAGCTGTGAAGAGAAGGGCAGAGCGAGCACGGCTAATGAGAATTCATTGTTGTGTTGTCCTCGTTGGCATTTCTGAGCGGAAGGTTAGACTGTGCGGTAACTTCAGCGGGGTATGTGTCAGTCAGTCGCTTCAGGTCCAACTACACTGCCTTACCTGGCTTTGCTCATCCTTCTTAGGTGTGTGTGTGTGTGTGTGTGTGTGTGTGTGTGTGTGTGTGTGTGTGCGTGTGTGAGCGCGCGCGCGCGCGCGCGCGCGTGTGTGTGTGTGTGTGTGTGTGTGTGTGTGTGCACGTGTATGTGTGTGTGCGTGCGTGCGTGCGTGCGTGAGTGCGTGCGTGCGTGCGTTGTGTGTGTGTGTTTATACGTGTGTGTGTGTGTATGTGTGTGTGTGTGTGTGTGAGCGCACGCGCGCGCCTTTGTGTATGTGTGTGTGTACGTGTATGTGTGTGTGTGTGTGTGTGCGTGCGTGCGTGAGTGCGCGCGTGCGTGCGTGTGTGTGTGTGTTTATACGCGTGTGTGTGTGTATGTATGTGTGTGTGTGCGTGCGTTCGTGTGTGTGTGTGTGTGTGTGTGTGCGTGTGTGTGTGTGTGTGTGTTTGTGTGTGTGTGTGTGTGTGTGTGTGACAGAGAGAGAGAGAGAGAGAGGGAGAGAGACAAAGAAAGACAGAGACGGAGAGACAGAAGCAAACAGCGAGGCAGACATGGTCAGAGAAACACTCACAAAGTAGAGGACACAAAACCCAGACCTCTCTCACGTCGACCATGTGTGTTTTAATGCGCTCAGTCTTGCTCAGCATACTCTGCTTTACCTTTCTTTTCTGGTTCCTTTCTTTCTGCTGGTGTTATCATTGTCCCACCAACCACACAGGTCCTGTCACGACTGTGCACCGTGCAGAACAAAGAACAAGCGGAAACAGTCCTGCCCTAGTCCCGAAAAACAAAAGCAGCAAGCCCAACAGTCATTCAAACAAAATGTGTACAGCAGTTTACATGCAACATGATGGCTGACTTGATTATTGACTTCCGTTATATCAAGGCGGATAACTCTAGTCTAGGCCATGTTCACTGCATCAATTATTCCGCTTGATTTTTTTAATTTAAACATACATTTGTAAGGTATAAAATATATTTTTTTTTAAAAATGAAATGCCACCTAAAATGCCATATGAGCAAACAGACACTGCGAAACATTTCGCTGTGAACAGGGTTCCCATTTTCTCTGCCTGGTTACCAGGTCACAGAGAGAGAGAGAGAGAGAGAGAGAGAGAGAGGAGAGAGAGAGAGAGAGAGAGAGAGAGGAGAGAGAGAGAGAGAAGAGAGAGAGAAGAAATCTGGCATGTTATAAATTGTCATGAGAAAAAAAGAAATCCGAAGGCTTTCTCGAACAAAGATGAATGATCCACAAAGCAGAAAACAAACAAACAAACAAACAAACAAACAAACAAACAAACAAACAAACAAACAAACAAACGAACAAACAAACAAACAACAAACAAACAAACAAACAAACAAACAAACAAACAAACGAACAAACAAACAAACAAACAAACAAACAAACAAACGAACAAACAAACGAACAAATAAAAACAGTGGGCAACAATACAGAAAGACGCAGTTTTACCTGTAAAAAAAAAAAGACGAAAAAAAGACGGGGACAAAATCTGTACTGAAAATGCACCTGTCACCGTGGATTAAGTTCTAACACTTTGACTGACACGAATGATGAATGATGTAGGAGAAAGAGAAGTTGGTCACAGAGACTGACACGAATGATGAATGATGTAGGAGAAAGAGAAGTTGGTCACAGAGACTGACACGAATGATGAATGATGTAGGAGAAAGAGAAGTTGGTCACAGAGACTGACATGAATGATGTATGATGTAGGAGAAAGAGAAGTTGGTCACAGAGACTGACACGAATGATGAATGATGTAGGAGAAAGAGAAGTTGGTCACAGAGACTGACATGAATGATGTATGATGTAGGAGAAAGAGAAGTTGGTCACAGAGACTGACACGAATGATGAATGATGTAGGAGAAAGAGAAGTTGGTCACAGAGACTGACACGCATGATGAATGATGTAGGAGAAAGAGACGTTGGTCACAGAGACTGACACGAATGATGAATGATGTAGGAGAAAGAGAAGTTGGTCACAGAGACTGACACGAATGATGAATGATGTAGGAGAAAGAGAAGTTGGTCACAGAGACTGACATGAATGATGAATGATGTAGGAGAAAGAAAACGTTGGTCACAGAGACTGACACGAATGATGAATGATGTAGGAGAAAGAGAAGTTGGTCACAGAGACTGACACGAATGATGTAGGAGAAAGAGAAGTTGGTCACAGAGACTGACACGAATGATGAATGATGTAGGAGAAAGAGAAGTTGGTCACAGAGATGACATGAATGATGAATGATGTAGGAGAAAGAGAAGTTGGTCACAGAGACTGACACGAATGATGTAGGAGAAAGAGAAGTTGGTCACAGAGACTGACACGAATGATGAATGATGTAGGAGAAAGAGAAGTTGGTCACAGAGACTGACATGAATGATGAATGATGTAGGAGAAAGAAACGTTGGTCACAGAGACTGACACGAATGATGAATGATGTAGGAGAAAGAGAAGTTGGTCACAGAGACTGACACGAATGATGTAGGAGAAAGAGAAGTTGGTCACAGAGACTGACACGAATGATGAATGATGTAGGAGAAAGAGAAGTTGGTCACAGAGACTGACATGAATGATGAATGATGTAGGAGAAAGAGAAGTTGGTCACAGAGACTGACACGAATGATGTAGGAGAAAGAGAAGTTGGTCACAGAGACTGACACGAATGATGAATGATGTAGGAGAAAGAGAAGTTGGTCACAGAGACTGACATGAATGATGAATGATGTAGGAGAAAGAAACGTTGGTCACAGAGACTGACACGAATGATGAATGATGTAGGAGAAAGAGAAGTTGGTCACAGAGACTGACACGAATGATGTAGGAGAAAGAGAAGTTGGTCACAGAGACTGACACGAATGATGAATGATGTAGGAGAAAGAGAAGTTGGTCACAGAGACTGACATGAATGATGAATGATGTAGGAGAAAGAGAAGTTGGTCACAGAGACTGACACGAATGATGTAGGAGAAAGAGAAGTTGGTCACAGAGATGACACGAATGATGAATGATGTAGGAGAAAGAGAAGTTGGTCACAGAGACTGACATGAATGATGTATGATGTAGGAGAAAGAGAAGTTGGTCACAGAGACTGACACGAATGATGAATGATGTAGGAGAAAGAGAAGTTGGTCACAGAGACTGACACGCATGATGAATGATGTAGGAGAAAGAGACGTTGGTCACAGAGACTGACATGAATGATGAATGATGTAGGAGAAAGAAAAGTTGGTCACAGAGACTGACATGAATGATGAATGATGTAGGAGAAAGAAAAGTTGGTCACAGAGACTGACATGAAATGAATGATGTAGGAGAAAGAGAAGTTGGTCACAGAGACTGACATGAATGATGAAATGATGTAGGAGAAAGAGAAGTTGGTCACAGAGACTGACATGAATGATGAATGATGTAGGAGAAAGAAAGTTGGTCACAGAGACTGACACGAATGATGAATGATGTAGGAGAAAGAGAAGTTGGTCACAGAGACTGACATGAATGATGAATGATGTAGGAGAAAGAGAAGTTGGTCACAGAGACTGACATGAATGTTGTAGGAGAAAGAGAAGTTGGTCACAGACTGACATGAATGATGAAAGATGTAGGAGAAAGAGAAGTTGGTCACAGACTGACATGAATGATGAAAGATGTAGGAGAAAGAGAAGTTGGTCACAGAGACTGACATGAATGATGTAGGAGAAAGAGAAATGGTCACAGAGACTGACATGAATGATGTAGGAGAAAGAGAAGTTGGTCACAGAGACTGACATGAATGATGAAAGATGTAGGAGAAAGAGAAGTTGGTCACAGAGACTGACATGAATGATGAATGATGTAGGAGAAAGAGAAGTTGGTCACAGAGACTGACATGAATGATGTAGGAGAAAGAGAAGTTGGTCACAGAGACTGACATGAATGATGAATGATGTAGGAGAAAGAGAAGTTGGTCACAGAGACTGACATGAATGATGTAGGAGAAAGAGAAGTTGGTCACAACTGCTTCGGAGACAAAAGATAATCCGCCATTTTTTGCACCAATCAGAGACTATTGCTACTTTCAGACCATAAAAGGGAAGGGAAAGGAGGGCGGAGAAGAGGGATGGAGGGGGGGTCGGGGGGAGTAGTGGAGAGGACGACGTCCGTGATAGAAGAAGTTCGGAAATGTTTGTGACACCGGGTCAAACTTCCCCCCCCCCCCCCCCCCCCCCTCCATCTTCTGTGCCACCTTAGTGGCATTGCACCCACGCCGCTCATTCAGACCCCCCGTCCACAGCCACAGCCCGATCCGTCCCCCGCCACAGCCGTCAGGAGGCAACCCACCGGAGGAGACACTGCCCTGCTTCGGTGGTGTTCAGCGGCTCCTGTTCTGATTCAACATAACGCAGGACACCACCTACTAAACTCCAAACTGACGATAGTAGTTGCTTAGTCGTGGAGCCGGCAGGAGTGAGCTCTCCCTCCGGGCGTGGAAGGGGGGGGGGGGGGAGGGGAGGGAGGGGGGGCGCCACCATATCAAGGGTGAAACGACTTTAACTGTTTTACTCGTGTTCTGTGCGACTGATTTCTTAGCCACACACACACACTCACACACACACACACACACACACACACACACACACACATGTGCGTGTTGGACATTTTCGTGCATTACAAATCAACAACGCCATTTGTTTCACCCAGCTCCATTGGAGCTTTTTCTCTGTACGCTTGTTGAGTGTGGAAAGATTTCTGTAGAACATCGACACCTTACAGACCAGTTATATATTGTTTGTAGTCAAGATCAAGTGGGTTTTACCTGGAAAGACCTTACATCATCCAGAGACAGAGCTGTTGTTTAAACTTGGTCTTTCTCTTTTTTTCTTTGTCGCTGTTATTTTTCAGTTTGGACACGAGTGGTGCGACTCTATGATGCCCAATTCTGTTATACTGTCATGCTTTTTCGTCGTTGGTTCTTGAAACCAGCGACCTTCACCCGTCGTTACGTACTGCAGAAAATAGTCGACTTTTTTTTTAAACAAAGACATCGTGCAGGAGAATGCCATCAGGTCTTTCTGCCAATGGCAAAGCAGTTTACAAAAATTCGGTGTATCACGCAGCCCGATATATATATATATATAATATATATATATATATATATATATATATATATATATATATATATATATATAGCCTAGCCGACCGCAAGGGACCATATCAGGGCTGTCACCGCGATGAAGTCAACTCACAAGTCATTCTAAAAATATAAAGATCATTAATTCCCACAACCCTTTAAAAAAAGACGAAAAAAAAAGACGGGGACAAAATCTGTACTGAAAATGCACCTGTCACCGTGGATTAAGTTCTAACACTTCTTAATAAAACACGCCTGAAATTTCGTTAAAAATCTTTCTTATGAAAACCTTAGATCAGATGAAAAATATTGCTCTCTTTCAGAAAATCAAAGATCACATCAGGTGGGACATCTCTGAACAAGGGTTTTTATGCCGTCTGCTGTCAAATGTTTATTTATGTCTCGTATCATGCAAATCCCAACACTGGAATGCACCACGGGGTCTCTTCAACTTTTAATGTATACAAATATTCATGAATAAAAGAGGCATGAAAAACAATGAACATGTGAACAGTCTGGTTTCTAATTTAGCTTCTTTGCGTGTTAAATCCGCCCCACCTGTCTCTCATAAACAGATCAAAATGATCAGGACGTGGGTTATAGGACGTCGCTAAGGGATACTGCCGAGAACTTCCTCTACCAATCAGTGTCGCTAAGGGGTACCGCCAAGAACTTTTTCTACCAGAGAATGTTACACTATTTTTGGTGCCTGGAGCAAAAGTAATGGCTGAACATATATGGGAGTGATTTCCCCTTGGATCTCTGGCCCTTTATGAAACATTAACCTCGCTCGTGTCCGAGATGATGTGGATTTTAAACGTAAAGAAGCTGGGTCAGACTCTAGATCGTTTAACCATCGTCTTTGTTTCTCATCTCCGTCTCTTTCATTCATCAATAATTTTTTTTTATGTGTCGGTCTCCCTGACTGGTCAAGACCTGTTTAACTACCTACTGATTGGAAGGGAGAGACCGCGTCTTCCACGTGTCGGTTTCAACGCACCGGCCAGAGGTCAAACAGTCCATATTTATCTCTCTTGTTTGCATTGGACATGGAGAGCAAGTCATGAAGGTGTGATGCTGAAACAGGTACCTGGTTGAGTTTTCATCTCTCCTCTCTCTGTCTAGGATATATATATAATATACTGCTGAACAATTAAACAGTGGGAGAAAACACGTGTAACAATTCCTCAGTCATTACTGCAATGACTCGACAAAGATTTGAATCTAAAAAAAAAAAGAAGAAAATGGGGGAATATATTATAAATATGAGAAACCCTTCACTACCTGCCTGAGGGAACCATCGTACTCTCCTTCAAAGACAGATCTATTTGTATTGCCTGCTTCTAGGCCTTTCGTCCGCTGGATCGGACTCATCAGGGAGACACGGCTGATTGCGTCTGTGCTCTTTGGTGTCAAATAGAGGCACACCACAGTTCATAATTCTGTGGTGTTCTCATCACCAAGGGTTCAAAAAAGAATCCAACAGCACCCCCAAAGCAGCCAGCGAAGGGTAGTAAATGGAACAAAAGGAAAGCGTGGAGAGGAAAAAAGTTGCTGAAAACTAACTAACTAACTAGGGGACAATCTTTGAGCCTATGCTTGAGGATCCATTCAAGGATGCAAGGGAGATCAAAAGAATGGAACAGTCTGAGTGGTCAGTTCTGCTGTTCAATAACCCAAGCATTGTGAGTGGCTAAGAATTGTACAGAACAACCTTTACTTGGATCTCCTAAGAGATGCAATCTCCCACCAATTGACCAAACATTATACTGCTGAACAATGAAACATATATATACTTGATGTGGAGATTTTATCGTCGTATCCTGGCCTGAAGAAGCTGTGCCGCAGCAAAACGTTGTGAAAAAAAGATTCAAGTCTGAAGACATGAAAACACACACACACACACACACACACACACACACACACACACACACACACACTCACACACACACACACACACACACACACACACACACACGCGACAAACACACACACACACACACACACACACACACACACACACACACAAGTGTTTTTGTAGAGGTGTGTGTGTGTTGTGTGTGTGTGTGTGTGTGTGTGTGTGTGTGTGTGTGCCGTGTGTGTGTGTGTGTGTGTGTGTGTGTGTGTGTGTGGTGTGTGTGTGCGCGCGCGCGCGCGCGCAAGCGCACGCGAGTGTGTTGGTGTGGTTTCTTAGTGTAATGTGTGTCCCTTGGTCCTTTTAACGTATTTTCACATAAAAAAAAAAAGAAAAACAGAGACAGTGTCATGACCATTTTTTTTCCAGCACCCGAATAAGAATAAAACTCCAAAACAACATGACGAACAACAAAAAACAGGGACAACAATAACAAAAACAAAAACAAAAATCTCAGACACAACAAAATACTATGAAAAGTATCGAGACAAAATTGGAACATGTCATATAGATAAGCGTCATAAACAGCGCGTAACAAAATGTATAGTCATTGGTACATGCCTACGAAAAAAAAATTGCAAACAAATCCAACGTAGCTCTCTCTCTCTCTCTCTCTCTCTCTCTCTCTCTCTCTCTCCTCTCTCTCTCTCTCCCCTTGCGTATACGCATTTGCGCAGTAAAACCAACACAAATCAGTAGCTTTTTCATGTTTTCATTTAATGAAACGGCAAATTGTCGCTTCTATACAAAGTTTCTTCAAGGTGGCAATGAAACTGGAATATATATGTACATGTGGGTCCGCGCGCATTTGTGTGTGTGTGTGTGTGTGTGTGTGTGTGTGTGTGTGTGTGTGTTTTGTGTGTGTGTGTGTGTGTTGTTTGCATGTGTGTGCGCGTGCGTGCGTGTGTGTGTGTGTGCATGCCCGCGCGCTGTTTGTGTGTGTGTGGTGTTTGTGGTGCGTGTCGTATGTGTGCGTGCGTGGTGTGTGTGTGTGTGTTGTGTGTGGTGTGGGTGTTTTGTGTGTGTGTGCGTGCGTGCGTGCGTGGTGTTTTGTGTGTGTGTGTGTGTGTGCGTGTTTGTGTGTGTGTGTGTGTGTGTGTGTGTGTGTGTGTGTGTGTGTGTGTGCTTGCATGCATGTGTTAGTGCGTGCATGCGCGCGTGCATAGTGTTCGTGGTGCGTGTGTGAGTGCGTGTGGTGTGTGTGTGTGTGTGTGTGTGTGTGTGTTGCGTGTGTGTTGTGTGTGTGTGATGTGTGTGTGTGTGTGCGTGTGGTGTGTGTGGAGGAAACAGGATTCGCCGGATCATTGTTTGAATGTCCCTGTGACTGGAAGCTTCATTACATCTCAGTTGACCAAAGCAACAAGCTGTGGAAGATCAAAGGTCAATGAAGTGTTCACCATGATAACCCAGTCCACCACACACAGTCCTAGCAAGGCTACTGTCAAGCTCACACCAGATAAAAAAAAAAAAAGTTGACCATCAAAAAACAAACAAAAACCAAACAAACAACCAAACCGACATCCTGAAAAAGAAGAAACAACCAAAACAATCTAAGACACGCAAACAAACAAACCAACCGACATCCTGAAAAACAGAAACCAACCACAAAAACACTCTATGACACGGTACAGCAGCTTAGCTGTTGACATCTTAACAACATTCAAACTTAGGTGGTACCGATAGCGGCAGACACACCCTATATTTTTTTATTACCATTTTGAAATAAAACATAAAAATGGATTGGAAAAAAAAACCACCCACATTTAGATGCCACATCAAAACATCCACATGGGCAAATAGGCACAGCAGGACGAGGAAGAGCTTCAAATAACAGTTCGGACAGGACGTTTCAGCCGGAAGTTACGGAGGGGTTGGCTCCCTTGCCTCTGTGTACAGACAGGGATGGTGCAGAGTGCAAGCGGACAGAAATTCTCTCCCTGCTGTCACATTTCTCGTTATATTTTGGAGTGGGGCCAGGGATGAAGGGTAAGGTGGTGTGTGTGTGTGGGGGGGGGGGGGGGGGGGGGGGGGGGGGGGGGGGGGGGGGGGGTTGGGAACCCCTATCACCTCTCCTCAACCCCCCCCCCCTTCCTCCGCCCCCAACGTTTTTTTTTTCTCTCTATAATCCACCTTCTAAAACGATGAGGTATAGTACAATTTTTAAACGTCACCTTTGACTCTCTGCTTTCAAAAGATAAGCCAACGCAAAGCCCAAACCACACTGACAGTCACGCTACGAAGACAAGAATTAAAACACACCATGTAATACAAATCAAAATGAAAATGAAAATACACTGCCTTCGTATATGATGTAATGAACACCAAATGAAAAAGAAGAGTACACTGACTTCGTATATGTCTCATGCGACCATTAGGAAAGTGAGTGATGCGACAACCTTAGAACAACAAACTGGGAGAGAGAGAGAGAGAGAGAGAGAGAGAGAGAGAGAGAGAGAGAGAGAGAGAGAGAGAGAGAGAGAGTGACAGACAGACAGCAGACAGACAGAGACAGAAACAGAGAGACAGAGAGACAGAGAGAGAGAGAGAGAGAGACAGAGACAGAGACAGAGAGACAGACAGACAGACAGACAGACAGATTGTTCATTTATAATCCTTTGTCCCTTATCAAGTGACAACGTAACAACGCACGGAAACAAGTATCCAAGCTTCAAATGGATTAGAATGCAGGCCTGCAGTATCGCATTTTTCTTAACAGAATAATTGCCAGCATCTTAATCGATGTTGCAAGCATCTAACAGGCATGATTTGAGAAGTGAAGAATCTACTGTTTTATTTACGAGATCAAACCACACACGCATTAAAAATTACAAATGGGCTTGAAATTCTCGGGGAGAGAGAGAGAGAGAGGAGAGAGAGAGAGAGAGAGGGGAGAGAGGGAAGAGAGAGAGAGAGAGACAGACAGACAGACAGCGGGGAAAAAAGGGGGAGGGGGGGGTGTAGCTGCATAAATCAACACTATTTTCTTCTTCGACTGACAAACTGAAGGAACACTATTTTGAACACCAAAAAAATGCAGTAGAGCTATTTACACAGCCCCAAGGACAAGTTAAGGAGCTGGTTTGTATAACACAAACGTATACAGAAGAAGAAAAAGATGATGATGTTGCTGGCGACAATGAACAGTAACAAAAGGAAGAAGAGGAGGACGAAAAAGATCAAACTGGTGTGATTCATGCGCTCTATTTACAATTTCCAAGACTCAAAAATGATTGATAAAATATTTGAAAACAAAACAAAAAATACGCAAATAAACAACAACTACAGACGATGAAAGAAAAAAAACACACCCACCCTCTATACATCAATACCGGTATTTTTTTCTTGGCCGAACAGTCCGAAGCAGCAACAACATTACCACCGGTGCCACCGGCCACATTGGCACCTCCGTTCTCTCGCAATTCCAAGGGAAGTAAGCTCGTCCAAAAACTCTTTCGTCAGTTTCGACAAGTTTATCGTCCTTCTTCCTCTCCCCTGGAGGCGAAGCGGCGGCCGGGTCGTCCTGTTTGGGGGCCTCTCCTGGAGCGGGGGAGGCCTCTCCGCGGCCTCTTTGCGTGGCGGGATGGGAGAGGCCATGGCCTCGGCGTGTCGGACCATGTCCTTGAGCTTGCTGTTCTCCTGGGACAGCACGCTGACCTCGTCCTTCAGCATCTGGTTCTCCTTCTGCAGCTGTCCCGCCTTCTTCAGACTCTGCGATGCCTTCTTCAGGTCCTCGTTCTCCGTGTACAGCTCTGTGAAAGGGGGGAAAGAATAGAGGTGAGATGATGATAGCGACGGTCATGACGGTCATGGTGGTAGTGCTGATATGATGATAATACTGACAATGATGAATGACCATGATGATGATGATGATGATGATGATGATGATGATGATGATGATGATGATGATATGACGACGACGACGACGACGACGATGATGATGATGATGATGATGATGGATAATGGTCCTTGTTCTCCATGTTCAACTCTAGACAGAAGAAGAAGAAGAAGAAGAAGAAGAAAGAAGAAGAAGAAGAAGAAGATGATGATGTTGATGATGATGATGATGATGATGATGATGATGAAAAAGAGGAAGAAGAACAACAAAGAGAAGAAGAAATACGGAAGAGAGAAGAAAAAGAAAGAAGCGAAGGGAGAACGGGAAAGAGGAAGCGGAGCAGCAGCAGCAGCAGCAGAAGACGAAGATGAAGAAGAGGAGAGGGGATGAGGGAGGGGAAGATGGAGCAGGAGGACATCGGAAAAGAAAAAGGTGATGACGATGAATGACGCTGCCGACGCTGACAATGAGGAAAGCCGAGGATCATCACTAACGGATGTTGCGGTCGTTGGCGTCCCTGTAGACTGTTCTTGTGTTCCAGGAGCTCGGCTTCCAGGTTCTCCTGGACCTCCTGGGCCTCCACCAGCTGGTTCTCCAGCTGCACCACCCTCAGGGACAGCGCCTCCACCGTCTGGTTCAGAGAACTCTGCGGCACATACACATCGCAGTTCTAATGCGTCCCAGACAAAGAGTCAATCGACTTAAAAAGTGCTCTCTTGGTGTGGTTTCTCAACTCCAGTGCAAGAAAAGGCAAGAAAGAAAGAAAGAAAGAAAGAAAGTAAGTAAGAAAGAAAGAAAGAAAGGAAAAAAAGAAAATGCAACAAAAGAAAAGAAAGAAAAAAAAAGAGAAAATAGCTGCATTTCAATTTCCACATGAATGTGTTAATTACTGGGACAGCGGCTACTCAAATTGTGCACGATAAGAATGCGTGCATTATATTTTTATAACGTGGGTCTTTAGTCTCCATTTTCACCAACATGTTTTATTTCTGTCTACATGTTGATTTCTTTTCTGTTTTTCTTTCTTCTAAATGACACGTCTCTCTCTCTCTCTCTCTCTCTCTCTCTCTTCCTCTCTTCTCTCTCCTCTCTCTCTCTCCTCCTCTCTCCCCCCCCCCCCCCCCCCCCCCCGCCCCTCTTCTCTCTCTCTCTCTTGTTCTTGCTATATAAATTTGCGTGTTTTCCATGTGTATTTTTTTCTCTTTTTTTTTTGTCTACCCCAGGGCGGGGTGGAAAAAAAAAGCATGTATAATTTGCTTATCTCATTACCCTGGAAAAATAAAAATTTCGTTCGTTCGTTCGCTCGTTTGTTCGTTCTCTCTCTCTCTCTCTCCTCTCTCTCTCTCTCTCTCTCTCTCTCTCTCTCTCACCGACACCCTCCCCCACCACCCCTCCATCCACCTATCATTCCTTGTTGAGGTGGGTCTTGCAGTCTTCCAGTTCCCCCATGCAAGGCTCCACCACCACTTCCACCATCAGCATACCCACCACTATCAGGATTCCCCCCACCCTCACCCCTCACCCACCCACCATGTCCTTCTTGAGGTGGGTCTTGTAGTCCTCCAGTTTTCCAGTACGGAACTCCACCACCACCACCACCACCACCACCAGGATTCCCCCCCTTCCCACCCACCATGTCCTTCTTGAGGTGGGTCTTGTTGTCCTCCAGTTTTCCAGTACGGAACTCCACCACCACCACCAACACCACCAGGATTCCCCCCCCCCCCCCCCCCCCCCCCCACCATGTCCTCCTCGAGGTGGTCTCGTAGTCCTCCTCCAGCTCCCCCATGCGGAGTTCCACCACCACCACCACCACCACCACCACCATCATACCCACCACCAGAATCCGACCCCCCCCCCCCCACCCCCCTCCCCTCACCAGCCTACCCACCATGTTCTTCTTGAGGTGGGTCTTGTAGTCCTCAAGTTCTCTCATGCGGAGCTCCCACCACCACCACCACCACCATCACCATACCCTTCACCACCAGAATCCTCCCCTCCCCTCCGCCCACTCACCATGTCCCTTCTTGAGGTGGGACTTGTAGTCCTCCAGTTCCCCCATGCGGAGCTCCACGCTCATCTCGCGCTTGCTGAGTCTCCACTTCTCCCTCTTCAGCACGTTGACCAGGTTGCGCGCCGAGTCCAGGCCGGCGTGGAAGCGCTGGATCATGCTGCTCTTGTGGTCGTCGCCTTCCGTGTCCGGATCCGTCTGCCGGAACCACAGACAGCTCACGTGACTCACCATCACGATCGACGGCATTTTTTTAAATTTTTTTTATCAGAGTCAGGATACCGATATCAAGACGTGATTTGTCATGGAGCAGCAGATACAGTCCATTCACGAGCAATTTGCTGGGAGAAATTTTCCCTGTGGAATTTATAGAAAAAAGGGAAAAAGAAAGAAAAAGAAAAAGACACAGCCAAAGGTGTGGATGGGTAGGACCTAGAGAAGCACTGTCCTCAACTACCAAAAAAAAAAAACAGCTAAGTGCAGGAGAAGTACTATCCTCAACTGCCCAACAAACCAGCTAAGTGCAGGAGAAGTACTATCCTCAACTGCCCAACAAACCAGCTCAGTGCAGGAGAAGTACTATCCTCAACTACGGAACAAACCAGCTCAGTGCAGGATTGCTCCCTGCCGGTTTTTCCGGCAGCTGAGGACAGTACTTCTCTGGGTTCCATCCGTACCTTTGGCTTATATCTTCTTCCTTCTGGACTGTGTAACATCTTTGCATTGAAGTCTAAGATTTAGTCCCCCTCCTCCCTTTTCGCCCCCCCCCCCCCCCCCCCCCCCATCCGCCTTCTTCGGTCCTGGTTAATACCACCACCACCAACATCCTACCTACCCCTCTCCTCAACCCGCCCCCACCCCTCTTCTCTAAATCGACATACTCCATCTCTCCCACCCCTGCCACACCCCCCACCCCCGGGTGACCATCTCCCGACCCGCCCGTCATTTTCTCCTCCTGACTAAACTACACACACACACACACACACACACACACACACACACACACACACACACACACACGAGCGCGCGCCACAAAACACACACACACACGCCACCACACACCACACACACACACACACACACACACTCACACACACAAACACACGCACAGACATACACCACACACGCACGCACGCACGCACGCGCGCGCGCACAACACACTCACTACACACGCACACCACCACACACGCACAGCACACGCACCACGCGCGCGCGCACACACACACACACACACACACACACTACACATACCACCCCACACACACACACACACCACACACCCACACGCACGCACACACACACACACACACCTCACGCACGCACCGCACAAACACACAACACACACACACACACCACACACACACACACACACACACACACACACACACACTTTCCATCCCTCAGGATTGAATGTCCCTTCTCTCTCCACTATCCCTGCCTTCACCTAGCCATCTTTTCCTTCCATGTTCTCCTCCTCTCCCCCCCCCCCCCCCCCCCTCACCCCCTCCTTCCCTCATACAACCTCCTTTGTCGCCGTACACTTACTGTTGACATGGTGCCTTTGCTGCCCCAAACGGGTAGCTTCCCAGCTCACCCCGATATAAATTTTCTGACGATATCTGACAGAAGCGTATTAACACGCGCGCGTAAACACACACGAGCGTGCGCTCGTGAGAGATAGAGAGAGAGGAGAGAGGAGAGAGAGAGAGAGAGAGAGAGAGAGAGAGAGAGAGGGAGAGAGGACAGACAGACAGATAGACAGAAAGGGGACAGACACACAGACGAACAGACAATCAGAGAGAGAGAGAGAGAGAGAGACAAGATGAAGAAGACAACAGACGAAAGACAGACGACAGACAATCAGAGACAGACAGAGAGAGAGAGATCTGTACCCACCCCGATACATTTCTGAACGATCTCTGACAATGAGATCAATACTCACCCCGATACATTTATGATCGATCTCTGACAATGAGATCAATACTCACCCTGATATATTCTGATCGATATCTGACAAATGAGATCAATGCTCACCTGATGTGTTCTGATCGATCTCTGACAATGAGATCAATACTCACCGATGTATTTCTCATCGATCTCTGACAGGAGGTCTGAGGTATCCTCCAGTTTGTCCAGCAACTCTTCGGCAGCAGACATCAGACTGGCATTGGTCTTCTGCTGCCAGTCCGGTAAACGTCACTAAGTTTGGCGTGGCCATGACGTCACCTCAGCTGTTGTCGTCACCACGTCCTGAGGAGAGAAAAAAAAAAATAAATAAAAAAAGACCCATAAGCTAGCCACGCGTGCGGTGTGCTAACAGGAAAATTTGGCACTAACGGGTACAAAATATTCAACCACAAAAATGTGACTTTAGTATAATCATAAGTGGATCTTAAAATGTTTATGTAATAAATCCGCCAAACATGAACAAAACGAATCACAAGACAAAACACGAAGCGTTTCGAACCTCTTTGGTCTTCTTCAGGCAAGATAAAACAACACTCAGGATTACGAAAATGAAGAAAGAGTAATTATTCACCTGGTTAAATTCAGCGTAAGACGGGTGTAGATTAAGATAAATGGATTAAAGAAGTGGTCAGTATTTCTCTTCCTACCTCAAATGAATTTGTGTCTCTGCTAAACAGACCAAAAAAAGAGAGTGAAATTTACTGAATTAAAGTTGAATGATAAATTTCCGCCTGTCCTCATGGGTATGTTTTGTCGCGTAGACATGGGGTTTCAAAGGCAAGAAAAGTGCCGATCCGCTCTCACCTAGATCCTGATTAATCTGACGTCAGAGTTGTGCTCACCTAAATCCTGATTAATCTGACGTCAGAGTTGACTCACCTAAATCCTGATTAATCTGACGTCAGAGTTGTGCTCACCTAAATCCTGATTAATCTGACGTCAGAGTTGTGCTCACCTAAATCCTGATTAATCTGACGTCAGAGTTGTGCTCACCAAATCTGAAATCTACTCAAGTGATCTCACCTAAATCGTATACTGACGTCAGAGCTGAGCATTTCAACGTTGTGTATACATTTTGTGTGTGACAAGGAAAGGAGCGTGCTACAGGCTGCTTGTTCTTTCTGTAGGCCTATGCTGGTTCGTTTTGTGTCCCGTTTGCAACACTACAATTGCGCTCAACAGGTACACGCGTTCCCGTAAATGCAAACACACACACACACACACACACACACACACACACACACACACACACACACACGCACACACCACGCACACACACACACACACACACACACAACCACAAACCACACACACACACACACACACACACTCACACGCACACTCACACGCGGGCGCGCGCACACACACACACACACACACACACACACACACACACACACACACCACACATGAATGCGCACAAAGTGATTGAAACCAGTTCATTGTCGGATTAACCTTACCTTGAACTGACGATACGGCAAGCATGCGCAAAATAAGCACAAACACTCGCGTAGAGAGAGAGAGAGAGAGAGAGAGGAGAGGGGAGAGGAGGAGAGAGAGAGAGGGGGGTGTGGGTGAGAAGGAACAGGTATGCGGAGGAGGTGGATGGAGGGGTGGTGGAATAGACGGAGAAAGAGTTCAAAGAAATCTCTCTCTCTCTCTCTCTCTCTCTCTCTCTCTCTTCATGCTGGTACGTGACTTGCCAGTGTTACTGCCCCCTACTGTCGGAACACTTCAAAGCCATGCAGCAGATCATTTTATCCAGGTTGGCTTTTCCATTGACTGTGTTCGGATCACACAATCTCCGCCAGACCTTCGGAACACAATCTAATCAGCCAGCAAATCCACAGAGAGAGACAGAATGTAGACCATACTCCGTCCCCTTGCCCCCCCCCCCCCCCCCTCCCTTCTCCTCCTCCATTCCGTTACCTTCGCCCCTCCCCTTACCTAATATACACACATATATTCACAAATCGAACGTGAACTCTCTCTTGTCTCTGTCTCTGTCTTCTCTTCTCCTCTCTTCTCTCTCTTTCTTTGCTGTGTGGCGACTTTCAACTTCAAACTAGGCAGCAGATCATTTATCAAGGCTGGCTGTTCGATTGACTGTATTTAGGATCACACAATCTCCGCCAGACTTTTGGGACACAATGTAATCAGCAAATCCACAGACAGAGTGTAAACCATACTTCGCCCCCCCCCCCCCCCCCCTTCCCCCCGGCCCTCCTCCTCCTCCATTACGTTACCTTCACACCCCCCCCCCCCCCACTTACACATACACACAGGTGTTCACAAATCGAGTATGAACTCCCTTTCTCTTGTCTGTGTCTGTGTTTGTCTGTCTGTCTGTCTGTATCTTTCTCTCTCCCTCTCTGTCTTTGACACACACGTGCACACACACACACACACACA
>CM031605.1:63120444-63125444 GCA_018398815.1 Conus ventricosus | reverse complement strand
CAACAAGCGCGCCCGCGCACGCACGCACACACACACACACACACACACACACACACACACACACACACACACACACACACCACACACGCACGCACACGCACACACACACACACACACACACACACACACACACACATGCGCGCAGACAGACAGACAGGCAGAGGAGAGAGAGAGAGAGAGGGAGAGAGGAGAAAAGAGGGGAGAGAGGAAGAGAGAAGAGAGAGAGGAGAGAGAGAGAGGAGAGAGAGAGAGAGAGAGATGGTATGTTTTAAACTGTGGAGGGATGAAAGTTTATTCAAATCATAAGAAAGAAAGAAAAAAAAGAAAATTTTTATTCAACTGAAGGCCTAAGCCCCTCGCTCAAGGGGAAGGACACACATTACTAAAGAAATGAATCCAGTGACTGCACTCATTACTAACCAAACGAATCCATTCTATAAAGACATTATTAAACAAATGAATCAAACGAATGCACACATTACTAAACAAATGAATCCACTGAATAAAGACATTACTGAACAAATGAATCAAACGAATGCACACATTACTAAACAAATGAATCCATTGAATAAAGACATTACTGAACAAATGAATCAAACGAATGCACACATTACTAAACAAATGAATCCATGAATAAAGACATTACTGAACAAATGAATCAAACGAATGCACACATTACTAAACAAATGAATCCATTGATAAGACATTACTAAACAAATGAATCAAACGAATGCACACATTACTAAACAAATGAATCCAATAGCATACTGGTACCAATAAGCAACACACACAAAAAAAAAACAACCAAACAGCATTTTGCATTACATCAAGATCCTAGGGAATTGACAATTCGAGTTCAGCTCAATATTCATGGTTAAAGTCATCATGCCAGACACATGCCTTATCGAACTGACAAACCACTCTAAAACCGCACGGATTTTGTTGGGTTCGGGTAACGTGATTTCACCGCGAGATCATTGAAGGCAGGTGGCAGAGCGAGACATGCAGTTCATATTCTGTTACCATGGTACACAGACGGCAGGTAGCACTCTCTCCCCCCTATTCTCTCTCTCTCTCTCCCTCTCTCTCTCTCTCTCTCTCTCTCTCTCTCTCTCTCTCTCTCTCTGTGCGTGCGTGCGTGCATGTGTGTGTGTGTGTGTGTGTGTGTGTGTGTGTGGTGTGTGTGTGTGTGTGTGTGTGTGTGTGTGTGTGTGTGCGTGCGGCGCAGTTATATGACACGTACAGTTTGTCATTAAATACACGCGCGCGTATATATACGTACGCGTATAAACACGCTCGCGTACACACACACACACAACACACACACACACACCACACTCTCTTTCTGTCTCCCTCTCTCTCTCTCTCTCTCTCTCTCTCTCTCTCTCTCTCTCTCTCACACACACACACACACACACACACACAGGTAGACAGACAGACAAACAGAGAGAGAGAGAGAGAGAGGAGAGAGAGACAGGGAGAGAGAGAAAGCGCGTGGAGGGGGGGGGGGGGGGGGAAGTGACAAAGAGGTTCAGACTAAAAGCAAGGAGGAAGAAATTTGACAAAAGGAGAGTCAGTCACACACACACGCGCGCGCGGCGCGCGTCACAGACGGCAGGAGAGAGAGAGAGAGAGGAGAGGGAGGGAAAGATTCTCACATCCTAACAGTAACAGACAGACAAACAGACAGACGGACGGACGGACAGACAGACAATTGGAGAGAGAGAGAGTTAGTTATCGAAAAGTCAACAGGATCAAGGTTAAAAAAAAAAAAAGCAGGTGACAAAGAGAGTCGGCCTCGAATCAGGGAGGAAAACACTCAACAAGATGGGAGTACCTCTCTCTCTCTCTCTCTCTCACACACACACACACACACAACGTGGGTGGGGTGGGGTGGGGGATGGGATAGAAATGAAATACAAGGAAAAGATTTCACGCAGAGACAATAAAGTCGTTTACACACACACACACACAAAAAAAAAAAAATACTAATAATAATAGCCCCAGCCGACCCCGTTCGGCCTCTCACGGCATTTGAACAAGCGGGTGCAGACAATTGTGCCCGTCCCCTAGAAACACCACAAAAACCATCTGCAATATACACGCGCGTACACACAATATAAAATCCATAATACTGCAATATCTCGTTTGACATCTGCAAGGAAGAAAACAAAACTGTGTTGTGAGCGTTAGTCTAACGATTTGGTTTGAAAGTCAATTCCTTTCCTCATTTTCATCATTTACTTTCATGTCAAGCAAATCGTGGTTACCTGTATTTGTTTCTGTTCGTCCATGTACTTGTCTGACTGCATTCAAAATGGAAAAGGCTGTGCCAGTCTTGAATAAATCTTGATTTGTAGTTGTTCATTTCTCCAGTTGTTGTTGCTCTGTGTGACCGGTACATGGCATATGGGCAAGTTTGAAACTTTTGTTTTTTTTTAGGGTGGGGGTGGGGGGGGGGGGGGTTCCTTGTTTATTCTGTATGCTCTGTGCCGTTATATCTGCTGGGCGACTTGGTGTCACAAGCATCATTCATTATGAGTTATAGACGTGTATTTATTTCATCATGGGAGCAAAGAGTTACCCTACCTGTTTGTGATTTGGTTTGATTGTCCCCTTAAACAAACAAGCAAATAAAACAAACAAAAGCCAGAATGAAATGTGAAGTGTAGCTGTTTAATTCAAAGTAATCTCGAGGAAGCTTTACAAAAACCGGCGTATTACAAAACACATGAACAGATTGATAAAAGAGACAAACATGAAAGAAAATAAAAAGAAAAGGTAAAGAACTTAGTTTCGAAGGGAGATAACTGCAGGCGGAAATTGAAACAAATCTTAAATCCGCCATTAGTCATCTTAACATGGACAGACAAATTACAAGACAAAGCACGACGCGTTTCGACCTCTTAGTATTTTTAACATTAATCTATCTTAAGGCAAGATAAACAATATTCAGGACAATGAAAACGGATTTCAGAAGATACGTGCAGTCTTAAGGCAAGATAAACAATATTCAGGACAATGAAAACGGATTTCAGAAGATACGTGCAGTCTTAAGGCAGATAAACAATATTCAGGACAATGAAAACGGATTTCAGAAGATACGTGCAGTCTTAAGGCAAGATAAACAATATTCAGGACAATGAAAACGGATTTCAGAAGATACGTGCAGTCTTAAGGCAAGATAAACAAATTCAGGACAATGAAAACGGATTTCAGAAGATACGTGCAGTCTTAAGGCAAGATAAACAATATTCAGGACAATGAAAACGGATTTCAGAAGATACGTGCAGTCTTAAGGCAAGATAAACAATATTCAGGACAACGAAAACGGATTTCAGAAGATACGTGCAGTCTTAAGGCAAGATAGAACATATTCAGGACAATGAAAACGGATTTCAGAAGATACGTGCAGTCTTAAGGCAAGATAGACAATATTCAGGACAACGAAAACGGATTTCAGAAGATACGTGCAGTCTTAAGGCAAGATAGACAATATTCAGGACAACGAAAACGGATTTCAGAAGATACGTGACTGCTCGTTCTTCGTTTTCATCGTCCTGAATGTTGTTCATGTTGCCCGAAGAAGACCTAAGAGGTGGAAACGCGTCGTGTTGTGTCTTGTAGTTTGTTTGTCCATGTAAAGCGGCGGGTTAACTTTAATTTCTTCGTCAATTGTCTCTCCGTTTCCGTCTGCACTCACTCACTTTGAAACAGGTTATTTCCTTCACCTGACTTTGAAACAAGGTTATTTCCCCTTTCTTTTGTCTCTTGTCTCTTCTCTCAGTGTCCATTTCTTTTTTCAAATTTAAACAACCTCGTTTCTGACTCAGCTTACTGCGGTTGTGACAATCCAATCAATCGATCTTTCACGCAACCCAGTGTTATCTATAAAGGGTCAAACACCGTTAGGACATCTTTTCTCTTGATGGTCCGCCAGTGTGTGATGTGTTTCTTCACGCATCTCCTACCGTCACTGTCGTCGGATTTGGAAGGCTGTCTGCGTGCGTCACGCACACTCTCCAATAGAAACGTGGGCTGAGATCACGGACGACTGCATTCGCATCTCCACACCTCTTCAAACGTGCAACACCAAACACACAGCAGACACAGACGCATTCACATCACACGCAACCGGTCCTTGTGATATGGATTTTTCATGGCTGTCACAAAATAAAACAGCTAAGGGGGGGGGGGGGGGGGGGGGGGGGGGGGGGTCTGGATAGGGGGTAGGGTAGGGTGGGGTGTGGGGATAGGGTTGGTAGGGGGGAGGTTAGGGGGAAATGAAAGCGAGAGGAAGGTGGAGGGTGGGCAAGAAGAGGGGGGGGTGCGGATGGGGAGGGGGGGGGGGGAGTGAGGAGGCTGAGAGTGGGGAGAGGGAGACGAGAGGAGAGGTAAGAAATTGTAGCGCAGTGTTAAGCGCTGTGGGTGAACTCTCGACAGTGATGAACTCTCCACATGTATGAACTCTCGACAGTGAGGAACGCTCCACATGTATGAACTCTCGACAGTGAGGAACTCTCCACATGTATGAACTCTGACAGTGAGGAACTCTCCACATGTATGAACTCTCGACAGTGAGGAACTCTCCACATGTATGAACTCTCGACAGTGAGGAACTCTCCACATGTATGAACTCTCGACAGTGAGGAACTCTCCACATGTATGAACTCTCGACAGTGAGGAACTCTCCACATGATGAACTCTCGACAGTGAGGAACTCTCCACATGTATGAACTCTCGACAGTGAGGAACTCTCCACATGTATGAACTCTCGACAGTGAGGAACTCTCCACATGTATGAACTCTCGACAGTGATGAACCTCCACATGTATGAACTCTCGACAGTGAGGAACTCTCCACATGTATGAACTCTCGACAGTGAGGAACTCTCCACATGTATGAACTCTCGACAGTGAGGAGCTCTCCACATTATGAACTCTCGACAGTGAGGAATCTCCACATGTATGAACTCCGACAGTGATGAACTCTCCACATGT
>CM031605.1:63102944-63107944 GCA_018398815.1 Conus ventricosus | reverse complement strand
AGAAGGTGCATTTAAAAATGTGTGAATGAGGCTTTCTTCTTTTTTTTTTAAGACTTGAAAGAAAGTTGACTTCAACATGGTGACAGTCCTGATATGGTCCTTTATGGTCGGTTGGGCTATAAGCAACATTATCATTACCAGTCGAGTGACTTGAACTATGTGGTTTGCTATGCATTTACCCCCTTCTAAGGGGCTATGGCCTTAATGAATACGTCTTCGTCTATGTCTGTTACTTGAAAATGAATTGGATTATACATGAAAGAAATTAGACTCCAGATTGTTCCAACATTGTTTTTATAAATGAGTTTGTATCCGTCTATCTATCTATGTATCTATGTATCTATCTATTATCTATCTATCTAGATCTATCTATCTATCGTCTATCTTCTATCTATCTATCTATCTATCTTCTATCATATATATATATATATATATATATAATTATATATATATATATGTGTGTGTGTGTGTGTGTGTGTGTGTGTGTGTGTGTGTGTGTGTGTGTAATTACACCTTGCTAGAGGAGAGAGAGAGAGAGAGAGAGAGAGGAGAGAGAGGAAAAAAGAGGGGGGGGGGGGAGATAGAGAGATAGATAGAAGGGGATGGGGAGTAGGCGAACAGCTGGGGACTGTTGGTGCGTTGGGTTAGAGTATGTGAGAGAACATGGAGATTCAACAAGAGAAAATTGTGTGAACATTGTTCTAAACACTTTGAGCGTTGACCGTCACGTGAGTTTTCTTCTTGAGGAGTGGTGGAGGAAAAGGCATTGTTTGTGAGTCATGCAGTAATAAAGCGTGCCCAGGAAGGCCAAGTGCCGAAACGTTGAGAGATAACAACTTGCTTGTTGTGCTTGTCATTTGAAAGGGTCTCTCTCTCTCTCTCTCTCCTCTCTCTCTCTCTCTCTCTCTCTCTATATATATATATATAATATATATATATATATTGTAGTGTGTGAGTGTTAAATGTGTGATGAAACAGTGATGGTTAATTTGTTTTAGATAATGCGTTGCAAAGATGAATTGAATAATTTCCTTACAATGGAAATTCCACTGTGTGAAGTATTAACAGTAAAAGCACCTCCCTTCCCCTCCCACGACACCCCCTTATCCCCATCTCCGAAGCAATTCATTTAATGCCTCACATCCCCCTTCGTCCCTGACCTCGCCTCCCTGGACCCTCATCACAGAGCGTGCTCTCGTGTCGATCAGCAGCGCACCAAACCACATCGTGGGTTCAGCTGCCAAGGTTGCAGGAGAATGGGCCGCTCCCTTCCTTAAGCGTTTTGTACTGGTTGTTAAATGTGAGGGAACGTGCAAGTTGGAATGGGATAAAATGATTAGAACTAAATTATTGTGTGTGTGTGTGTGGTGTGTGTGTGTGTTGTGTGTGTGTGTGTTTACTCTTTACTCGTGTGTGTACTGTGCTGGATTTTTTATGTCACTTTTCCCTTCACCTCTCTAAGTAACAGCCTGTCTTTCATCCTTCTTGCTTCTCTCCTCTCTCTTCATCGATCTCACATCCCCCCCTTTCCTCTCCTCTCCCCCCCCCCCCCCCCCTCTCCCCTCTCATCACAGAGACGGATCCTGTGGTCGCCTGCGGTCCATAAACACCATGACAGGGCTTCAGCTGCCACTCTATGCGGGAGATGGGCCGCTCCTTCCTTATGCGTTTTGTTACTGTCTGTTTAATGTTGTGGGAGCGTGCAGGTTCAATGGGCGTGAATGATTGATGTCTCTACTTCTGGTGTGTGTGGTGTGTGTGTGTGTGTGTGTTGTGTGTGTGTGTGTGTGTGTGTGTGTGTTCTCACTTTTACTCTGTGTGCCTGTGTACGTGCTGGATTTTTTTTGTCACTGTTTCCCTCCCCTCCTCCTGAGTGTACATGTCTGTGTTTATATTTTCTTTGCGTGTTCTCTCTCTCTCTCTCTCTCTCTCTCTCTCTCTCTCTCTCCTCTCTCTCTCTCTCTCTCTCTCTCTCAGCTAGCATTCAGTCTTTCAGCTACTGCATGCCAGTGGTGGAAGATGGAGGACAACTGGCGCACACGTCAGAAACATCGTAACCTCACAAACAGCATGTCTATAGACAAGACGATCTGACAGGTAGGAATGTGAATTCACGGTTCACACACTGGGAAACATTGAAAACATTAGATTACCTGGAGTATTATCAGTGTGAATGAACATTCCTTTCTGACATTGCTGTGGAATATCTGTACAGTGCGAGCACAGACAGACAGACAGACAGACAGACAGACGATAGATAGATAGATAGATAGATAGATAGATAGATAGATAGATAGATAGGTAGGTAGGTGGTAGGTAGGTAGGTAGGTAGGTAGACAGATAGATAGATAGATAGATAGACAGACGGTGCCACGTATTCCATAGATATGTGTATGTGTGTGCGTGTGTGCGTGCGTGCGTGCGTGCATGCGCGCGCGCGCGCGCGCGTGTGTGTGTGTGTGTGTGTGTGTGTGTGTGTGTGTGTGTGTGTGTGTGCGAGTGTGTGTGTTAGTGTGCGTGTGCGTGCATGCGTGCGTGCGTGCGTGCGCGCGTGCGTGGGCGTGTGCGTGTCGTGCGTGCTGCGTGCATGCGTGCGTGTGTGTGTGACTGCAAAAGTTCTGTGATAGCAAAATCAGACAGTTTATTTTTTTGGTGGATCAAGATAAACTGAGAATAGCAGCATACGTGATTATCAAACACTCTCAAACAGACTATGTACAACTGTGTTTTCCCCAGCCGAACCAAACTGATTCTAAGAACTAAGTGGTATTGTTCTCGTTTCCAGCATGGCGACGGGTTGGAAGCATCTTCAGTGACCTGGTTTTCATCTGAGATTCAGAGGCTCAATACTGAGCATTTTTCATTCTATTCTAGCTCGAACAGGGAACCAATGGACTTTACGAAAGAGGCTTAGCATGGTTAAGACCCTCTGCCCGGAGTACCAGTCTGACAGTAAGGCTCTCTGAAGACACTGTGGCGCCACGTATTCCTTAGATAAGCAGACTGGAAAGCTGCTTACTACAAAGATTCAGTCGTGAAGCCTAGCACTTCTTGCTGTATTACATGACAAATGAAGTCCAGCACTTCTTGCTGTATTAAATGACCCATGAAGTCCAGCACTTCTTGCTGTATTAAATGACCCATGAAGTCCAGCACTTCTTGCTGTATTAAATGACACATGAAGTCCAGGACTTATTGCTGTATTAAATGACACATGAAGTCCAGGACTTCTTGCTGCATTAAATGACACATGAAGTCCAGGACTTGTTGCTGTAAATACATGACACATTTGGAAACAGGGCTGTTAACCCGAAGACACTTGTTGTGAAATTTTGAAATTCGGGAATCCCACTGTATGCTATTGCGAAGTGCCGTGTGCAAAGCGGTGTCAAGCTGAACTGTAAACAGAGAGAGGCATTTGTTTGCTGTCAACAAACACTTCACAACACGTCAGGATGGGTGTACCACCCTGTATGTCGTTTCTTCATCGGCCAACATTTAAAAGCAAGGTCGGACATTGCTCGTTCTTCGTTTTCATTGTCCTGAGTATTTTTTTAAAATCTTGCCTGAAGAAGGCCTAAGAGGTCGAAACGCGTCGTGTTTTGTCTTGTAATTTTGTTTGTCCCTGTTGTTGGGCGGAGTCGGTACTAAGTCTTTATTAAAAATATGTTTCAATTTCCGCCTGCAGTCACTTCATTTGAAACTAACTTGGTCATAATGCTGAACAATTAAGTAGTGGGGAAAACAAGTGCAGGTTAACAATTCTTCCATCGCTATAGTAATGACTTGGCAAAGATTTGAAATTTAGAAAAGAAAAAAAAAAGGGAGGGGGATGTTGAAGATGAAGAAAATGGGTAAATACATATTATTCAAATGAAAACCCTTCATTAGCTGCATGAGGGAACCATCGTAATCCATCTCGAAGGCAGATCTATTTGAATTGCCTGCTCATAGGCCTTTCGTCCGCTGGATCGGACTCATCAGGGAGACGCGGCTGATTGTGTCTGTGCTTTTGGCGTCAAATAGAGACACACCACAGTCCATAACTCTGTGGTGTTCTCACCACCAAGGGTTAAAAAAGAATCCAACAGCACCCCCAAAACAGCCAGTGAAAGGTAGTAATGGTTATAATAATACACAGGTATAATGATTTTCCAGCACTTTATTTCCACACGGAAAACGCCATCGGCAGATATCATCAACGAGAATGGTCAAAGACTGTACGACTCCTATGTGGGACAAAATACCACATACACATGAAGGGGATATGATGGGTGGGGCAAAACACCACATACACATTAAGGGGATATGATGGGTGGGACAAAATACCACATACACATGAAGGGGATATGATGGGTGGGACAAAATACCACATACACATGAAGGGGATATGATGGGTGGGGCAAAACACCACATACACATCAAGGAGATACGATCGGTGGGGCAAAACACCACATACACATGAAGGGGATATGATGGGTGGGACAAAATACCACATACACATGAAGGGGATATGATGGGTGGGACAAAATACCACATACACATGAAGGGGATATGATGGGTGGGACAAAATACCACATACACATGAAGGGGATATGATGGGTGGCACAAAATACCACATACACATGAAGGGGATATGATGGGTGGGACAAAATACCACATGCACATGAAGGGGATATGATGGGTGGGACAAAATACCACATACACATGAAGGGGATATGATGGGTGGGACAAAATACCACATACACATGAAGGGGATATGATGGGTGGCACAAAATACCACATACACATGAAGGGGATATGATGGGTGGGACAAAATACCACATACACATGAAGGGGATATGATGGGTGGGACAAAATACCACATACACATGAAGGGGATATGATGGGTGGGGCAAAACACCACATACACATGAAGGGGATATGATGGGTGGGGCAAAACACCACATACACATCAAGGAGATACGATGGGTGGGGCAAAACACCACATACACATGAAG
>CM031605.1:63080444-63087944 GCA_018398815.1 Conus ventricosus | reverse complement strand
TGTACATTATGTATGTAAAAGTCCTGAGAGTGTATTCTGACACCGAACACTATAGCCATCTACATTCCAAACTGAGTGGGCAAGCATTGTGGGCAACAACAGGTCTGCATAGAGCGCGATCCACACACACACACACACACACACACACACACACACACCACACACACACAGAGAGAGAGAGAGAGAGAGAGAGAGAGAGACAGAGACAGAGAGAGAGAGAGAGAGAGAGAGAGAAGACTGTGCCAACCCTCAGGCGTTCTTCATTTTGTACAACAAAAACATTAATAACCGTCATTACATCGCGGAATAGTAATGGACCACAATGAACTGTTTGCGCGGATCGAAGGGTGCCAGTGAATTACAGATTGATTCTGGATCGATCTCTTCTCAAAGGAGAGAAAGCAGCATGCAGAAAATAGGCCGACTGTTTGCTGAAACTCCACTGAAAGAGCTTGTTTGCTTCCTTTCACTTGGGAAATGTTGACAATAAGCTGTGGATACCCCGATTTCGTCTATCTTTTTTTATCCAAAATGTTGTTGCAAATGGAGACGACTGCAGGCGGAAATCTAAACAAATCTTAAATAAATGTTTAGCGAACCGTCAAGAAAACGTGGACAAACGAGTCACAAGACAAAACACGACGCGTTTCGACCTCTCATGCTCTTCAGCCAAGACACAAAACAAATAATACAACGACAATGAACGAATTTGGTACTCAGCTTCGATCACTTCACTCTTCAGCGCAAGGTAGGAGGGCGTTGAATGCAAGGTAGGAGGTGCTGAATGCAAGGTAGGAGGGCGTTGAACGCAAGGTAGGAGGGCGTTGAATGCAAGGTAGGAGGGCGTTGAATGCAAGGTAGGAGGGCGTTTGAATGCAAGGTAGGAGGGCGTTGAATGCAAGGTTGGAGAGCGTTGAATGCAAGGTAGGAGGGCGTTGAATGCAAGGTAGGTGGGTGCTGAATGCAAGGTAGGAGGCGTTGAAGCAGTAGGAGGGCGTGAATGCAGTAAGGCGTTACTGCAAGTGAGGTGCTGAATGCAAGGTAGGAAGGGCGTTGAAATGCAAGTTAGGAGGCGTTGAATGCAAGTTAGGAGGGTGCTGAATGCAAGGTAGGAGGGCGTTGAATGCAAGGTAGGAGGCGTTTGAATGCAAGTTAGGAGTGCGTAATGCAAGGTAAGTGAGAGTGGGCTTGAATGCAAGTAGGAGGGCGTTGAATGCAAGGTAGAGGGCGTTGAATGCAAGTCGATAGGAGTGTAGCGTTGAATGCAAGGTATAGGTAAGGGCTGTCGTTTGAACAGGGGCCCTGGCCCAAAACCACGGTCAGTCTGTCCACTTGCACTGGCTACCGAAGTAAAAATCTAACACGGACGCAGTTTCTACACGATCCTCCTTCATCACATATACTACTACTACTTTCTTAAGCGAAAGTCACTCATCAGAATCTCTCTGTCAACAAGCTTGTCAAGATCTCGCAGACGAGAATTTCTTCTCTCGACATTGGCGTTTCGATCCATTTTCATTCCAAAATTCGCAGACAGAAATCGCGTTTTAAACTTCACCATTCCCAAACATACTAACCGTAACAAACGGAAGCAGCTCAACTGCCACCCAAAGTGCTCACGGTTAAAGTAAAGACATGAGTTTTGTATCTAAAAACGACTGCAGAGTACTGCTCTAGTTCGTCCGTGTGTGTGTTACTGGCCGACTGCCCAGTGTACACGTCGCCAGTCACGGAATGTGTCAAGGAGAGAAGTGTCACAAGAAATCACTCATTATCACCGCGTTTTCCCAGGTTCCGGGAAAAGCAGTTTTTATCTGTAAGGAAAAGAGTGACGGTAGGGAAATCAGTTATCAAACAGTACTGGAGAAAAACATCCGCAATCCTCAGACACCGTGACAGCAGTGACCTCCCGGCAAATGGCGTATTGACAAATCTTGACACTGAAGAGGGAAATGGCGTTTTGACAAATCTTACACGAAGAGGGAAACGGGTCGTTTTGACAAAATCTTGACATTTGAAATTTCCAGCAACTCATTACTTAACTTCTTCAGGCCTTAACCCTCACAAGTCGTGCAATTCATTGGCATTAATGGTTTTGCAGTCCTTAACACTCACAGATCCTAGAATTCACTGACATATACTTTTCAACAAGACCCTGTTACCTACAATCCGAGGTACACAGATTAACCGCTTTCAGTGGTACTGCGATCTATGCCCTATGTATGACCTCCTTGGTCAGTTGGGCTATAAGCAACAATTGTTTTCATCCAACGTCCATCTTTGCGCCGAATTTGTGAAGAATACGTGGATTCCTGGTTCTTCGTTTTCATTTTTTGAATATTGTTTAATCTTGGCCTGAAGAAGACCTAAGAGGTTTCGAAAACGCGTCATGTTTTGTCTTGTAATTTTTGTCCGTGTTAACAGTGGGCGATTTACTTTAAACTCATTTGAAAATTTATAAACAAAAGGGTTTGATTTGTGTCCTAAAAATTTTGAAAAGAGTGGAAATAGCCTCCAACTAATCGCCCCAACCCATGTTAAAACTACAAAATCATGCCACTAATTAAAAAAAACAAAAAAAAAACCCAACATCTGTAAACGGCCGTGGTACTAATAAAACAAAATCCAACCCTCTCCCTACCCTTCACCCCCACCCCCACCCTCCATCGCTCCTCTCCACACATACAAATGGCACACCTTCCTCCTCTCTCACCCACACCATCCAAATGCCGAAACCACCATCCAACTGTTTACGCTATAAACTGCAAAAGAGCTAATTAACACACGTTCGGGCTCGCTGGGGTTTTCCTCCTCTGTTCTTTTCCTTTTCCCTCGCCAAGATGTCTAATGTCTACCGGCTTTCATAATGAATTTGCTGCCACGAGCTCTTTGTTGAAAATTAAAGTGAAGATCAGTTTTGGTTGCGAAACCATACTCAATCGGCCTCTTCACCACCTGTCACCTATCACCTGTCACCTACCCCGGAGTCTTGAAGACAATGACCACAATGGACGGAGATTGAATCCTCTCTGAGCACGCAAGCAGGCAAACAATGACCACCAGATGAAGACTGATCTCTCAGAGCACGCTACAGCAAACAATGACCACAATGACGGAGATTGAATCTCCTCTGAGCACGCTACAGCAAACAATGAACACAATGACGGAGACTGATCTCTCAAGCACGCTACAGCCACAACAATGACCACAATAGACGGAGATTTGATCTCTCTGAGCACGCTACGGCAAACAATGACCACAATGACGTAGAACTGATATCTCAAGCACGCTACAGGCAAACAATTGACCTCAGTTGACAAAGATCGTCTCTAGAGCACGCTAACAGCCAAACGCTGAAAACCGTGCCAAAGAAAGGCTTGTCTGCCCCTCAAGCCCTGGAGAAGCAGAAAAAGAAGAAGGTGGAAGGCCAAAGGGTCAGAGCGATTTCCCGTGGGTCGTCTGGAGGACCCACACGGACCAGGACCGCTCCAACAGAGCCACCTCCGTCCTCTGGCGTGATGGGGTCAAGGCGCAAAGGTCAGTGACCACCCGGGGGTCAACTGAGGAAACCACACGGACCAGGACCAGCTCCAACAGACCCACTCCGTCCTCTGGCGTGGAGTGGGGGGGGGGGGGGGGGGTAAGGCCACGACGTCGGCCTGATATCGTCAGTACGAGCGGCTCCGCCTGAGAACCGACTCCTCTCAGTCATGTGACCCGTAGCGTGTCCCTGGAAAATGGTTTAATTGTTGGAAACTGGACCGTTAGCAGCACAAGGGTACTGACGGTCGGCCCTACAGGGAATCCGGAAGACGCCACAAACCTCGCTACGAAGTAAAAAAAAAACTTGATTGAAAATCACCTTACCATCAAATCGAATGTAAACGAACAAATTACGAGACAAACACGACGCGTTTCGATCTCTTTTGGCCTTCTTCAGCTAAGACAAACCACATTCAAGATAATGAGAGCAAAGGAAGGCACAGACTTCTTTCCTGGCAAGACCAATCACACACTCAAGATAATGAGAACAAAAGACGCACAGGACTTCTTCTGGCAAGACCAATCACACTCAAGATAAAAAATGAGAACAAAGGACGCGCAGACTGGTTTCCTTTCCTTATCTCCTCAAATGGGATGCAAAAAGGATGTAAATAAAAAATCATAAAAAGGCTGCTGGCAAGGGAGACAATGCGGGTGAAAATAATAATAATAATAATAATAATGATGAAAAGATTATATATTAACTATTATATACGAAGTAATGCTAAAGAAGATGATTATACTAATAGAAATAATACTACTACTAATAATAATTATGATAATGTTTGCTTATGTCGATAACGATATTGATGATGATGATGAAGCAATAATATTTTTTTTCTAATGATGTAGTTACTATACCATTACTTTTAGTAAATAATATAATTACAGTAAATTGCAGTAATCACACTAACTAAACAGACAGAAGGGAGTAAGGAAAGGGTTTGCAGAAAGTAAACACATAGTTATAGAAATAATAGTGATACTGATGTTGTGGTGATGAATGATGATGATGATGTGACAGTAAGTTATAATGAGGTAGATAGTGATGAAATAATAATAAATAATATAATCATTAACATTATTATTAAGAGAGGAAAAGGAGGAGGAAGGAAGAAAAGGACGGAAGAACAAAGCGGAGAAGGAGGATAAGAGAGAGAGAGAGAGGAGGAGAGAGAGAGAGAGAGAGAGAGAGAGACAGACAGAAGAGAGAGAGAGAACAGACAGACAGAGAGAGAGACAGAGAGAGAGAGAGAGAGAGAGAGAGAGACAGAGAGAGACAGAGAGAGAGAGAGAGAGACTACGAGAAGATAGAGAGAGAGAGAGAGAGAGAGAGAGAGAGAGCAGAGAGAAAGAGAGAGATAGAGAGAGAGATGTCAAGAGCTATATAATAATCATGACTGCGCCAAATTTTGAGCAATCATCATGATAGTGTTCAGTATAGTTTTTCTTTTCTTTCCCTTTTTCTTTCTTTTCTTTTCTTTCTTTGCCTTCCCTTCCCCTTCCCCTTCCCTTTCCTGCCTTCCCTTGCTTCTTTCCCTTCCCTTCCCTTCCCTTTCCCTTGCCTTCCTTTCCCTTCCCCTTGCCTTTCCTTTCCTGCCCTTCCCTTTCCTTCCCTTCCTTTCCTTTCCCTTCCCTTCCCTTCCCTTGCCTTCCTTTCCCTTCCCCTTCCCTTTCCTTTCCCTTCCTTCCCTTGCCTTCCTTCCCTTCCCTTCCTCCCTTGCCTTCCTTCCTTCCCTTCCCTCCTTTCCTTCCCTTGCCTTCCTTCCTTCCCTTTCCCTTGCCTACCTTTCCCCTTCCCTTCCCTTCCCTGCCTTCCTTCCCTTCCCTTCCCTTCCCTTTCCCTTCCCTTCCTTTCCCAACCTTTCTTCCTTCCCGTCCTTTCCTTCCTTCCTTTCCTTCCCTTCACCTTCCTTTCCCTTCCATTCCCTCCCTTCCCTTCCCTTCCCTTCCCTTCCCCTTGCCTTCCTTTCCCTTCCCTTCCCTTCCTTTCTCTTCCCTTCCCTTCCCTTCCATTTCCCTCCCTTGCCTTCCTTTCCCTTCCCTTCCCTTTCCCTTCCCTTCCCTTCCCTTGCCTTCCTTCCCTTCCCTTCCTTTCCCTTCCCTCCCTCCCTTCCCTTCCCTCCCTTCCTTCCCTTCCTTCCCTTCCCTTCCCTTTGCCCTTTCCTTCCCTTCCCTTCCTTGCCTTCCTTCCCCCTTCCCTTCCCTTCCCTTGCCTTCCTTTCCCTTCCCTTCCTCTTCCCTTCCTTCCTTTTCCTTCCCTTCTTCCCTTCCCTTACCTTCCCTTCCCTTGCCCTCCCTGCCCTTCTTCCTTTCCTTCCCTTCCTTCCCTTCCCTTTCCTTCCCTCCTTCCCTTCCTGTCCCGTTCTTCCCTTCCTTTCCCTTCCCTGCCTTCCATTCCTTCCCTTCCCTTCCCTCCCTTGCCTTCCTTTCCCCTTCCCTTCCCTTTCCCTTCCCTTTCCTTCCCTTCCCTTCCCTTCCCTTCCCTTTCCTTTCCTCCCTTCCCTTCCCATCCCCTTTCCCTCCCTTCCCTTCCCTTCCTTCCCTTCCTTTCCTACCCTTCTTTCTTCCCTTCCCTTCCCTTCCTCTTCCCTCCCTTCCCTTGCCTTCCTTTCCCTTCCCTTCCTTGCGGGGGGGGGGGGGGGGGGGGGGGGGGTTCTTTCCCCTTCCCTTCCCTCCCTCCTTGCCTTCCTTTCCCCGTCCTCCCCTTCCCTTCCCTTCCCTTCCCTGCCTTCCCTTTCCCTTCCCTTCCCTTCCGCTTCCCTTCCCTCCTTTCCCTTCCCCGTCCCTCCTTTCCCTTCCCTTCCCTTCCTTTCCTTCCTTCCCTTCACATCCTTCCATTCACTTCCTTCCTTTCCTCTCCCTTCCCTTCCTTCCCTTCCCTACCTTTCCCTTCCCTTCCTTCCCTTGCTTTTTTTTTTTTACCCCCCCTTTTCCCTCCTTTCCCTTCCCTCCCTTCCCTTCCCTTCCCTTTCTTCCTTTCCCTTTCCCTTCACTTCCCTTCCCTTCCCTTCCCTTCCCTTCCTATCTTCCCTTCCCTTCCCTTCCTTCCTTCAATTCCCTTCCTTTCTCTTCCTTCCCTTCCTTTCCCTTCCCTTCCTTTTCCTTTCCCTTCCCGTCCCTTCCCTTCTTTCCCTTCCCTTCCCTCCCTTCCCTTCCTTTCCCCTTCCTCCCTCCTTCCCTTTCCCTTCCTTCCCTTCCTTTCCTTTCCGTCCCTGTTCTCCCTTCCCTTCCCTTCCCTCCCTTGCCTTCCTTTCCTTTCCTTTCCTTTCCTTCCCTTCCCTTCCCTTCCGTTCCTTTCCCTTCCCTTCCCTTCCTTTCCCTTCCATCCCTTGCCTTCCCCTTCCTTTTCTCTTCCCTTCCCTTCCCTTTCCCCTCCCTTCACCTTCCTTTTCCCTTCCCTTCCTTCCTTTCCTTTCCTTTTCCCTTTCCTTTCCTTTCCCTTCCCTTCCCTTCCGTTCCCCCTTCCCTTCCCTGCCCTTCCCTCCCTTTCCTTCCCTTCCTTCCTTTCCCTTCCCGTCCTGCTCTTCCCTTCCCTTCCTTCCCATCCCTTCCCTCCTTCCCTTCCCTCCTTTCCCCTTCCCTTCCCCTTCCTTCCTTTCTCTTCCCTCCCTTCCTTTTCCTTCCCGTCCTTTCCTTTCCCTTCCTTCCCTTCCTTCCTTTCCGTCCCCCTTTTTTCCCCTTCCCTTCTTCCCGTTCCCTTCCCTTCCTTCCTTTCCTTCCCTTCCCTTCCTTTCCCTTTCCCTTCCTTTCCCCTTCCCCTTCCCTCCTCCCTGCCTTCCCTTCCTATCCTTTCCTTTCCCTTCCCTTCCCTTAAGAAATTAATTTAACTTTAAATTAAGGAAGGGAAGGGAAGAAGGAAGGAAATGAAATGAAAGGAAAGGAATTTAAATGAAGGGAGGAGGAAAGTAAAGCAATTAAAGGAAGGAAGGTGGCTATCCATTACATTAAGGTAAA
>CM031605.1:63049780-63067280 GCA_018398815.1 Conus ventricosus | reverse complement strand
TTTTAAACAAAAAATTGAAGATGAAGAAAATGGGTGGAATTAATTATAAATATGAGAAGCCCTTCCTAGCTGCCTGAGGGAATCATCGTAATCCTCTTGAAAGCACATTTATTTGTATTGCCTGCTCCTAGGCCTTTCGTCCGCTGGATCGGACTCATCAGGGAGACAACGGCTGATTGTGTCAGTGCTCTTGGTGTCAAATAGAGACACACCACAGTCCATAATTCTGTGGTGTTCTCACCACCAAGGGTTCAAAAAAAGAATCCAACAGCACCCTCAAAGCAGCCAGCGAAGGGTAGTAAATGGAACAAAACACAAGTGTGGAGATGAAAAAAGTTGCTGAAAAACTAAAAGCATTATTCAAACAATATAAAATGTAGGGGACAATCTTTGAGCCTATGCTTGAGGTTTCCATTCAGGATGCAAGGGAGATAAAAGATATGGAACAGTCTGAGTGGTCAGTTCTGCTGTTCAATAACCCAAGCATTGTGAGTGGCTAAGAATTGTACAGAACAACCTTTACTTGGATCTCCTAAGAGATGCAATCTCCCACTGATTGACCAAACAATAGAATGCTGAACAATAGTGGGGGGAAAACAAGTGCAGGTTAACAATTCTTCAGTCGTTATAGTAATGACTTGGCAAAGATTTGAACTTAAAAAAATATTTGAAGATGAAGAAAATGGGTGGAATATATTATAAATATAAGAAGCCCTTCACTAGCTGCCTGAGGGAATCATCGTAATCCCTCTTGAAAGCACATTTATTTGTATTGCCTGCTCCTAGGCCTTTTGTCCGCTGGATCGGACTCATCAGGGAGACACGGCTGATTGTGTTAGTGCTCTTGGTGTCAAATAGAGACACACCACAGTCCATAATTCTGTGATGTTCTCACCACCAAGGGTTAAAAAAAAGAATCCAACAGCACCCTCAAAGCAGCCAGCGAAGGGTAGTAAATGGAACAAAACACAAGTGTGGAGATGAAAAAGTTGCTGAAAAACTAAAAGCATTATTCAAACAATATAAATATAGAGGACAATCTTTGAGCCTATGCTTGAGGATCCATTCAAGGATGCAAGGAGATAAAAAGATATGGAACAGTCTGAGTGGTCAGTTCTGCTGTTCAATAATCCAAGCATTGTGAGTGGCTAGGAATTGTACAGAACATATATATATATATATATATATATATATATATATATATATATATATATCAAGACACAGATGAAACATTTAAAAAATAATAACCCTTTTTTAACAAAGGGCAAATGTCATACAGAGAAGCACCACGTCAACACAGAATTTGAGAGTAAACAGTATCGTCCAGACTGAAACTGTTTTACAGAGAATCAAAGAGAAAATAATCCTGTTCCAGACCTAACCTGTTTGCCCCACTATTGGTTATCCCCAAGGAATGAGCCTCGTGACCCTGTGAAGGAGAACATAGGCAGGGGCATTGGAATGGACACGTTGACCCCCACCAGACCAACGTCACACTCCATGGTGTATTTGCGTGCAGTGGCTCCATTGGTGGTGAAGATGGCCGTGCTGTTGCCATAAGGGTTGGAGCTGACCATGTTAATGGCTTCGTCCAGCGTGTCCACCTCTGTGTAGCACTTCATGCTGGGCTGAAAGAAAGACGTTATATTGTAATCAAGTCACAGCTACAAACTGAATATCTATGGCTTCAGATATGAAACTAATCATTCCATTTTCAAGAATTATTATGCTTATACTCTATGCAACGTGATTCACTTTTAAGACCTGTATCTACAGTCTTTTAAACATTTTCGAACATCTGTATTAGAATAAGTGAAGTGATTCAGTTCACCCATTTCTGCATGTACACCATTTTAGTTTATTCTTTCGTTACAGTGGTAGCGAGAAAAAAAGAGAAGAAAATGGACAAAGAAGCGATGTGGGGAAGGAGAGAAAGAAGAAGTAAAGGGGAGGTTGCAGGACAGTGGTGGGGGAGGGAGTTGGGGATGGGAGCTAGAAGGCCGAGAACATCGCCACAAACGCAACGGGAAAGAACATGGGTTATCCTTGGGTTCTTTTCTTTGAGATTTCGTGTTATCAAGGAAACATGGAGATCAGAGGAAATGGTCCCAATGAGTATGGGACAAGATGTGTCCAGAATACATGATAGAGCTTTTCTGGTTCTGGTCGTGGCTGAAAGAAATGGCAACGTGCAATGGATGGAGTGTGAAGCAATAAAGTCTTCACCGTACAAAAACAAAGCTCTGCTGGGACAGACTGTTCACTTCTGCCTGCAATGCCGCTTCACCAAGATTGTCCTAGTCAGTCACTGTTCCAGTCCAGACAGGTTTTGACACAGTTAAGTTTCAGTCATTTCAAAAGTTAAGCTGCTAATAATAGTGGATCCCTCCATGACGGTTTGAGAAGCAGCGTCAATGGATCCAACGTTTGTGAGTTATCTCCCGTTTGCCAAAGAAGTCACGTGGCAACCGCACAGACTATTTCTATACTTGACACTGATCTTGAACACGCTGGGGTTTAAGACTGTTGAGCCTTGTTGAGATGCTGCTTGAATTCTTTGAAATATAGTTCCATGGTATAAATTGTCAGGCGTGATACTAGCCAGCAAAATAGTATGGCTTGACAAACTTCGACTTTCCTTGTTCAGAAACATTTTCGATAAGGCGTCGTCAACTTTGATTAAAGCAGTTCCACGACCCGAAACTCACATCCACGTGGTGCAGAATGGTGGGGCCACAAAGTTGCCTTTCTCGTAGCCAGGGACCTTGATGTCACTGCCATCCAGCAACAGCTCTGCCCCGGCGTCCACACCTGCCTGCACCAGGTCACACACCCTCTTCTTGGACTCCGGGGAGACCAGGGGGCCCAGGAATGCTCCTTCCTGTATGCTGTCCCACAAATTGATATGCGAACTCGACACACATTCCTCTGTGTAGAATATCATACACTGACAGATTTTTTTTTCGTCAGTTCTTTCTTACATCTGTTTTCTTCATAAGACGATTTTACTATAAAAAAGAGAAATGTGTGAACTTAATTTCTTCACTAAATCACCTTTTCAACATTTATTTTACATAACATTTATTTTGAATGAAATTCAAGTAAGGTGAAAAACACGGCGTGAAACAAAACGTCGGTGATACACCTCCTCTGAATATTCACTGACCGATTTTTCGAGAAGTGAAAGCATTTCAAAGAGGCTGTAAATGGTAAACTACAAAAGTGTACAATCGCAAGTCATTAACGGTCTTTGAGGGGACACTTGTTTGTGTGATTAATCAAATTCCTCGATAAGCAAAGAAAACTTTAGTTCCCAAGATAGGCATCATATTGATTCACAAGAGTGTTTTTATCACTTTGTCTCACTACCGGAGATAACCTATTGAAATCGACCCCTTTTCGCTGTTTCTCATTTTTCTTTTTAATTTTGTAAAGGCTTAAAAATTGTCCCGGTTTCAGCAAAACCGTAACAACTTTCCACGTTGTCATTCCTCTTCCTACTTCTAAGAACTGCAGAAGCAGGTCCGGTGACTGCGCTGTGCGCATGACATTGTTGAGTTCCTCACAACGCTTGTTTCGTCTGGCGCAGCTCGTACTTGACTACAGCAAGCGATGATGATTTCTGCAATTTAAAGCGACAATTTCATTTACGGTTCGCAGACACTGGTGCAACTTTTTCCTTGTGTATGAGGCCTTTTTCCTTTACACACAAAACACACACACAAAATCGTAAAAGAGAACAAACCGCTATAGCGTTGTGGTTAGCTGCTCAGAGTCTCGGATTGGACGTCATCGTTTTGATTCTCACCATGAGACATTTTTTTTTCCCGCGGCGACTGGCTCTTACTCAGAGTTGAGTTTGCTATGAAGTCAGCTGGGAGGACTGGGATCACACAGTCGAGTTTCTTCCACTAGATGGATAATATGTCTTTATTGAATAATTCTTTTGCAAACCTCTGGTCTAAAAAAAGTCTTTTAAAGACACTAAGTCGAAGTCCTTATTGACTCATTTCATCGACTTTCTGCACCTTCTCTGTCTGAAGTTCACTGCCTGGCGAACTGAAAACTGCAACGTCACCTGAACATTTCAGAAATATCTTTTCAGTTGCTGGTTCCCCTGTCATCTCTGTGTAGACTGACTCTCTGCGTCTTTGTTCTACAGGCAGAGATGAGAAAGGTATGTACGATAGGGAAATGTCTGTGCACATCTGTAAAGTGGTGAAGAATGAGAGCCGCAATAAACGGTGTGTGTGTGTGTGTGTGTGTGTGTGTGTGTGTGTGCGTGTGCGTGTGCGTGTGTGTGTGTGTGTGTGTGCGTGTGCGTGTGTGTGCGTGTGTGTGTGTGTGTGTGTGCGTGTGCGTGTGCGTGTGTGTGTGTTGTGTGTGTGTGTGTGTGTGTGTGTGTGTGTAAGTGTGTGTGTGATTATCATAGGTATCAGTAGTATTGTAATTGTTCTTAGTACTCTTTTTTCTAATAGTATTTTTCTTTTTATAGCATTTTATAAGACTGTTTATGTATATGTGATTTCATATCATCATCATCTCATCATCATCATCATCATCATCATCATCATCATCATCTTTTTACGTTGTACATGCAAGATGCCCGACTTGCACAAGTAAATGCACAGAACTGTTTCTTCTCAGGGAAGCTGACAGGACATAGTACCCCAAATGACATTGAATCGTATCATGGCAAACACAGATTGGGCCGATTATCCTTCAGACCCCATGATTCAGTTGCTATTATCGCTCTGAATAAACTCCTTGAAGCAAGCACAGCGAAGCAAAAGGTTACAGGATCATTCACATCGGAAATCTCCTAGACGATTTTGCGATCCAGAAGTTTTTCCTAACGCTTATCTACCCGCCTGAGCTTAAAACGGAATCGTCAATAGTGCAAAACAAACACTCACTAATTCACACAGAAACAAAAACTAGTACCGTCTACATAGCGACCCCATAAGTGTCAAAACTTCTAATGGACTGACAGGTCGGCTGGCCAATAAGTGACATGAACTGAACTAACTCCTAACGGGTACTTAGCGGTCGGCTGGGCGCTAAGTGACATGAACTGAGTTGAACTCCTAACAGGGACTTAACGGTCGGCTGGGCGCTAAGTGACATGAACTGAGTTGAAATCCTAACGGTGACTTAACGGTCGGCTGGGCGCTAAGTGACATGAACTGAATTGAACTCCTAACGGTGACTTAACGGTCGGCTGAGCGCTAAGTGACATGAACTGAATTGAACTCCTAACGGTGACTTAGACGGTCGGCTGGGCGCTAAGTGACATGAACTGAATTGACTCATAACGACCTGCGAAGATCCCCTTTCTTCCATTAAGAAAGGGTGAACACCGTAGTCGCACCTTCTCGCCACGTTAATGTGGGTGTTTCTCAGGGGGACATGGGGCAGGTTGTTTTCACTAACGCGGCACGGAGCGGAATACTGGCGCTATATCAAAACTAGATCCCGGCCTCTCCAATCAAGGAAAGCCGCAGGCTAGACCAGTCCAGATGGAGGAGTAAGGCCCCCACCAAAATGGAAGGAACTGAGTGAAGGCCCACCGGCGTGTGGATACGCCCTGACACTGCTCCAAGCCTTACCCAGCCATGGGTTAAATGGCAAAAGCATCCAGCCTGCCGAAGACGGAGTGTGTCAGCTACAGCGCATGGTCCTGGGGATAAATTAGGGCACACACGCATCAAACGATTATGGTCATGCGTCAGACTACCTTATTGTCATGGCGTCGTCCCTATCAGCGACAACCGGGGAGGGACGGAGCCGGGCCCTTAGCCTCAAAGGGGCCCACCAAAGCGACTGGTGCCTCTTTTAACTGACGGTCGGGGGAAGGCAGAGTAGAGCGACTGGCCAGACTACCCAGCCTCCTACCACCCTTACGTAGCTCAGTGGAATGCAGAAGGACTAGGGAACAAGAAGCCAGAACTGCAAAAGTTTCTAAGCAAAAACAACATCGACGTCATCTGCATCCAAGAAACGCACTTGAAAGATCATCGACGTTTCTTTGTAAGAGGCTTCGAGACATTTCGCCAAGACCGCGAAGACAGACACAAGGAGGAATCATTACCCTTGTCAGAAACTCCATCCCTGCAGTGGAGACAAAACAGATCAAGAAGACAAGAACTAGAACACCTGACTGTCAAGCTCTTGCTGCCCAGTGGAGACCTATGGATCACCAACTGCTACAGCCCACCAACCTCATCTCTTACGCTACACAACGTTGAAGCTAGAAGCTTACAGACACCTGGTGGTTGAAGACTTCAACAGCCACTCGCAAAGCTGGGGATATGAAGAAATGGATGCCCGTGGTGAGGAAGTGGAGGATTGGATGATGGAAACAATCTAGTACTCATCAACCAGGCGGACGACAAACCAACGTGCTTCTCAGAGCTTGGAAAACCACCTCCACACCAGACCTGGCAGTAGCTACTGAGGACATTCACAAGCTCACGTCCAGAGAAGTCGGCAACCCAGCTTGGGGGGGGAGCGACCACCTGCCAGTCATTCTCAACATCTCCAGCCTAGGATGTACTGAGCGCAACATGCAACCAAGTTGGAACTTCAAACGAGCCAACTGGACCCTCTTTGCAGAAAAGGCTGACCACCACACCAGAATCCATTTGCTGTGCAAATGACCTGAACAAGAACGTCCAGAATTTCACTCATGGAATTCTTCAGGCAGCAAGCAGGCAATCCCAAGGGGCAAAAGAAGACATTATCTGCCATACTGGAGTGACACACTGGAACAGCTTCACACTGAAATGGACAATGCCAGAGAAGCTATGGAGCAAACCCCCACTCCAGAGAACCTAGTGAGGCACAAACAACGCCAAAGAAGCTTTCAACCAGCAAAAGAAAGCTGAACTCCAAAAGAGCTGGAACGAGAAGACCAGCAGCCTCAACATGGAGAAGGACACCAGCAAGCTGTGGAATCTGACAAAAGCCCTGAATGAAGACACCAGAGCGGGACACAGCAAAACCGTCATCGAGGAAAACGGTACGCACCACGCGGGAAGGAAAGCAGCAAACATCCTGGCAGACTTTTACAAAGAGGAAAGCAAAGCAAAAAATACCAATACCCAATGCCCGGTGCAGGAAGTCAGCAAGGAAACCAAGGAGAAGCTGAAACCCAGAACCCCACACCGTCCATGATGTCAGCCTTCTCCATGACTGAACTCAATGCAGCCATTAAAAACTAAAGCCAAAGAAAGCCCCAGGGAAAGATGGTGTTACCAATGACATGATCAGGAGATTTGGAACCACAGCAAAACAGAAGCTTCTTCTGATCATCAACCAGTCATGGAGCTCAGGGAAATTCCCAGACGATGGAGAGAAGCAGTCATCATCCCATCAGAAAGAAACAGAAAGACAAAACCAAGAAATCCAGCTACCGACCAATCAGCCTCCTCAGTTGTCTGGGCAAGGTGATGGAAAGAATGGTGAACACAAGACTGCTGAAACACCTGGAAGAAAATCACCTGCTCAGCAACACACAGTCGGCTTACAGAAAAACCACAGTACGGAAGACCAGCTTGTGTACCTCGCCAAACAGATCGAAAACGCCTTTCAGGAGAAGAAAAAGGTACTCGCTGTCTTTGTGGACCTGACCAAAGCCTTCGACAAGGTATGGAAGGAAGGACTGCTCCTGAAGCTGCTAAACAAGAAAGTGGAAGGGAATATGTACCGCTGGATACGCAACTTCCTCCAGTACCGCACAGCAAGAGTTCAAACTTGATGGGAAAATTAGCCATCGAATCACTCTACAACAAGGTGTACCACAAGGAGGAGTCATTTCCCTACACTCTTTCTCATCTTCATTGACGACATCGACTGAGAAGCTCACCAAGCACATCTCCAGAGCTCTCCACGCGACGACTTTGCTGCCTGGAGTACTGCAGAACATTTAACCACAGCCAGCTACAGGATGCAGGAAGCACTGGAACACGTCGAAAGATGGGCCTCTGACTGGGGCGTAGAGAATCAACGCCACCAAAACAGTGGCCACAGTCTTCTCGCTGTCGCCACTGCCAGAAACCATCAGCCTGAAAATAAATGGAAGAGAGCTGAAACAAGAAGACAACCCAACATACCTAGGCATCAAGCTGGACAAGCGGCTTACTTGGAATCCGCACCTCAAGAACATTGAAAACGAAGCAGTCAGGAAGCTCGCCATCATGAAGAAGCTGGCCGGTACATCCTGGGGCGCAAACAGCAGCCTCCTGCAGAAGGTGTTACGTGGGTACCGTCAGACCAACCCTGGAGTATGGCAGTTCCGCATGGGCCACTGCATCCAAGACCAACACCAGTCGCCTGAACAAAGTGCAGAATGCAGGATTGCGACTGATCACGGGTGGGATGAAGACTATCCCAATCCAAGCCATGGAGAAGCTTACTAGCCTACATTCCTCGAAGACAGACGCGAGGAGAAGGTTTTCATCCACAGTGAAAGTTACTGCGTATGCCTACCCACCCACATTTACATTTCCGTTTATTGAGACACTAGTGAAAGGGCAAACAAACAAGTTTACACATTTGTAATCCAATATTTTGTTGCTGTAGTCCTAGCAGAGGATGTATCAAACTTGGTACTACGTAACTAGAAATTAACTTCCAAAAGTGATGTCGTCATTTGTTGCACAATTAAATGGTGTTTGTAAGTCAATTGTTCTAATATTGCCCTAGACCACTTGCGTACAGCTTTACAATGCGGCATCTAGTACACAAGAAATAAACCCAGTCGGTTTGGTATTAAAAAATTTTTGGAGATTGCCCAATTACAGATCCATCTCAATAGTGCAGATATATTACATTTTTCATGCATAACTAATTATCAAACCTACATCCCATAGTAATGGCCGCTCAACCTTGCCGATCGCTTGCGGCCAGACCAGCTATGCAACAAGAGACATTCAGTGTCCGAATACAGTGCGGTTAGCTGGCTTTGTGGGAGCGGGCCGCAGAAAACACCCCTTCTCTCCTCACCTGCATTTACAGCTTGGTCCATGCAGCTGAAACACCCCTGCGACTCAAAACAAGTAACTTGCTCTGAACACCGTTGCATCCCATAAGCACACCGAGATGGTCAGAACCCACCAAAACAGCCAAAGAGAACAATTTCAAACCACCAGTCTAGAAGCCTGCATCACCAGAAATGAAGACCTGCGTGCCTGCTCCCAGCCCAATGGAGATGCTTCGATTGTGAGGAACTAGACAATCACCAGAATGTCAGCAATCATCACTGAAGTTCTGCGATAAAGATATGGACCGTCAAGCGCCCTCAAGTATGAAAGCACTGGCACAGGAGATGATTGCAACCAATACAACCCAGTGAGTGGACTACGTCGCTCACTAGATGACCCAGAAGGACATGTACAAGATGGAGACAGGGTCTTCATCGCTACACAATGGAAGATGACACACAGCTCCCCACCGGAAGAGTCTCCTCAACACAGAGGAGCTAGCACTGTCTCCACGCGGAGGGTCTTCTGGGACCCAGGCACCCATCCAAGAAGTTGTCTCTTCACAGACTGCCGATCCTGCTGAGGGATTCAGAACACAGAATGACAACATCGCAAACATCAAGGTGCCTCAAACTCAAAACAGTCTGTCATTACCTTCAGGGATTCGTCTCACTGTGGGATCTGGCAACGAAAGCTGATGCTCCTCATCCAGGCAGGCAGAAAATGGAGCGTTCAGACCCCGTACCTACAGGGGCAGACCCATCCAAACCAGTTTCAGTCAGTGGAGGAAGGCTGTGCAGAGAATGGTGCTGACCGATCCACAGTCCAAAGCACCAGCAATCTTCTTCAGACTGAGGACCGGCCACTCGATCTGAGCCACTTAACGCCTGAAATCCCTACAAAACCAGTGTCATGGGCACTGGACCCAGACCCTGAACATGTCCTATGCGCTGTCCTAGTCACGCAGTCTAGACACAAAACTGCCGGGGGGCGGAGTTACAGGTAGAGCTTGGGGACCCGTTTGACCGGGAAGACGCGGTCATATGCGGCCGGGTTACAAGTCTGACGATCCAGCTTAAATCGAAGCAGAAGAAAAGAAGAACTCATACGGGACTTACGTCGGCTGGGCGCTAGTGACTGACTGATTGAACGACTTACCCGCAGAGCCTTAGCTTGGGCCGCTTTACAAACCGGGGACATTCTGGAGTCCCCACGAAGAGAGCATCTCCGTGGACATACATCTCTGCCCGCACCACCAAAACGCCGCTTCCAGCAGCTGTGAAACAAAAGAATGAGGGATGAGAAAGAGGTGGCAGAGGGGAGAGTAGTCAAGGAGGAAGGATGGGTGTAAGGTCGAGAAAGGAGGGTGGGAGAAGTGGGTAGGAGGGAGGTTAGTCGAGGAGTGCAGAGGCAAGCATAGAGAGAAGAGGAGAAGGAGGCCTTTAGTGATGTTTTGTTCTGCAAACATCAACATGACTTTAAAGATACACTTGAGCAGAGTTAAAATGAATGTAAATCACCTCAGTCGTTAAACCTTTAAAGAAAGAGATAGTCAGATAAACCTTAAGAAGGCTATATCTAAAATTTTCTCCTTCTCTACCAGGTATAGATTCTGTTATCTCTATTCCATCAGGAGTCATTATTCTACACACGCCTTTCTCTTGTATTATCTCTATCTATTATTATAATTATAATGAATACTTATATAGCGCCTATTCTCAGCTAGAGACCAAGCTCTAAGCGCTTATACAATCCACACTTCGTTTACACAACAGGCTGCCTACCTGGTAGCGCCGACTGAAGAGCTGCCAGCTGGCGTTCATTCAGTCGTTTCCCGCGTCATCCAGTCCATTCGATTTACTATCAGTCATTCAATAGATTACTATTCTATTTCATTTTCCACAAATGACATAATTCGTTCCATCCGGTTCACCTCCTAATACTGAAAAATGGGTCCCGTACCTCTACCAACCCACCTCATCCCCCAACTCACATCTCGTTTTCTCCAAACCCATCTCCAAAATACGCCACTCATTTTCTAATTGTAATATTTAAACGTAACGACAGTGATGTTTATTTCGATTTGCATTTGTTTTTCGGCTACTTTGTTATCACTTATAATTATACTTAAAACAGACAATCATTGATAAATTTATCTATTGCGTCTGTGATGAATGCTCAACATTTCACTGTAACTGGAAAAATAATTATGAGGTAAAAAAAAGAAGAAAAAATTATTCAAATACTCTTCTACACAAAGAATTTTTGCTTTTGAACTCCGATGGTGTACAAATTTAGGGGTTTTTGTTTACTAATTTGAAACACGCGCCCGCGCGTGCCGCATACACACACACACGCACGCACACACACACACACACACACACACACACACACACACACACACACACACACACACACACACCCACACACACACACACACAAGCATGCGCATAAACCTCTTCTGAGACAGTTACATAATTCAATATTCATCCATACTGTCAACATGATTACACAAAAAGAAGGAACCTTGTTTTAACCAATCTTGGTGTAGAGGTGGAGAATGTCCCAAAGACAAACCCCGTGCATTGTGGTTCGGACCCAGGGTCCTGATTCTGATCAAACAGTGGATTCATTACACCCATCAGCAAGATCTTTTAAACTTTGTACAGAAAAACAGTATTGACTGGATTATAAAGAAAGACATTACAAATCTAATTATACAGAAAGATGTTACAAAGTGGATTATTCAGGAAGATAGTATACATTTGATTACACAGAAAGATATTGCAAATTTGATTATAGAGAAAGTTATGACAAATTTGATCATACAGAAGGATGTTACACATTTGATAATACCTAAACATATAACACATTTGATTACACATGTTTGATTATACAGAAAGATATTACACAATTGATTGTACACAAAGACACTACAAATTTGATTCTACAGAAAGATATTGCACATTTGATTATAGTGAAAGATATTACGAATTTAATGATACAGAAAGACATTGCAAATTCGATTATACAGAAAGATATAGTTTCATTAGACAGAAAGATATTACAAATTTGATTGTACAGAAACATCTCTGAAATTTGATTATACAGAAAGATATTACAAATTTGATCATTACAGAAAGTTATTACACATTTGATTACACAGGGAGGTATTACAAATTTATTATATAGAAAGATGTTACAATTTTGATTATACAGAAATATATTACAGATATGATTATGCAGAAAGATGTTACAAATTTGATTATGCAGAAATATACTGCATACAGAAAGATAATACAAATTTGATTATACAGAAGGAAGTTCCAAAGTTGATTTACATAAAGATATTGCAAATGTGATGACACAGAAAGTTATTGCTCACTTATTACTGAGAATGATATCACAAATTCGATCATACAGAAACTATTACACATGTGATTATACAGAAATATGTTACAAATTTCATTATACAGGAAGACACTACACATCTAATTATACAGAAAGATATTACACATTTTCATTATACCGAAAGATATTACAAATTTGATTACAACCGAAAGACATTACATATTTTATCATACTGAAAGACATTACACATTAGATTATACGAAATAAATTGCACATTGATTATAGAGAAAGGTATTACACATTTAATTATACAGAAAGATGTTCCGCATGTGATTATAGAGAAAGATATAGCACATTTGATTATAGAGAAAGATATTAACACATTTGCTTCTAAAGAAAGATATCACACATTTGATTCTACAGAAAGATATTGCACATTTGATTCTACAGAAAGATATTACACATTTGATTCTACAGAAAGGAACTACAAATTGTATTCTACAGAAAGAAATAACAAATTTGATTCAACAGAAGGATATTACACATTTGATTCTACAGAAAGAAACTACAAATTTGATTCTACAGAAAGATATTACACATTTGATGCTACAGAAAGGAACTACAAATTTGATTCTACAGAAAGATATTACACATTTGATTCTACAGAAAGAAATTACACATTTGATTCTACAGAGCCGGAATTTGTGTGGAATTGGATGTTACTCTTTATCAACATCAAATTCTACACAAAATTCCGCTCTACAAGTCACTAATAGTCTCCATCCTGTTCTATGGTTGCAAGGCATGAACACTCTTGGGCAAAACAGAAAGAAGAATCCTGGCGTTTTTGACCAAGTGCCTGAGGAAACTACTCTGCATCTCGTACAAGGAGCACAAGACCAGTGATATCGCGCGGAACCTGGTCACCAACCTAATTGGGCCCCACGAACACTACTGGCAACCGTCAAACGATGGAAGATGGCATGGTTTGGCCACATCATTCCTCACAACACCCTCCCCAAAACTACCCACCAAGGTACCGTTGAAGGAGGGCGCAGACGAGGAAGGCAGAGAAAGAGCTGGTCCGAAAACATAAAGAATAACCAAAATGACCATATCAGATCTCTTCACGACAGCTACCAACAGAAGAGCCTGGAGAGAAATGGCGAATCCCTCTCATCACGCCCCCCCACCCACCCCACCCCCCAACGACCCCAGCTCTCAGGGGAATGAGATGGTGATGATTCCACAAAAAGAAAGTACACATTTGATTCTACAGAAAGATAGAAATTTGATTCTACAGAGATATATTACATATTTCATTATACAGAAAGATATTAGAAATTTGATTGCAAAATCTATATTCCAAATTTGATTCTACACAAAGATATTACAAATTGTATAATACAGAAAGAATTCGCACATTGATTCTACAGAAAGATATTACCAATTAGATTATACAAAGAAGTATTACAAATTAGATTATACAGAAATATATTACAAATCTGTTTATACAGGAAGAAGTTACAAGTTTATATTAAACGAACAATTCTACAATTTTGATTATACAGAAACTAACGATCCGATTTTACAGAAACTATTAGGAAACGTCGACCCTGGCCCTGTATTAGTGTGGATCCATGGCGCGGATATCTATCTAAAAAAGTAAATCTAGGGTCCGGTAACCAAACTCATAACCTGTTTTTCCCCACTGAGCAAGAACAGTGTGAAGGTAATGATAAGTTTGTCCAATAATTACTCATCACATAAGGCGGGTAAATGTGGGTAGGTGCCTGTATACACCCATGGGCAGTGTTTCTTGACCCTTACCCCTAATTACTAGAGAGTGGTTTGGGAACATGGGGAGGAGGGGGGGATTGGGTGGTGGCAGTTTCTGGCGCAGGTCCACAATCATACCCACTCCTCCCACATTCCACTCAAATTCAGATGCTGTGTGTTTGAACTGATATCTTCCCTGAGGAAATATTTGGACCACTGGATCTCAACACATTTTTTTCTCCAGAACTGTCCGTATACCATGGGCACCTGAGTACCATTTCCTGATGTGAATGTTTTGTTTGTTTTGTTTGTTTTTTTTTTTTTTTCTGTCCCAACCTCTGCGCCACCTCAGAGGCAGTGCACCCACGCCGCTCATTCTGACACCCCGTCCACAGCCACGCCGGTCGACCCCGCCGCAGCTCTGGCACCGGCAATCCACAGGGAGCAGTCAATGTCAAGTCGTCAAGAGGCAACCCACCGGAGGAGACACTGCACTGCTGCGAGTCACTTCGGTGGTGTTCAGTGGCGCCTGTTCTGATCTAACATACGCAGGACATCACCTACTAAGCCCCTACTGACGACAATAATTGCTTAGTCGCGGATCCGGCTCGAGTGAGCTCTCCCTCCGGAGGGCGCCACCACGTCCGCCCAACGACAGCCTCCATGGACTCGCCGATATCAGTGACCCCGACGGAACCAAACTAAGGCCACGGACGTGGAGAAGACATCAAAATGAGGTCACCATGACAGCAGGGCATGAAGGGCCACAGAATTTGAGACTTTTTTTTAATGCTGATCAATGAGAATGAGGATGATTAAGATAATACGGATTTCCATTTCGGTCTGAGACTACATGACAGGGCTGTAATCTACGCTTCCTTTCATAATATATCCCGTGTCAACCAGGCCTGAGGAGATACAGGCACCTGCAGTGTTGGTTAGGAAATTTGAGCAACACTCTCAGAAAACGCATCCACTAAGTGGATGAAACTCGACTGTGTGGTCCCAGTCTTCCCAACTGAGTCCGCAGCAAAAGTCAACTCTGGGTAGGAGCCGGTCGGGGCAGAAAAACCCACATGACTCTGATGGGATTCGAACCCACGACCTCCCAGCCGGGAGTCCGCGACGCTAACCACTTTGCCACGGCGGTTGGTCCTGATGTGAATGTTGTGTTGTGGGCTGCTAGCGGTGGCCTTGAATAAATCTGGCCTAGAGACGGACAACTTTTACAAACGGGTTTAGATTTCAGTTGGATAATCCACTGGTGACCGCCATCGTCATGAAGGCTTACAATATTCCCGGCCTAGACTTTCGGCGCAGTCTGGCATCCCGTTGGATAACCCATAGAAAGCCATGGATGGTGTGTGACTGTGTATTCAAATCGTTAACCCATACACAGTCAAGCGTTCAGAAATTCGCACACACACACACACACACACACACACACACACACACACACAACACACACACACACACACACACACACACACCACACAAAATGCATACGGACGCAAACACACACACACACACACACACACACACACACACACACACACACACACACACACACACACATTGATTGAAATTTGTTTCAGGATAAAGTCATATGCCACATCCATTCCAGACATAAATCAGCCTTACGTGAACACATTCCTCTCACAACATGGATAAATGGGTGTCCATGAGTACTTGCCATACACTCTAGAAATTGCTGTAGTAATGGTTTTCTGATGGTGATCTCTCTCTCTCTCTCCTCTCTCTCTCTCTCTCTCTCTCTCTCTCTCTCTCTCTCTCTCTCTCTCTCTCTCTTTTGGAAATGGAAACAGGTAAGAAAACTGGGCTCATAAAGTAAAGAAAGTCCTTTCAGAACAGGTTTTGGAATAGTGTGGATGGCCCAGGAAGTAGGGAATGAGCATCAGTTTATTGCGGAATTTAAAGACAGGCTTATTTGTTCTTTTAAACAGAATTGGCACTCGATATGGAACGTAATGAAAAATATTGCTGGTTTTTCTCATTTAAGAATGTGTTTCATTCTGAAAAGTTTCTCAATGTTATAACAGATTGATGGCACAGAATAAATTACGCAAGATTTAGGTTGAGAACTTTAGATCAGGAATAGAGTTTTAGAACTTACCGCCAATGACATTGACAAACAAAGCACAAGACAAGACACGATGCATTTCAACCACTTGGGTCTTCATCAGGCGAAAAAATAAATCACATTTAACTGTGGGACAGTACAAACTACGAAAAACAAAAAAGGGGGATGAAAAAATGACTTATCTGTAATTCTCCATGAAGGCGGAAATGACATGAGGCCAGGGGGATTATGGGGAGAGGAAACAGAGGGGGGGGGGGGGGGGGGGGGGGGGGTGGTCAGGGGAGGTGTGTGTGTGTGATATGATAGGGTTGTGTGTCTAGTTTATTAGGATGGTATGATATCTTTGTGATGGTTGTGGTAATGGTGGATAGATAATGATGGGAAAAAAAAAAAAAAAAAAAAAAAAAAAAAAGGAGAGAAGAAAGGTGTGTGTGTGTGGGGGGGGGATTTAAGGGGAAGGATCAAAACAAAATTAAGATTAGACAGATGGAGGGTTGCTGTAACTACTGTATGAAGTGAGTGAAGAGGATGTGGTGGTGGTGTATGTAAGTGTGTGTGTATGTGTGTGTGTTGGTAGGGGATATTGCCAACTGATGTGGAAGAGGTGGGTATGTGTGTTTGGTTATTGTTGGATATTGATGCCTTGGGGTGTAGTGTGCCCAGTTTGGAAATGAGATGGGATTCTTGAGTTGTGCGGAATGACTGAGAACTTTAGGTTTTAATGCGAACAAAAGATGGTTTGAATGTGAAACATCCACAAAATCTCCTTGCCCTGCATGTAGACACATTATTGATGACGAAGAACACTTTCTGTTCCACTGTACTGCTTGTAATGAAGTGCGGACAAATTGTTCACTTTTCCAGTTAGATATAGCGAAAAGACAAAATGTTGCTGTCGTGTTATCATCAGATAATGAACTTGTAATTAAATCAGTTGCGAAATTCATCGCAGAAGCATTGAAAATTAGACAGATGGAGGATAGTGAAATTTAAAATAATGCATTATAAGAGATATCTGAATGAATATTTTCATTCAGCGCAAGTGGAAGAGATCAGTAAGATGCATTGTCATCATTTGAACGAGTGGATGGTCGAGTCAGTCTGGTTGTTTTTGTTTTTTTTCTCCCCCTAATTGCATTACTCCTGTGCGTGAGGACATAAGGAATGTTATGAATTTATTGTTTTTAACCTTTGATTTGGTGCACACTAGGAATGATTGTACTATTTTTTGCAGGAAAGAAGAGGAATGTTATTGTTCTGTTACCCCCCCCCTCCCCCCTTGTCA
>CM031605.1:63045998-63048780 GCA_018398815.1 Conus ventricosus | reverse complement strand
CAGAAACAAGAAAGCGATCTCAAGAGATATGCGATCCTCATCACGCCCCCCCCCCCCCCCCCCCAACGACCCAGCTGTCATGGGAATGAGATGGTATGATTCTACAGAAAGAAAGTACACATTTGATTCTACAGAAAGATAACAGAAATTTGATTCTACAGAGATATATTACATATTTCATTATACAGAAAGATATTAGAAATTTGATTGCAAAATCTATATTCCAATTTTGATTCTACACAAATATATTACAAATTGTATAATGCAGAAAGAATTCGCACATTTGATTCTACAGAAAGATATTACCAATTAGATTATACAAAGAAGTATTACAAATTAGATTATACAGAAAGATATTACAAATCTGTTTATACAGGAAGAAGTTACAAGTTTTATTAAACGAACGATTCTACAATTTTGATTATACAGAAACTAACGATCCGATTTTACAGAAACTATTAGGAAACGTCGACCCTGGCCCTGTATTAGTGCGGATCCATGGCGCGGATATCTATCTAAAAAAGTAAATCTAGGGTCCGGTAACCAAACTCATAACCTGTTTTTCCCCACTGAGCAAGAACAGTGTGAAGGTAATGATAAGTTCGTCCAATAATTACTCATCACATAAGGCGGGTAAATGTGGGTAGGTGCCTGTATACACCCCATGGGCAGTGTTTCTTGACCCTACCCCTAATTACTAGAGAGTGGTTTGGGAACATGGGGAGGAGGGGGGATTGGGTGGTGGCAGTTCTGGCGCAGGTCCACAATCATACCCACTCCTCCCACATTCCACTCAAATTCAGATGCAGTGTGTTTGAACTGATATCTTCACCGAGGAAATATTTGGACCACTGGATCTCAACAGATTTTTTTCTCCAGAACTGTCCCGTATACCATGGGCACCTGAGTACCATTTCCTGATGTGAATGTTTGTTTGTTTTGTTTGTTTGTTTGTTTTTCTGTCCCAACCTCTGCGCCACCTCAGAGGCAGTGCACCCACGCCGCTCATTCTGACACCCCGTCCACAGCCACAGCCCGGTCGACCCCGCCGCAGCTCCGGCACCGGCAATCCACAGGGAGCAGTCAATGTCAAGTCGTCAAGAGGCAACCCACCGGAGGAGACACTGCACTGCTGCCGAGTCACTTCGGTGGTGTTCAGTGGCGCCTGTTCTGATCTAACATTCGCAGGACATCACCTACTAAGCCCCCTACTGACGACAATAATTGCTTAGTCGCGGATCCGGCTCGAGTGAGCTCTCCCTCCGGAGGGCGCCACCACGTCCGTCCAACGACAGCCTCCATGGACTCGCCGATACCAGTGACCCCGACGGAACCAAACTAAGGTCACGGACGTGGAGAAGACATCAAAATTGAGGTCACCATGACAGCAGGGCATGAAGGGCCACAGAATTTGAGACTTTTTTTTAATGCTGATCAATGAGAATGAGGATGATTAAGATGCTGCGGATTTCCATTTCGGTCTGAGACTACATGACAGGGCTGTACTCTACGCTTCCTTTCATAATATATCCCGGCGTCAACCAGGCCCGAGAGATACAGGCACCTGCAGTGTTGGTTAGGAAATTTGAGCAACACTCTCAGAAACGCATCCACTAAGTGGATGAAACTCGACTGTGTGGTCCCAGTCTTCCCAACTGAGTCCGCAGCAAAGTCAACTCTGGGTAGGAGCCGGTCGGGGCAGAAAAACCCACATGACTCTGATGGGATTCGAACCCACGACCTCCCAGCCGGGAGTCCGTGACGCTAACCACTTTGCCACGGCGGTTGGTCCTGATGTGAATGTTGTTTTGTGGGCTGCTAGCGGTGGCCTTGAATAAATCTGGCCTATGGACGGACAACTTTTACAAACGGGTTTAGATTTCAGTTGGATAATCCACTGGTGACCGCCATCGTCATGAAGGCTTACAATATTCCGGCCTAGACTTTCGGCGCAGTCTGGCATCCCGTTGGATAACCCATAGAAAGCCATGGATGGTGTGTGACTGTGTATTCAAATCGATTAACCCATACACAGTCAAGCGTTCAGAAATTCGCACACATATGTTCACACACACACACACACACACACACACACACACACACACACACACACACACACACACACACACACACACACACACACACACACACACACATAAATGCATACGGACGCAAACACACAACACACACACACACACACACACACACACACACACACACACACACACACACACACACACACACACACACACACACACACACACACACACACACACACACACACACAAATGCATACGGACGCAAACACACACACACACACACACACACACACACACACACACACACACAACACACACACACACACACACACACACACACACACACACACACCACACACACACACACACACACACACATTGATTGAAATTTGTTTCAGGATAAAGTCATATGCCACATCCATTCCAGACATAAACCAGCCTTACGTGAACACATTCCTCTCACAACATGGATAAATGGGTGTCAATGAGTACTTGCCATACACTCTAGAAATGCTGTAGTAATGGTTTTCTGATGGTGATCTCTCTCTCTCTCTCTCTCTCCCTCTCTCTCTCTCTCTCTCTCTCTCTCTCTTCTCTCTCTCTCTCTCTCTCTCTCTCTCTCTCTCTTTTGGAAATGGAAAAAGGTAAAGAAAACTGGGCTCATAAAGTAAAGAAAGTCCTTTCAGAACAGGGTTTTGGAATAGTGTGGATGGCCCAGGAAGTAGGGAATGAGCATCAGTTTA
>CM031605.1:63038498-63043498 GCA_018398815.1 Conus ventricosus | reverse complement strand
ACACAACATTTATATCTCTCACACTTAACCCCCCCCCCCCCCCACACACACACACACACACACACACACACACAACAAAAAAAAAAAAAAAAAAAAAAAAAAAAAAAAAAAACTACGACTAATTTTTTGAAAGGGAACGAAGAAGAAAGCAGAGGAAGAACGGGAGGGAGAAGAAAGCAGAGGAAGATCGCCACCATTAGCCGTGCCCGTTTCTCTCCCTTTGAAAAATCATCTCGCTCTTTTGATGCTACCAACCTGATCACTGTCCCCCTCCTCAAGCCTCCCACTGTCTCCAGTCAAAACAGCAAACTGACTCTGGGGTTATTCAACGCCCAATCTGTTGGTGCCAAGGAGAAAAGGACTGCAATCAACGATTTCATCGTTGACAATGACGTCAACCTTATGTGCATCACAGAAACATGGTTGCTACCAAGTGGTGACGAGGCTAAGTGTTGCGACCTTTCCCCTCCTGGCTATACGACCTTCAGTTTCCCTCGGCCAACCCGTGGCGGAGGCATCGCTTTTGTTGTGTCTGATGCTGTGTCCCCCTCTGTCTCCACTACCTCCAGCTTCTCATTTGCTCACTCTTCTTACGAACTGGTCCAGCTTACTGTGTCCTTACCCAAGTCCTCCCTTCATGTGTTCTGCCTTTACCGTCCCCCTCCCAGCAAGAAGAATCAGCTAAAAGACTCTCTCTTTCTGGAGGAGTTCCCGGATCTGCTGGACTTCATGAACTCTGTGAAAGGCCATTCAGCTTTGGTCGGGGATTTCAACTTCCACTGGGACAATCCCTCCAACAACTTCACTGCACGACTGAAGGATCTCCTAGAGTCCTTTGGTCTGCGTCAGTCTGTCTCTTCCTCCACTCACAGATCGGGCCACATCCTGGACTGGGTCATTCATCCTGATGGTGACCTGGTTGACTCAGCCACCACCAGTTTGACCCTGACCTCTGACCACCATGCCATCTTAGCCAAGCTCAACATTTCTGTTCCTGTCAAATCTCCCAGGTTCGTTGAAACCAGGGACTTTGCATCTGTGGACCTTGATGCGTTCCGGACTGACCTGCTGCTTTGTCTTCAGTCATCACCTGCTCTTTCTGCTGAACTGTTCCATACCCTTATCCAGGACGTTCTTGATCGTCATGCTCCTGTTCTTCGACGGAGGATCTCCAGCCGCCCACCTTCGCCTTGGTTTCCAGCAGTTGCCCCGCAAGTTCTGGACGCTAAACGTGTTAGGCGTGGGGCAGAGAGACAATGGATTAAGAGCGGTCTTGAGGTCCATAAACAGATCTTACGTGTTGCAAACAATGTTGTCAATGAAATTGTGCAGCAAGCCAAATCAGCATTCTACAATGCCAAAATACTTGCATGCACTTCGAGCAAGCAATTATTCAACCTCACAAACACACTCATAGGGAGAATTAAATCCTCTCCTCTTCCATCTTCTGTCTGTCCCTCTGATCTGCCACATAAATTTTGTGATTTCTTTGTCGGCAAAATCGAGTCGATCCGGGAGAATATAGACTCTCAGACAGCAACTGTTCCTGATATCCACTTTGACATTTTCTCTGGCACTCCACTCTTTTCTTTTGAACCTGTCACTCAGTCATTAGTTAGAGATGTGATTAAGAATACTACCATTAAGACTTGTGTGCTTGACCCCCTCCCATCCTCCCTGCTATGTGGTGTAATTGATGATTTGATGCCTTTCATCACTGCCATTGTCAATGATTCACTCACCTCTGGTTGTTTCCCCTCTGAACTAAAACACTCCGTTATTCGACCCCTGCTAAAGAAACCCTCCCTTGATCCTGAGATTTTGAAAAACTATCGTCCTGTTTCCAACTTATCCTTTCTGTCGAAGATAATTGAAAAGATTGCTCTTCTCCAACTTCATGAACATCTTGAGCGTAACAATCTTCTCTATCCTTTGCAATCTGCCTATCGAGCTGGCCATAGCACAGAAACCGCTCTCCTCAAAATTGTCAACGACCTTCTCTCTGCTCTTGACGATGGTAAAGTCTCTCTGCTGTCCTTGTTAGACCTGTCTGCCGCTTTTGACACTATAGATCACAGTACCCTTCTGTCTAGGCTTGAGCATACATTTGGCATCTCTGGCACAGCTCTTTCCTGGTTTAGATCCTATCTTTGTGGTCGCACTCAGACTGTCTCTGTGAATGGTTTCTCTTCTCAGTCAGCTGACTTGGAGTATGGAGTCCCCCAGGGCTCAGTCTTGGGCCCCATTCTCTTCGTTCTTTATACACAGCCTATCTCTGACATTGTCACTCATCACGGCATCTCCCACCACTGTTTCTCTGACGACAACCAAATCTACACCTCTGACGATATTTCTCAGCTCCCCTCTATCATTGAACGAACTCAGGCATGTTTTTCTGATATCAAAGCTTGGATGATTGACAACAAACTTCAACTGAACAACGACAAGACCGAACTGATTTTCATAGCATCTAAAAGATTATTGTCTACAAACTGCCTTCCCTCATCTGTCCAACTAGATAATTCAGTCATTCGGACTTCTTCAACTGTCCGTAATCTTGGGGTCACACTGGACCAAACTCTATCCTTTCAAAGTCAAATTTCCTCTGTCTGTCGTGCTTGCTATCTGGAACTTCGCCGTATTTCTTCTGTTCGTCATCTTCTTTCGGATGATGCCACCAAATCTCTCATTTCTGCTTTTGTTCTTTCTCGTTTGGATTACTGTAATTCTCTTCTTGCTGGTTGCCCACAGAATCTTCTTGGCAAATTGCAGAAAATTCAAAACAGTGCTGCCCGACTAGTATTGAAACGCTCCAAATTTTCTCACTCGGCTCCCCTGCTCGATTTTCTCCACTGGCTCCCAGTAGGCAAAAGAATTGAATACAAACTTTCTTTGCTCTGCCACAAATCTCTCAGTGGTTTAGCCCCATCCTATCTTGCTGATCTTCTGAATACCTACAAACCTCTTAGACAGCTACGTTCTTCCTCTGACACTTCTCTTCTCCAAATTCCTCGCTTCCGCACTAGGACCCTCGGTGAACGTTCGTTCTCTTTCCAGGCCCCCTGTTGTTGGAATAACCTCCCTTTATCTCGCCGCTCTGCGACTTCCCTCTCTTCCTTCAAGTCTTCTCTTAAGACTACCCTCTTCCAGTCATGACCCTTCCCCTCCTTCTGTCGAAAGCAGATGTACCCTACACCTGGCGTGTGTGCGTGTGTGTGTGTGTGTTTGTGTGGTTGCCTGCGTGTGTGTGTGTGTGTGTGTGTGTGTGTGTGTGTGTGTGTGTGTGTGTGTGTGTGGTGTGTGTGTGTGTGTGTGTGTGTGTGTGTGTGTGTGTGTGTGTGTGTGTGTGTGTTTGTGTGCTCAGCTTAAGCATGTAGAAATGTTGTGTGTGTGTGTTTGGAATATTGCCTTTTGTTGTTTATCATATTGGTTGCTTCTCTTGATTTATTTATTCTTTATTCTTTATTGTAAGCGCTTAGGGCTTTTAAAGATTAGGCGCAAGAAATGCACATTATTATTATTATTATTATTATTATTATTATTATTATTATTATTATTATTATTATTATTATTATTATTATTATTATTATTATTATTATTATATATTATTATTATTAAACGACAGTAATAACTAATAAACAGAAGTTTACGGGTTTGGGAAACGCACTTAACAATCAATTACAGGTAATAAAGAAATGCATCAATCAATAACAGCGTAATAATTGTATTTAGAAATGGGGGCTATACTGCATCAAAGAAAAAGTGATCTTATGATGGTAAACGACTTGAGGTTGTAAATGAATATAAGTATTCAGGAGTATTTTCTTCAACAGGTTTAACCTTCTCATACTCATTAAATGATATGGCAATGAAAGCTAAGAAAAGCATCTTTGGGATTCTAAGATTCTTATGGACTTTAGGAGAAAATAACTCTAAGCTTTTCTTCAAAATGTTTGACTGTCAAGTTCAACCCATTCTAACTTATGGAGCAGAAATTTGGGGTCTTTCTGCAGACCATACAGCAATTGAAAGAGTACATCTATTTGTTATTAAACGTCTGTTTAATGTTAGTATACAGACATCGAATACTCTTATATATTGCGAAAGCAACAGACATCCATTGTATATACAAACCTACACTAAATGTATAGAGTACTGGTTAAAACTTACAATATGTTGTATACACTTCATTCCAATGGGAAAAAGAACTGGTTCACTAAGGTTAGTGATACTTTATCTAAATATGGCTTCCGCTTCGTTTTCGACAATCAAGGAGTAGGCGATACTAAATCTGTTCTTTCTGCTTTTAAACAATGCCTGCTTGATTGCTATTTGCAAGAACTAGTCTCTAACTTAAGGGGTAAAGAAAAGTATACTTTCTACTCATCATTTAGACAATTGTGTGATATTCTGCAATATATGTATACGATAAAAAAAATTCTAATTTAAGAAAATATTTAACAAAAATAAGGCTTGGTGTGTCCCCGTTAAAGACGCACCTTTCCCGTTACTCTGTCGAAATGGGAATTGTCCATTTTGTCCAAATGTTGAAGAAACAAAATTCCATTTCATTATCATATGCGAACTATACAAGGCTCTGCGTCAGTTAAACATACCAGAAACATATTATTTAAAGCCGAATGCTTTGAAACTGACTCTGTTACTATGCAACTCAAGAATATGTATACCTCTTGCCTTGTATTTGTCAAAAGCGTTCAAACTCAGAAACGACTTAATGCATCATGCTTAAACTGTATCACGATTTACTGTTTATGATTCAAGTGAGAGAGAGAGAGAGAGATACGGATACGGATACGGATACGGATGATTTAATCATTATAGGCCACAGCCCCTTATGATGGGGTGGATTACACATTGACAAAAATGATATTGTAAAGCATATTGATCAAAACGAAAACATCACATGCTCAAGAACAAACTGTGCTTCGGAATTTGAAGGCTTTGTATAGGTACAAGGCAAATTTGTTAACAACATCCTC
>CM031605.1:63030998-63033498 GCA_018398815.1 Conus ventricosus | reverse complement strand
CTGTTTGGCTTCTTTTGCTCTTTGTGTGTCTTTCAGGGTATCATCAAACCATCTTCCAAGGCTCTCGACTGGCTCTTCTGTGACTGTTGGAATGGCCTGGTTGGCGACACTGAAGACCACAGATTCGGCCACTTTTCCTTTCCTCAGTGAGAGACTCCGTGATTTCTTTGGCTTGAACTTCATTCTGGATGAAGCAACTATGTCGTCCAGCTAGCCTCTCCAGCACATAATCATAATAATAATAATAATAATAATAATTAATAACAACAATGAATACTTATATATTGCCTATTCTCGGCTAGAGACCAAGCTCTAAGCGCTTTACAATCAACACTCGTTTACACAACGGGCTGCCTACCTGGGTAGTGCCGACTGAAGAGCTGCCAGCCGACGCTTCATTCAGTCGTTTCCCGTGTCATCCAATCAGTATCGTTCAATATCGATCACTCATTTTCCTTACTTCCTTCATTCTTTCTATTTCTCACGCAGGGTGCATGCTATGTGAAACGTGTCATCCATACCAACGGCCAAACTGGCCTACTCTTCCGAAAGTTGGTGATGGGATTTTACGTGTGTGCAATATGTTATGTGTGCGTTCACACACGGAACCTCGGTTTATAGTCTCATTTGATAGAACTGTATGGGAAATGGAGTCAGAACAAATGTTAACTCCGAGGGAAAAATCCCCCTGTACCGAAACGCCCCGGCAGAGGTTCGAACCCGCAACCCCAGGATCACCAAGATTACGAGTCCGGCGCTCTACCAACTGAGCTATTCCGGCTCCCATGACGTGTCTTGTCTTCTCTGGATGAAATCACTGTAGTGTCATCCATGAAGGCCTTGAGAGTGGGCATCTTGCATCCATCGCCAAGATCTGTTTGTCTTGCGTTGCTTGTTGCTGCTTTCAAGATGACTTCCATTGCCAACACGAACAGCATGTCGCGGATTTTCTTTGGCACATGGTACATCACAAGAGCCAGCTGTATCATCTCATGGGGTACAGATCCATATGCGTTTGACAGATCAAGCCACACTACGTCCAGGTCTCTCTTTTCTGTTTTTGCTCTTTGGATTGCGTCCCAGATCATTGTGGCGTGTTCTACACAACCAGCCACGCCTGGGATGCCACCTTTCTGGACTGACACATCCAAGTACTTGTTTTCCAAGAGGTACTTAGTCAGCCTTGCTGCCATGACAGAGAAGATTTTCCCTTTGACGTTCAGTAGTGATATTGGCTTGAACTGGATAATGTCACTTGTGTTTTGCTCTTTGGGGATGTACACACCATTTGCCGTCATCCACTGGCCGCTGATCTTCTGGTTTCTCCAAGCTGATCGCAGCAGCCTGTGGAGCCACTTCAGCACCTTGGGACAATTCTTGTACAGCTGGTAAGGTATTCCGTTTGGCCCTGGTGATGATTTGGCTCTGGCTTTGTCGACCACCTTCTTGATTTCCGCCAACGTTGGTGGCTTGTCGTTGAACTGTTCCTCAGGTTTGGTTGGCCACACCAGACCTTGAATGTCGAGTGGTGTTTTGCTCTGTGAGTCAGAGTATGTTTTTCTCAGATGCTGCTCAAGAACTCATTTGTCCACACTTAAGGTCCCAGATTTCGGCTGCTCAAACAGTGTTCTGGCAAACTGGAAGGGGTCTCTGAAGAAGCGCTCTTGGGTCTTCTTCTTTTTGCTCTTCCTCTTCCTCGCAGATTCCACTTTGCTGAGGGCGCTGTGTTTTGCTTTCAGGTCTTTCCAGAGGTTATTTTTTCTTGTCAAAACCTCTGTGCCACCTCAGAGGCAGTGCACCCACACCGCTCATTCCGACACCCCATCCACAGCCACTGCCGGGTCGGCCCCGCTGCAGCCCCGGCACCGGCAATCCACAAGGAGCAGTCAATGTCAAGTCGTCAAGAGGCAACCCACCGGAGGAGACACTGCACTGCTGCCGAGTCACTTTGGTGGTGTTCAGTGGCGCCTGTTCTGATCTAACATACGCAGGACACCACCTACTAAGCCCCCTACTGACGACAATAATTGCTTAGTCGCGGAGCCGGCGTGAGTGAGCTTTCCCTCCGGAGGGCGCCACCACATCCTTACAACGACAGCCCCCATGGACTCGCCAATACTGGTGACCCCGACGGAACCAAACCAAGGCCACAGACATGGAGAGGACACCGAAATTGAGGTCACCATGAGAGCAGGGCATGAAGGGCCACAGAATTTGAGACTTTTTTTTAAAATGCTGATTGATGAGAATGAGGATGATTAAGATGATGCTACGGATTTCCATTTCGGTCTGAGACTACATGACAGGGCCGTACTCTACGCTTCCTTTCATAATATATCCCGTCGTGAACCAGGCCTGAGAGATACAGGCACCTGCAGTGTTGGTCAGGAAACTTGAGCAACACTCTCAGAAACGCATCCATAAGTAGATGAAACTCGACAGTGTGGTCCCAGTCTTCCCAACTGAGTCAGCAGCAAACTCAACCTGGTTAGGAGCCAGT
>CM031605.1:63026638-63030898 GCA_018398815.1 Conus ventricosus | reverse complement strand
TTTTGTTTTTTTTGTTTTTTTTTTTTTTGTTTTTGTTTTTTTTTTTTTGTTTTTTTTTTTTTTAATTTTTCCTTTAAAAAAGTCCAAAAGCCTAATTGAAATGCTTTGTATATTGTGAATGAATTTACCGCCAATATATTGTAAATGTCTATTTGAGCACAGTATAAGCCTAGGGCTTGTTGTTGCTCATTCGTCCTGTCAATTATGAAAGTATTCTGTTTATTTGTTTCTGAAATAAAAATTATTTAAACCAAACGGGAACTCTCGCATTTACACACGAGAACGAAAACATGGTGTGTCCTTCCTGCCTCCAGAACAGCGAGAGGCAAGATGAGCAAAGACACGGGCGCCAGCTAATTCGTGTCGACAAGGTCGCCGCTACCTCTTGGAGCCTTCTTGCTGTTGGAGAGTGAAAATGCTTTTTTCTCATGCACCAATCAGAAGATGACACTGCATTCAGTCTTGCAAATAGAGCTTCAAGATACACCAGCGATCTCTCGCCGTTGTTTCGCTCCACTTGCCACGAGATTGCGCAATGAAAACTGCTGCCGAGTCACTCCGGTGTCCATTGGTGCCTATTCAGAGCCAACACATGCAGGACACCACCAGTTGACCACCCCCCTCCTTCCGACGACAATAATTGCTTAGTCGCGAAACCCGCGTGAGTGAGCGCTCCCACCAGTGGGTATCGACAGCCCCCATGAATTTGCCGTAACCGGTGACCCTGACAGAACCAAACCAAGGCCATAGACGTCGATAGAAAACCGAAACATAGGACACCATGAGAACAGGGCATGAAGGGCTACAGAATTTGAGATGTGTATGCTGATAGATGAAAGTGAGAACGGTGAAGATGATGCCCGGATTTCCACTCTGTTCTGCGAGACAACTTGAAAGGGCGTTACTGTCACAAGACAACCCAGCGTCAACCATGCCATGAGATTCAGACAGTGATACTCAGTAAATCTGGGCAACACTCTTTAGAGACGCATCTAAATGTGAATGAAATCGACTTCCAAGAGAAACCATAGCCTAGCAAACTCAACTGTAGTTAGGAGCCTGTCGCGTCGGAAAAAATCTCACAAAGAATGACTCTGATGGCAATCAAACTCACGACCTCCCAGTCGGCAGTCCGCGACATTAACCACTTGGCCACGGCTGCTGGTGATTGGGGAAAGTTGCTCAAAGCATTGACTTCTTGGAAGTCAGATCGAAAACTGCTAATACTGAATTTCAACATTCCAGAGGGGCGGGATGGGGGATGGGGGGGGGGGGGGGGGGGGGGGAAGGAGAGGGGGAGGGGGTCTTGTCTGCCTTTTTTCCTTTGTTGTTGTTATTTTGTTTTGTTTTGTTTTTAGTTGCACTACACAGAATGAGACAAAAAAAAACGGCCTTTCCATACATAAAATAGCAAATAAATGGAGAAATGGTGAGTAGCAGATGTGTTGTCTGCTAAGGAAGTCTCAGCCGTTCTGAAAATGATACCATCAGCCGGTCGGAATACTCTCAGTATGCTGGCCAGTAGAACACAGCTGCGAATAAGAACGCCTCCTACGGGAACCATTACACGTTCAGTGAAATGGGAGAGAGAGAGAGAGGAGAGGAGAGAGAGAGAGAGAGAGAGAGGCACACTCTAGTCTTCAGCCAATCCAACGATCAGTCGCATCACGGTCTTCAGAAAACACCGTTGTTGAAAATTCCGTCATCTTGGTGTGTGTGTTGTTTGTGTGTGTGTGTGTGTGTGTGTGTGTGTGTGTGTGTGTGTGTGTGTGTGTTCCCATTGTGTGTGTTAAAGCAGTTGCTTCGCACTGTGTTTGTGTGTTTATTTGTATTTCGGCTCCTTCTCAGTAAATCTGCAGTGTGTTTCACCTTTTTTTTTCTTCTATAATATACCTTACACTGTCTAGTAAGAACACAAAAATGACACGTTTTGGGAGGACAACGTATGTGAATACTTCATCAGTTGAAAACAAGTTTTTGTATCCTAAATATATATGAATGTTTTTTTTATTCCCGCAGCAAGACAGTCAACACACTCCACACTGCAAACTTCGTGACCGGAAGTGAACTTTGCAAAAGCCCGTTGAGACAGCTCTGTCCGCAAGTTCACACGAAGGCCCAGTGAAACGTGCCTGTCACAGATGGCTGTGCCTCATTCTACAATCCTTGAACTCACTGAGTCAAGTACATGATTAAGAAACTGCAACACGTGGATCAGTAGCTTCGCTGACTCCCGGAAGAAACCACCATGGCCACATCAATGGTCACTCTTTTTCCCCCTGCCATGTTAAGTAACCCGGTTAACTGCTGACCATGCAAGATAGAGTTGAAGTTTTCACGGTAACAGCTTGTTTGTTCTCTGCAACATTAGCTAGCTGCTGCTGGGTCAAATTTGACTTAAAGCCTCATGTTTCACATTCATGCAACACGAGATGGACATTCTTCAAAGAGTCAAATCCCTGTTCGATTTTTTTTCTTGAAAGTACGAACATTGCGTATTCTGTATCAGAACCCATGGGTGGAGTGCTGCAAGCATAACCAGCCGTGTCTGCTGAGGAGACTCTCGCAGGAGTCGAAAACTGACTCTAGACTGGAATAAACTGGTCTGTTCACAACACACAACTCAACAGTTCCTATAAACTGTTCCATTCACCGCTTTATTGAGCCATTCTTTATGATAAATATTGAAGACGGTTTACCAGCTTCTTGATACTTTTCATCCCATAACGTCTTTACCATGACTGTTCGTTTGTGTTTTCTTGAGCTGCTTAAAAAAAATACCAATAATGTGTGTTCTGCTCAACTGGCGGCTCAGTGGTTTAACACTTGTTTTGTTTCCAGACGGGAAGAATCATCCAAGAATCATTTGCAGGAGGAAATCTTTGATGCTGCAGTGGTATGTACCATCAGAACGACTATCTATGGAGACAGACAGTGCTGAGCCCAACTGGGGAAAGAACTTGCATAGACTGCGAATTCCGTTATCTTCTTCCAGACGAGTGACTCTCCCGTTACCCCCCCCCCCCTTCCCACCCACACACTCATTCTCCAAGCCTCCAAGCTACAAATTCTCCACCACGAACGGAAAGTACTACCGATTATTTTTTTAATATTTATAACCAGCCTCCTATTCTCTGTCACATAAACTGTAAGCTCTACCACCTGAGTGTTGTAGCCAGGCTCCTTTCCCCATTCTGTAACAGTATGGACGCGATGTTTTCCCATGGTCTGTATGTATGATGGACACGTGGCATATCTATTGACCTGCGTGTCCCAGGGACCTTCATTAAGTGCTACCTTGGTAGCATTCAGCAATGTTTAAACTCATACTGGTCCTTTGGTCAAACCCATATTGGTCCTTCGGTCAAACCTATGCTGGTCCTTTGGTCAAACCCATACTGGTTCTTCGGTCAAACCCATATTGGTCCTTCGGTCAAACCCATATTGGTCCTTTGGTCAAACCCTTATTGGTCCTTTGGTCAAACCCATATTGGTCCTTCGGTCAAACCCATATTGGTCCTTCAGTCAAACCCATATTGGTCCTTCGGTCAAACCATACTGGTCCTTCGGTCAAACCCATATTGGTCCTTCGGTCAAACCCATATTGGTCCTTCGGTCAAACCACATTGGTCCTTCGGTCAAACCCACACTGGTCCTTCGGTCAAACCCATATTGGTCCTTCGGTCAAACCCACATTGGTCCTTCGGTCAAACCCACACTGGTCCTTCGGTCAAACCCATATTGGTCCTTCGGTCAAACCCACACTGGTCCTTCGGACAAACCCATATTGATCCTTCGGTCAAACCCACATAGGTCCTTCGGTCAAACCCTCACTGGTCCTTTGGTCAAACCCATACTGGTCCTTCGGTCAAACCCATATTGGTCCTTTGGTCAAACCCACACTGGTCCTTCAGTCAAACCCATATTGGTCCTTCGGTCAAACCCACACTGGTCCTTCGGTCAAACCTATGCTGGTCCTTTGGTCAAACCCATACTGGTCCTTCGGTCAAACCCATATTGGTCCTTCGGTCAAACCCATATTGGTCCTTTGGTCAAACCCTTATTGGTCCTTTGGTCAAACCCATATTGGTCCTTCGGTCAAACCCATATTGGTCCTTTGGTCAAACCTACACTGGTCTTTCGGTCAAACCCATATTGGTCCTTCGGTCAAACCCATATTGGTCCTTCAGTCAAACCCTTATTGGTCCTTCGGTCAAACCCATACTGGTCCTTCGGTCAAACCCATATTGGTCCTTCGGT
>CM031605.1:63011638-63016638 GCA_018398815.1 Conus ventricosus | reverse complement strand
AGAGAGAGAGAGAGAGAGAGAGAAAACCAGGGTGGAGAGAGAGGAGAGAGAGAGAGAGAGAGAAAACCAGGGTGGAGAGAGAGAGAGAGAGTAGATGGGTGGGCGAAAAAGGAGGGGTGAAATTGGGGAATAGGAGGGGAATGAGGGAAGCGTGCAGGGACGGGGAGGAGGGAAGGGGAGGGGGGCGAGGGAGCACCACTGTATCAGACAGCTTCAGTGAACCCTGAGGGAGAGGAGGGGATAGGGGTCGCGGGGGGGGGGGGGGGGGGGGGGGGGGGGGGGGGGACCGAGTGAAAAGGGACTAGAAGGGATGATGGTGGAGTGGGAGGAAGGGGACAGGCGAGGGGGAAGAGTGGCCGAGGGGGGGGGGGGGGGGTGAGGGGGGAGTACACGGAGATGTGACAACAAAGAGGAGGTGAGAAAAAAAAAAAACCGCAGTGACCCTGGCAGCAGGCCTTTGAAAAGAATAGCGTGACCAGGACCTGGGGGATTGTATGCTGTTCCAAAAAAGAAATGCATCATTTCTTGAATGTTACTGTGACTGCGCCAATGAACCTTAAAAGTGCTGAGTGTGTCCAGCGACTTCTCCAAGCACATGCATCACACTGCAACGTTTATTTGCTTTCACTCCATTTTAGGGGTCAAGGAGGATTAACAATGCGCAGTTGGTCGTCAGCGTGCACTGTACAGAAAAGAAAACCGAAGAGACACACACATTGCAGTGTTGAAAACAAACAAAAAACAAAAAACAAACATCTAAGAACAGTTGTCAGATTACTGAAACTGAAACCGAGTCGTATACGTCAAGCAAGGCAGTATTTCATTTAACATGTCAACAATGTCTGGCAAAATCTGATGATAGTAGATCGTTTCGATTGTTCATATCCTTAAAAGGTTACTAAAACAAATGACAAAGGTTAAACATTGACGTACTTTCTGGATGTATTTTCACAAATGATGATGTGTACACTCACGTCCAGAACTGAATTCATCCCCATGTTGAAATCTCTACATATTTTCCTAATACTGAACTATTCTATTGTCATCTTTCTGTTTCAAGGCTGCATGATTCATAGCAGGGGAATATCATTGGACACAATGATAGGTTGATGTGATACTTTTCTTTGCAACCCTACCTCCACTCTTCCATTTCCAGTGTTTGTAAATAAGACATTTGTTCCTTGTTTTGAATGACTTTTGCCAGGCTGGGTTGGATGAGTCTTGCAAGCTGTTTCTAATCCATCATACAAAGAAGTCAACATCAGTGTTTACGAAACTTGGTGAGTCCCAGCCACGTTCGTAAGTTATTTCTAATAAAGTTCTTTTCATGCCGCTTACTTGCGTTGTCATGGCTGGTTTATTCAAAAAGCGATCGCTTTATATTATGAATTTGACAGCAAATTTTGCAATGTTGTGAAAAGAGGCACTTGGACCAGAATTTGATGACCCACACCCTAAAGTTCTGAAGGTAGAAGGTAGGTTAAAACTTTCATTCCAACGGAAATCTGAATCTAAAGATCTCGTGACAGGCTTTCCTGAGTGAATTTGAATTGAAACTTATTTTCTGTGATTTGAGGAAACATGAACACACACACACACACACAAACACACACACACACACACACACACACACACACACACACACACACACACACACACACACACACACAAAAAAACGCACGCGCGCGCGCACGCACACACACACACACACACACACACACACACACACACACACACACACACACACACACACACACACAAAACGCACGCGCGCGCACACGCACACACACACACACACACACACACACACACACACACACACACACACACACACACACACTCGCACACACACTCGCACACGCATATACACGCTATCACACACACACACATAAACAACACACACACCGTCTCTCTTCCTCTTTCTGACTCCGTCCCTCCCTCCCTCTCTCTCTCTCTCTCTCTCTCTCTCTCTCTCTCTCTCTCTCTCTCTCTCTCTCTCTCTTCTCTCTCTCTCTCTCGCAAGTCGCGCTTATACATGCACACACACACACACACACACACACACACACACACACACACACACACACACACACACACACACATACAAATTCACGTACACACAAAGACCGACAGATATATACCACGACATGCAAGCACGCGCGAACACACATAGTACAAAATATATACTCTTTCTCACTCTGTCTGTCTCACACACACACACACACACACACACACACACACACACACACACACACACAACACACACACACACGCACACACACACACACACACACACACACACTCACGCACGCACGCATTCACCTATACACACACAACACAACACACACACACACACAGACACACAGACACACTCATGCACTCATTCACACACACACACACACACACACACACACACACACACACACACACACACACACATACACACACACACACACACACACACACACACACACACACACACACGCACACACACACACGAAACAAGATAAATATAAACTACTTAAACAATTTAGAATGACAAATCAACATGAAGATCTAAACAACTATTTAGACAGCAAGAAAAGCTTTCAAAGAGCTATGCGAATCTAAACAAAAACAAGAAAACGCAAAAATTGTAAATGAGTTACATACTGCTTGTCAAGAAGTTAATTCTAAATGTTTCTGGAAAAAAAATTAAATCACTGACAAGTCAAAGAAATTATGCTTCTTCCATTTCTCTAAACGAGTGGTTCCAGTATTTCCAATCCTTACTCAATTCAGAAATGACTGATCATACTGATTTCTTACCAGAGGTTAAAGACAAACTTGAAAAGCATGAAGTAAATGCATGTGATGAATGTTTAACATTTGAGTTTGATGATAGGATTTCTGAAGAAGAGATACATACAGCAATTAATAAAATGCAAAAAGGGAAAGCTCCAGGACCTGATGGTCTCCCTGCAGACTTCTTCTTTCATGCAAAGGATAACATAGTTAAATTTTTATGTCCTTTATTTAATAGAGTATTTGAAAGTGGAGATCAGTATCCTGAAAGCTGGCAAAGGCTGTTATACCTCCTTTGCACAAAAAAGGCAGTCGAAAATCAGTATATAATTATGGAGGTATCTCATTACTAAATGTCATTAGTCAGATTTACAGCTCACTAATTAATGAGAGGTTGACAAGATTTTGTGAAGAGACTAATAATATACCCGAAGCACAAGCTGGCTTTCGTAAAGGCTACAGTACAACAGACAATATTTTCACACTCCAATCATTGGTCCAAAAGTATTTAACTAAATCAGGAGGTCGATTTTATGGCTTTTGATTTTATTCATAGAGAAAAGATGTTATATTTGTTACTATCTAAAGGAATTCATGGTAATATCTTTAGCACTCTAAAAGCTATGTATAAAAAAAGTGAAAGTAGCAGTTTGCGTTGGAAATTAGATAACAAAATACTTTGAATGTTTTTCAGGTGTGAGACAAGGATGTATTTAGTCTTTTTGTTTTTTAAATTTTTCAAAAAACTTCAGACAAAATTTTAATTGTGGCGCAAGGGGGTTTGTTTTTTTGCGAACATTTGGAATTTTTCCCAAAATGTATCCCGATGTTTGTTTTGTTGGAAAAATGTTATGGCCTTAAAGAAAAATTAAGTGTTTAGAAAAGTATGCCAAAATGGGGATTGTCAGTGAATATGGATAAGACAAAAGTTATGTTTTCAGAATTGGTGGTTTCATTAAGAAGAGTGAAAAATGGAACTTTGACCAAAAGGATGAACGTTGTATCATCTTATTGCTATCTAGGAATTAATTTCTCTTCAACACTAAATGGACAAATGTGTAGAAAACCTGAGCAGCAAAGCATTAAGAGCAATAGCAGGTATAAAAAGGTTAAACTCATGAGCTGGCCTTGAGAGGCCATGTAGTGCGTGAGTGACGTCATCACTGAATTCTACTTAGTTTATGGTACTGTATTGCTTTGTACTATCCTAGGTATGCTTGCTCTGTATTATGCTCCACATGACTGTCTTTTTGTTTTCAGTGTTTTGAATGTTAGTTGTCCTGCCTAAAGAAGACCAAAAACGTCGAAACGCGTTGTGTCTGTTTTGTGATTTATTTTTTCTGTTCGTTTTCCGGCCCAGAAATTCCACTTTTATGTACTACATTGTAATTTTTTGTTGTTGAAACACATGGCTTTGTAGTGTGATTATATTGCATTGCATCGTACAACATTCACTTTTTGCGTCCTGTTTGTTTCATTGTATTGAATCACATTGGATTGTATTGCATTACATTAAATAGGGGGCGGAATAGCTCAGTTGGTAGAGCGCCGGACTCATAATCTTGGTGATCCGGGGTTGCGGGTTCGAATCTCCGCGGGCAGTTTCGGTATAGGGGGATTTTTCCCCTCGGAGTTTACACTGGTTCTGACTCCATTTCCCATTACAGTCCTTCGAATGAGACTATAAACCGAGGTTCCATGTGTGAACACACGCACAACATCTTGCACACATAAAAAAAATCCCATCACAACTTTCGGAAGAAGGTCAGTTTGGCTGTTGGTATGGATGAGACGTTACACATAACATGCCCTTCCCCAAGTTGGAGTATGGCTGCCTGAATGGCGGGATAGAAATTTAAAAAAACCGGTCGTACACAAAAAACTCCATCCCCTATACAGGGGGTGTCCGCAGGAGTATCAGCTTGTGTACGCAGAAGAAGAAGACGGAGAATCACGTTGGATTGTTTTGCCCTTACATTTGTGTTACACTGTGTCGCATTGCATTGGATTACACTGCAGTGCAATGCATTGTATCACATTTCATGTTGTATTGCATATTTTATTGTATCACATTCTGTTTTCATGGCATTGCATTAATTTACCTTGTGTTGTATCGCATCATGCGGTATTACATTCTGTTGTACGGTAATGCTTTGTATTATTCATTCTGTTAGATTGTGCAATTTCCTTTGTGTGTTTTTTTTACTCCCAGTTCT
>CM031605.1:62981638-63006638 GCA_018398815.1 Conus ventricosus | reverse complement strand
CAAGCCACTAGTAAAGTCTATAACTTTACTACACATGATCATAGAACGAAACATCAATGCATATGGAATCAAATGAATAAAACATTCTCTCTTTCCTGAACTTCACAAAATCATTTATCTAAAACATCATTAACTAACCCGGGTATAAACAGATTTCTACTTTACCTGGCCAGGTGATCTTAACTATTCACGAATCACTGTCTTTTCTTTTCTTTTCTTTTTCTTTTCACTGTCACTTTCACAACACGACACAACTGCCGGCACTGGTGTTGGTCTGATGGCGCCTGGTCAGGTGAGACTGTTGGCGTTGGTCTGTGGTTCTGCTTGGCGAAGTGACGCTGCCAGGTATGAGGTCGAACCCCGGTTAGGGTAGAACAGTGACTATCAACATCGATCTGTTCTCCTTTCTTTCTTCCTGCATTAACGCATTGCACTCTCTCTCTCTCTCTCTCTTCTAGTCTGCTCTTATCAAATGGACATGGTTGCTTTTCTTTTCTTTTTTCTTTTCTTTCTTTTCTTCTTCATAAATTAGCAACTCTCTCTCTCTCTCCACATCTCTCTCAGTCCTTCTCTGCAGACTATCTCATGCTAATCTCTCAACTTGGTTCTCTTCTCTCCTCCCTCATCTCTCTCTCTCTCTGCCCTTCTCTCCTGCAGAGCTCCACTCAGAACCTCTCTCCCCTCTCTCTCTGTTCGTTCTTCCCCTCGTTCTCTCCTCTCTTCATCTCTCTGCCTTTTCCCTCGTGCAGAGACTACACCTAAAACCTCCTCATCTCTCTGTCTCTGTTCGTTCTCATCTCCCTGCCTTCCTATAGGCGAGAGCCTACTCTCCCGAACTTCCCCTCTCTCTCTCTCTGTCTGTTCGTTTTTTCCTCCTCCCTCCCCCTTCTCTCCCTTACACATTCCTTTATGCTCTAACCCCGTGTCCAAGGGCCAGTACCATTGGTCAGTATTTTTACCGCCCTGACACCCGAAGTTATCCCCCTCTAATTCCATTGGATGTTCAAATCATGACAGTCCCGTCTACACGCCTTACTCTCTGTGGTGGTCATTGGTCATTTAATTGATTAGCTAGATTTCACCCCCACCACACACTACCTTCTCCCTCTCCCTTTCCTGCTTTAACCTGCGACGTCCGACTAACAATGACGTTGGTTCCACAAATTGGCCGGATAAGGCTGGCCCAGGCACTGAGACTCGTCTGGGCAGACATCGAGGCGTCGGTCAAAGCCGCTTAGTCGTCTGGCGGGACAGAACGTCTCTGTGGAGCCCTCCCCTATGCTTAATTGGCCGGACCCGACCTGTGGGCCCGTCTTTCTGACGCCTAGAATGTTTGAGTTTGGACTTATGTCCAGTTGGAGTGGCCGACGACTGACCACACTTCGGTTGTGTTGAATTTTGACCGTGACAATTTCCCCCTTGCAAAAGACTATGCACCGCATTGTCTCAAAACAACGGTACAAAAAAGACAACAACCGAATTTGCTGACACACAGCTACACGCGCAAAGTTTAAAAAAAAAATACTTTACAACAACGGTTTATAAATTATAAATATACCATTAGTGGATACCACTCCAATGAGTTATCATTGACGTGCGCTCTTGCGTTATTTCGTCTCATTTTATAACGACCTCTGTGCGCACTTATGCAATTCCCCCACCTGCGGATTTGCCATATCTTCTCTTCACAATTCTTATGAAAAGCACAATATAATATGATCACGATCCATGACACTTCACTGAGGAATCTCCATCCTCACTTATTGCAAATAATGCATCACTACACAAGCGACTGTATGCTCCAAGCATAACTACATCCACATGAACAAGTCTCACAAAGAAAATATGAACAAGTCTCATACAAAAAAATATGAACCATAGCCAACTGGGAATGAACCCATATCCAATCAACATAACTGTAATCAACACATATTATCAACAAAGCACCCCGGATATGACTGACTTCCTCTGAGTTGCAGCTTGCTAGACTACACGACTTAAATAGTCAGCTCCGACATTCTGTCGACCGGGAATGTACTGCACTCGGTACCTGTAGGGCTGCAATGCCATTGCCCAACGCAGAACCCTGCTGTTTTTCAGCTGTGCCTCCTGCAGGAATTTGAGTGGTTGGTGATCCGTCTCTATCACGAACTCTTTCCCATACAAGTATTTGTGGAACTTCTGCACGGCCCACACAACAGCTAAACACTCCTTCTCCACCGTTGCGTACCCTTCTTCACACTTTGTCAACTTCCTGCTAGCATATCTCACAGGAAACTCGACCCTTCATGCTCCTGTAACAATACTGCACCTATCCCACCACCTGATGCATCTGTCCGCAACAGAAATGGTTTGGACATATCTGGTAGCTTCAAGATGGGACGGGAACTAGTCTTTCCAACACTGTCTGCAGTGCTTGCTCTGCAGCGTCTGACCATTCGACCACTGCCGGTTTCCCTGCTTTGATCAAATCACTGAGAGGACTCGTGATTGCTGCGAAATTTGGAAACAAACTCCCTATAGAACCCAATAAAACCTAGCAGACTCCTGACTTCTGTTTTGGTCTTTGGTCTCTCTGAATTCATAATCTTCTCCACCTTTCCCCTTTCTGGCTGCTTTGTGTCGCCTCCGACAACAAAACCTAGGAACTCCTACTGTCTAGCCCTTCATACAGTGACACATCCTGTATGACTCTTCTGGAAACTTAGGCAACAAAATCTCCCCTTCTTCTGCTGGGTCTCTTTCACCTCATCAATGATTGCTGCTGCGCCTACGTGCTGAGTCTCACCTCCTCTAACCTCCTGTTTCTCTCCACCTCTTGCCAACTCCAAGACTTCACGAGCGAAGGGTCTTGTTCCTGCGCTGCCCTAAAATCATCAGGCGACACATCTATGCCTGACTTCCTTGCCGGAACGACTAACGGTTTATCAACCTTTCCCTCCTTCTTGCTCCGTGTTTGAACTGCTGCCCCTGTAGCAGTCAACAACTCAGGATCCCCTGGATCCCTTGCCCCTGGAATATTTCCAATGATCAAATCGTGAAGGGGTTTCTCCATCACCAACGCAGACAACTCGCCTGAGAAGTAAGGGGTACGTACTTCTATCTTAGCAACTGGGAACTCCCTCACAGTGCCATCGATTAGAGTACAGGTCTGGATTTGCCCTGTCAAATCCCCTTTATCGACCAGCGTTGTTCGTACTACCCCGCATGAACAACCAGTGTCTCGTAACACTTTCACCCTCTGCTGGCCAATCCACCCTTCTTCCACTGGTAACGAACCACTCAGCCTAGTGCCCTCCATCCCTGACACTGACTGCTGTCCAGTGCTAGCCATAGGCTGCACTCCACCCTCTTCAGACTGAATCCCCTTTGGTTCCACTGCAGGTCGTTTCCCTTGACGACCCTTATCCACCTCTTGCAAGGCTGCTGCCTTCTGGAACCTCATGCGACAATCCCTCGCCACATGTCCCTTCTTGTGACAAATGAAACACCTAATGTCCCTTTGCCCTTCCTTCTGCCCCACCACTGGGTTTGCAGACTTTGCAGAAAACTCTCCTAGTCTCCTTGCACTCTTCTCACCTGTGCCTAGCACCTGTTTCTCCTGCACCTTAGTGCCCAAACGTGCCTCTCTATACACCTCTGCGAACTTCAACAACTCCCTGCTGTCTCTGGCTGTCTCTCTTTCAAATGTATGGTTAACTCAGGGCCGCAACCTGACAAAATCTGTTCTTTCATAACTAGCTCTTTCAACTCAGCGAACTCCTTCTTCGTACCACTCAACTCTAACCATTTCTCAAAATAGTGATCTAGACGTGCACCAAACTGAGTGTACGTCTCACCTGCTTGTAATTTAGCTGAACGAAATTTCTTCCTGAACCCCTCCTCTGTGAGGTCGAATCCTTTCATCAACGATTCCTTCACAGCGCCGAAATCAGACTGTTGTTCTGCTGGTAACGCAGTGAAAATTTGTAATGCCTTACCCGTCAGTAACGCTGACAAAATGACTGCCCACTCTTCTGAAGGCCAACCCTGACTGGTCGCAAATGTTTCGAAACGACTGATGTATGCATCAATCGAATCGGTTCCTTCCGAGAATTTTGGCAACTTGGGTCGGGGGGGCATAGCTGCGCACAGAGTCACTGGAAACTGAACTACCATCCTCGGTGGTCTCCCTTTGTATTCTCACTTTCTCTAATTCTAACTGAACCTTTAATCTTTCCGTTTCCTGCTTCATTCTTTCTGTCTCTTGCGCCTGCCTTATTCTTTCTGTTTCCTGCGTTTCGCTAGTTTTAGTCCTTTCCTGCTCTGCTAATGCTATCTCTACGGCAACACGGCGTCTTTCCGCGCGTTCATCCCTTTCCATCTTTTGCTGGTTTTCAACGAATGCTCGCAACTCTTCTCCCGCATAGCCTAAATCACGAGCGACGCTCACAAGTTGTTCAATAGGGGTGTTCTTTTCTTCCGCCATTATATCTTCTTTTTTTTTTTTTTTTGTTTGAGCAAGATTTTTATTACTACGACAGCCAAACTGGTGGTTACCGACACGAGTGACGCAATAGCACAATCCTATGAATGATAATATTAGCTTGGACAACGTAGTTAGTTTTTTATAAGACGCCCAGCGCCTGACCCAACTATGAGAGCGAATTATAGGAAATCTGTGCGAAATAAGTACTCTGGGGCTGAAATGCCAAGCCTAGTATTAACTATCTTGGAAGCAATGCCAAGCCTAGTATTTAACTATCTTGGGAACATACAGTAAGACAACCCCTTGTCTTAGGATTACAACACTTGAATCCCACCAGCTTCCTCTCTGAGAAGTTGAACAATTATAATATATGGGCCAGAAAATCCTGGCAGGCTCGCCAATAAATTGTCAACCTCGGTGTAATGTCAGTGGAGGAAGGACTAGCGCACAGCCCAAACACGCTCACAGCTTGCTTACGATCTCATTCATATATCATGCATTCGTCACATCAAGCCACTAGTAAAGTCTATAACTTTACTACACATGATCATAGAACGAAACATCAATGCATATGGAATCAAATGAAATAAAACATTCTCTCTTTCCTGAACTTCACAAAATCATTTATCTAAAACATCATTAACTAACCCGGGTATAAACAGATTTCTACTTTACCTGGCCAGGTGATCTTAACTATTCACGAATCACTGTCTTTTCTTTTCTTTTCTTTTTCTTTTCACTGTCACTTTCACAACACGACACAACTGCCGGCACTGGTGTTAGTCTGATGGCGCCTGGTCAGGTGAGACTGTTGGCGTTGGTCTGTGGTTCTGCTTGGCGAAGTGACGCTGCCAGGTATGAGGTCGAACCCCCGGTTAGGGTAGAAACAGTGACTATCAACATCGATCTGTTCTCCTTTCTTTCTTCCTGCATTAACGCATTGCACTCTCTCTCTCTCTCTCTCTTCTAGTCTGCTCTTATCAAATGGACATGGTTGCTTTTCTTTTCTTTTTTCTTTTCTTTCTTTTCTTCTTCATAAATTAGCAACTCTCTCTCTCTCTCCACATCTCTCCTCAGTCCTTCCTCTGCAGACTATCTCATGCTAATCTCTCAACTTGGTTCTCTTCTCTCCTCCCCTCATCTCTCTCTCTCTCTGCCTTCTCTCCTGCAGAGCTCCACTCAGAACCTCTCTCCCCCTCTCTCTCTGTTCGTTCTTCCCCTCGTTCTCTCCTCTCTTCATCTCTCTGCCTTTTCCCTCGTGCAGAGACTACACCTAAAACCTCCTCATCTCTCTGTCTCTGTTCGTTCTCATCTCCCTGCCTTCCTATAGGCGAGAGCCTACTCTCCCGAACTTCCCCTCTCTCTCTCTCTGTCTGTTCGTTTTTTTCCTCCTCCCTCCCCCTTTCTCTCCCTTACACATTCCTTTATGCTCTAACCCCGTGTCCAAGGGCCAGTACCATTGGTCAGTATTTTTACCGCCCTGACACCCGAAGTTATCCCCCTCTAATTCCATTGGATGTTCAAATCATGACAGTCCCGTCTACACGCCTTACTCTCTGTGGTGGTCAATTGGTCATTTAATTGATTAGCTAGATTTCACCCCCACCACACACTACCTTCTCCCTCTCCCTTTCCTGCTTTAACCTGCGACGTCCGACTAACAATGACGTTGGTTCCACAAATTGGCCGGATAAGGCTGGCCCAGGCACTGAGACTCGTCTGGGCAGACATCGAGGCGTCGGTCAAAGCCGCTTAGTCGTCTGGCGGGACAGAACGTCTCTGTGGAGCCTCTCCCCTATGCTTAATTGGCCGGACCCGACCTGTGGGCCCGTCTTTCTGACGCCTAGAATGTTTGAGTTTGGACTTATGTCCAGTTGGAGTGGCCGACGACTGACCACACTTCGGTTGTGTTGAATTTTGACCGTGACAGTGATGTTTGTAGCCCTATATTGTTCTCTTTATTTATAAATGAACTTGCATTTGAAATAATTGAAAAGGGTAAACATGGAGTAACTTTTGATGTTATAGAATTGTTTATTCTGCTTTTCGCCGATGACATTATATTACTGTCCACAACTCCAATTGGGCTCCAGCGACAACTAAATAGTTTGCATTCAGCAGCAAACAGACTGGAATTAAAAGTTAATATGAGTAAAACTAATATTATTGTATTTCGGAAGGGAGGGTACTTAGCGCAGACTGAGAGATGGACTTACGGGAATGAAAGAGTCGTTGTAGTTAATGCGTATAAATATCTTGGAATATACTTCACAACAAAACTTAGTTTCAATTTTGCATGCCAAGATATTGTAAACAGAGCAAAGAAAGCAGCAATAGCTATCCTTCACATTTTGTATAAATTAGATTGTAACTCATTTCGTGTTTTTTCAAAGTTGTTTGACTCACAAGTACAGTCAATTTTGCAGTATGGAGCTGAGATCTGGGCTTTCGAATCAAGTGTAATTATAGAGAAAGTTCATTTATATACATTAAAGCGTTTCTTAAATGTTGACATCAGAACTCCTAATGACATGGTTTATGGTGAACTAGGAAGGTATCCAATTTATCTAAACTCATATGTAAAATGCATTAAATATTGGTTGAAGCTGACCAGAATGGATGAAAATAGGATACCTTTTAAAGCATACAGAATGTTGTTGTTTCTAGATAATAATGGTAAGAAAACATGGGCTACCAAGGTACGACAGTGTTTAAATTCTTATGGGTTTGGATTTGTTTGGGATAACCAGGGTGTTCAGGACGTATCTAGGTTTCTGAAATGTTTTAAAGAGAGGATTATTGATTGTAGATGGCAGGACTGGCATGAACATGTCAATCATAGCGATAGATTCATACAATACAGACATTTCAAGACTACTCATGAGTTAGAACCATATATTACTATAAAAATGAATCGATATATTATGAGCACATTGGCTAAATTTAGATTTGGTGTCTCTGACATTGCCTGCCATCGTTTAAGATATTCCAACCCTGCCGAAGTCGAATTGATATGCCGTTTATGTGGTTTAGCAAGGGAAGATGAAGTTCATGTTTTGTTATGTTGCCCTGCACTACATAATCTCAGAACAAAATTTATCCAGCCAAAGTATTTTACCGACCATGTCATTTCAGGTTAGTGTTACTGTTGTCGACAAGAAAAGAACATGTCCTCTCCAATTTGGCTGTATATGTATATGAAGCACAGAAAAGATTGCGTGCTGCTACCTAATATTTCATCTAACGATGCATTTGAATTATTTTCATGAATTTCTTTACATTTTTTTTTCTATGTGTACCTTAATTTGATTTATTGTGTTCAATTGTATGCCCATCAGAATGGGGCCTTGGCCTTAAAACTGATTAAACATTCGTATTCGTATTCGTATTCGTATTCGTATTCTCTCTCTCTCTCTCTCTGTGTGTGTGTGTATGTGTGTGTGTGTGGGGGGGGGGGGGGGGGGGGGGGGGGGGGGGGGGGGGGGCGTGTGTGCCAAAATGATACTGTCCTGACTCGGTTTTGGTTATCTAAACACCTGCAGAGGGTACCAGATTGATAGAGTCAGGCTTAGAAACGAAGGCAATAGCCACCAAATTATAGTACTACGGTTACTACTACTACTACTGCTGCTGCGGCTGCTGCTACTACTGCTGCTGCTATGTCAATGTCCTTGACGTTATTACATCTATGGAAGAAGTCCACCGTAACTTGGATCATTTTAACAGTAAGACTGGGCACTCGAAAACAAACAGAAAGTGAATGAATAAATAGACATTAGGTTTTAACATATGCACAGACTCTGCGTGTATTTAGAGTTCAATGAATTGAGCCGTAATTGACATATCAAAGATGCTGCCTATCATAAGACGTGATTTTACCGCTTGAGTCTGAAGGTACAACGCAGAAGATATAGATGTTTTCCACAACGGATAAAATTTCGTGAACTGACAATTCAAGATGTTTATTCAAAACAGTATTCGTGTTATTCAAGACTCTCGTATTGACACTTTGTCAGGGGGCTGAAATAGCTCAGTTGGTAGAGTGCCGGACTCGTGATCCTGGGGTTGCGGGTTCGAATTTCGGTACAGGGGGATTTTTCCCTCGGAGTTAACATTGGTTCTGACTCCATTCCCATACAATCCTTCGAATGAGACTATAAACCGAGGTTCTGTGTGTGAACGCACACACAACATCTTGCACACACGTAAAATCCTATTACCAACTTTCGGAAGAGAAGACCAGTTTGGCCGTTAGTATGGATGACACGTAACACATAGCATGCACCTTCCCCGAAGATGGAGTATGGCTGCCTTAATGGCGGGATAAAAAACGGTCATACACGCAAAACTCCACACTGTCTGTCTTATATAGGCAGTGTCCGCAGGAGTATCAGCCTGCGTACGCAGGGAAAAAAAAAAGACACTGTCAGAAACTTCATTCCAGTGGCGTCCACTATGTGACGGAACTTAGCGAAAGTTTGAGCCAATACCTCTTCTTTATTTTTCCTTTTCTTTCTTCTTTTTTTCTTTCTAAATCATGTGACGCGTTAGGTGTTTTATTTGAAATACTATGTCACATCGGATTTTGCTGTCATTTTGTTTCAGGGTAAGACAACTGATTCGAAATCTACATGTAAGACGATGAAGAATGAATGTTGTAGACTATCATGCGGGCATCAAAGCCACCATTACTGCATAAAGTTCACAGGTAAAATATTGCCAGTGCTGTCTCTTTTCTTTTTCTCCTTCAATGCATAATATAGATTTTTGTGTCTCTACAGAAGGGATTCCAAACCCTGTGCCAGTGCGCTGCTGTGTCTAAGCTTGAGCCATCTGTCAACATCTGAGTGGTCTGAACATTGGCAACGCTGGTGACGCCTCGCTTCAGAGACCAGGTCACCGAGGTCTTCAGTTTGAACAAAATCTGTGTAATCGATGTCAAAGCTCTGGCATCTGTGGTCTGTTAGGCACCGCTGGAATGTTTGGGATATAAACATGACTTTGGCGCAGAGCGTCGTCTATGTTGTTGTTGTTGTTGACTGGCTGAATAATGGCTTGTTTTCGCCCGTTCGGGAAAAGTGAGAATCTATCAATATTTCGTCCGTTAGCGAGCTGTCTGTTTCATGACGTGTATTGGTAAGCGTTATGTTGCTCATTATTTACATAGTTGTGTGTTTGATATTGTGTATGAGTGTTACTTTGCACCTGGTGTTCAGTATGTATTTATTTGTATTTTTGCCCCCCCCCCCCCCTTCCAGAGAGAGAGAGAGAGAGGGGGGGGGGGGGGGGGGGGGGGCAAATGAATGTATGTTTTTGCGCGAAAAAAAGAGGTAAGTCCTCAGACACGGAGACACGTGCCCGGGAAAAGAAAATAAATAGTGCCTAACTGAAATTTCAAGGTACGCCATTCTTTTCTTTGTTTCTTTCTTTCTTTTTGTACTCCCAGTTCTTATAGAACAGGGAGTACTTTACAAGAAATGCTGTCTGTGTGTCTGTCTGTCTGTTCGTGGTCAAAATGTGTTCCACTCGCTCCAGACAAAACTTCTGGGCTGATTTTTCTGAAGATTTGTAGGTATGTTAATTATGGGTCACGGATGATCCCGGTGTTTTATTTTACCAGAATAGCCGTTACCAACGGCTATAACGGCCCCAAACGGTTTTTCTTCTTTATGGAATATCTCTGAAAGTACTTCGCGATTTCTTATCTCAGTGACGAAGTACATCATGACGCACGTTTGATTGTGACGTTTGTTTTTTTAATAATGACGCAAGTTTGATTGTGATTTTTTTTTTTTTTTTTTTTAACGCGTACTCAAGATATATCTAAACTTCGAGTACGTTTACATGCTTTACATCTTTTTTTTTGTGTTTGTTTTTGTTTGTTTTTTTCTAACCCGCTCGTCGCTATGGTTTTACTTATTAGCACAGGCATAATTGAACGCGATTCTGTTACCAAGCAGATAGCGGGCGCATCATGAGTTAAAAATGTAACAGCACACGGCAGGACGGCAGATTCCTGAAAAGGGCGCGGGGATCGCCTACTTGGTTGACCTATCGACTGACTGTGTATGTATGTCTGGGAGACTGGTTCACCAATTGACTGACTGTGTGTATGTATGTCTGGGAGACTGGTTCACCTCTTGACTGACTGTGTGTATGTATGTCTGGGAGACTGGTTCACCTATTGACTGACTGTGTGTATGTATGTCTGGGAGACTGGTTCACCTATCGACTGACTGTGCGTGTGTATGTCTGGGAGACTGGTTCACCTATTGACTGACTGTGTATGTATGTCTGGGAGACCGGTTCACCTATTGACTGACTGTGTATGTATGTCTGGGAGACTGGTTCACCTATTGACTGACTGTGTATGTATGTCTGGGAGACTGGTTCACCTATTGACTGACTGTGTATGTATGTCTGGGAGACTGGTTCACCTATTCACTGACTATGTATGTATGCCTGGGAGACTGGTTCACCTATCGACTGACTGTGTATGTATGTCTGGGAGACTGGTTCACCTATTGACTGACTGTGTATGTATGTCTGGGAGACCGGTTCACCTATCGACTGACTGTGTGTATGTATGTCTGTGAGACCGGTTCACCTATCGACTGCCTGTGTATGTATGTCTGGGAGACTGGTTCACATATCCACTGCCTGTGTGTATGTATGTCTGGGAGACCGGTTCACCTATCGACTGACTGTGTATGTATGTCTGGGAGACCGGTTCACCCATTGACTGACTGTGTATGTATGTCTGGGAGACCGGTTCACCTATCGACTGACTGTGTGTATGTATGTCTGGGAGACCGGTTCACCCATTGACTGACTGTGTATGTATGTCTGGTAGACTGGTTCACCTATCGACTGACTGTGTATGTATGTCTGGGAGACCGGTTCACCCATTGACTGACTGTGTATGTATGTCTGGGAGACTGGTTCACCTATCGACTGACTGTGTGTATGTATGTCTGGGAGACCGGTTCACCTATCGACTGACTGTGTGTATGTATGTCTGGGAGACCGGTTCACCTATTGACTGACTGTGTGTATGTATGTCTGAGAGATTGGTTCACCTATTGACTGACTGTGTATGTATGTCTGGTAGACTGGTTCACCTATCGACTGACTGTGTATGTATGTCTGGTAGACTGGTTGACCTATCGACTGACTGTGTATGTATGTCTGGGAGACCGGTTCACCCATTGACTGACTGTGTGTATGTATGTCTGGGAGACTGGTTCACCTATTGACTGACTGTGTGTATGTATGTCGGGGAGACTGGTTTACCCATTGACTGACTGTGTGTATGAATGTCTGGGAAACTGGTTCACCTATCGACTGACTGTGTGTATGTATGTCTGGGAGACTTGTTCACCTATTGACTGACTGTGTGTATGTATGTCTGGGAGACCGGTTCACCTATCGACTGACTGTGTGTATGTATGTCTTGGAGACTGGTTCACCTATCGACTGACTGTGTGTATGTATGTCTGGGAGACTGGTTCACCTATCCACTGACTGTGTATGTATGTCTGGGGACTGGTTCACCTATCGACTGACTGCGCATGTATGTCTGGGAGACTGGTTCACCTATCGACTGACTGTGCGTATGTATGTCTGGGAGACTGGTTCACCTATTGACTGACTGTGTGTATGTATGTCTGGGAGACTCGTTCACCCATTGACTGAGTGTGTGTATGTATGTCTGGAAGACTGGTTCACCCATTGACTGACTGTGTCTATATATGTCTGGGAGACTGGTTCACCTTTTGACTGAATGTGTGCATGTATGTCTGGGAGACTGGTTCACCTATCGAATGACTGTGTATGTATGTCTGTGAGACTGGTTCACCTATTGACTGACTGTGTGTATGTATGTCTGGGAGACCGGTTCACCTATCGACTGACTGTGTGTATGTATGTCTGGGAGACTGGTTCACCTATCGACTGCCTGTGGGTATGTATGTCTGGGAGACTGGTTCACCTATCGACTGCCTGTGTGTATGTATGTCTGGGAGACTGGTTCACCTATCGACTGCCTGTGTGTATGTATGTCTGGGAGACTGGTTCATCTATCGACTGCCTGTGGGTATGTATGTCTGGGAGACTGGTTCACCTATCGACTGCCTGTGTGTATGTATGTCTGGGAGACTGGTTCACCTATCGACTGCCTGTGTGTATGTATGTATGGGAGTGCACTAGCAGGCTGGGTGGGTGCTGCGGCGTGGCACGTGAGAGTGAGTGAGGCAGCCAGGCAGGCGGCGCACCTTAAGCAGGATGGGTCACGGACTGCCGAATGAATGAACAATTATTTATTAATTAATTAATTAATTAATTAATTTAATTAATTTATTGATTGATTGATTGGATTGATTGATTGATTATTTAATTAATTAATTTAGTTAATGACAAGGACAGGCCAAGCGGCAGACGGATGACACTTCCTCCATTATAGCCCGCTTGATTTCCTCCACGCACTGGAAAACATTATGCCTTCTTTAGGCGATTGGTGTGTGTGTGTGTGTGTGTCGTGTATGTGTGTGTGTGTGTGGGGTGTGGGATGTGTGTGTGTGTGTGTGTGTGTATGTGTGTGAGAGGAGAGGAGCGAGAGAGAGAGAGAGAGGAGAGGTGGGTGGTGTGTGTTGTGTGTGGTGTGTGTGTTGTGTGTTGTGTGTGTGTGTGTGTGTGTGTGTGGAGTGAGTGTGTGTGTGTGTGTGTGTGTGTGTGTGTGTGTGTGTGTGTTGGTGTGTGTGTGTGTGCGCGCGCGGTGTTTGTGTGTGTGTGTGTGTATGTGTGTTGGTGTGTGAGTGTGTGTGTGTGTGTGTGTGTGTGTGTGTGTGTTTGAAAAAAGTGATGGGAATGTGACAATCAGTTTATGTTTTAAATCAGTTCAAGTTTTTTTTTTCTGTGTCTGTCTGTTTGCTAAAGTTCGTGGGTGTCAACCTCGGTTGTAAATGTCTGTGGAGGAGGAAAGGACTCGCGTACAGACCAAAACACACCTCACCGTTGCTTACAATCTCATTCATATATCTTTGCATCGTCCATCAAACCACTAGTTTCAAGTCTAGAACTTTACTATACATGATCATAGGAAAGAACATCAATGCATATAGAAATCAAAACAAAATAAAACATTTCTTTTTCTTGAACTTCACAAAATCATTTATCTAAAACTCGTTAACTATCCGGGTATTATAAATTGATTTCTACTTTACCTGGCAGGTGATTTATCTAATTTCTCGAATCACTGTCTTTTCTTTTCTTTTCTTTTTTTTCACTGTCACTTTCACAACACGACAACAACTGCCGGCCACTGGGATTGGTCTGATGGCGCCTGGTCAGGTTGAGACTGTTGGCGTTGGTCTGTGGTTGACTTGGCGAAGTGGACGCTGCCAGGTTCATGAGGTCGAACCCTTTTAGGGTTTAGAACAGTGACTATCAACATCGATCTGTTCTCCTTTTTTCTTCCTGCATTAACGCATTGCACTCTCTCTCATCTCTCTCTCTTCTAGTTGCTCTTATCAAAATGGACATGGTTGCTTTTCTTTTCTTTTTTCTTTTCTTTCTTTTCTTCTTCATAAATTAGCAACTCTCTCTCTTCTCACATCTCTCCTCAGTCCTTCCTCTGCCGACTATCTCATGCTAATCTTCAAACTTGGTTCTCTTCTCTCCTCCCTCATCTCTGTGCTTTTCTCATCAAGCAGACCTAGAAAACTTCTCCCTCTCTCGGTCTCTCTGTTCGTTCTTCCCCTCTTCTCGTTCTCTCACTCACGAATTCCTTTTTTCGTTCGACTGACCAAAAAAACGGGCGAGTACCTTTGGTCAGTATTTTTTACCCGGACACCGAGGTTGTCTCCCTCTAATTCCATTGGATGTTCATCAAATTCATGACAGTCCCTTCTACTCGCCTTACTCTCTGTGGTGGCTCAATTGGTCATTTAATTGATTAGCTAGAGATTTTACCCCCACCAACATACCTTCCCCTTCCCCTACTTCACTGGGCGGTGTGGCTTAAAAAAAAAGTGGAGGACAATGGTCTATCTAAATTGGCAGCTGAGTTGGGTAGGCACACGACGTCCGGACTATCAATGGGGTCGTTGGTTCCACAAATTGGCGGATAAGGGGCCTGGCTCAGGTACTTGAGGTCGTCTGGCAGACATCGAGGCGTCGGTTCAAAAGCGCTTAGTCAGTCTGGGTGGGTCGGACGTCTCGGCGAAACCTCTCCACTAAGCTTATTGGCCGGACCCGACCTATGGGCCCGTCTTTCTGACGCCTAGAATGTTTGAGTTTGGGACTTAGGTCGACAAATTGGCTGGCGACCACCCCAAATTAAGGTTGTTTCCCCCAAGTTAGGTTGTTTCATTTTTTTGTCGTGACAAATTTCCCCCTTCAAAAGACCGATGCTCCGCATTGTCTCAAAACACGGTACAAAAAGACAACAACCGAATGTGCTGGACACACAGCTACACGCGCAATGTTTGGGAAAAATACTTTACACAACGGTTTATAATTTATAAAAATATACAATTAGTGAATACCACTCCAAGGAGTTATCATTGACAGTGCTCTTGCGTATTTCAAACTCATTTTTATAACGACCTCTATGCACACTTATGCATTTTCCCCTACCTGCGGATTTGCCACATCTTTACTTTTCACAATTCTTTTGAAAAGCACAATATAATATGCTCGCGGTTCCATGACACTTCACTGAGGATTCTCCATCCTCGCTTATTGCAAATAGTGCATCACTACACAAGGTCTGTATGCTCCAAGCATAAAACTACATCCACTGAACAAGTTCTCACAAAGAAAAATATGAACAAGTCTACACACAAAAAATATGAACCATAGCAACTGGAATGAAACCCATATCAATCAACATAACTGGAATCAACACATATTATCAACAAAAAGCACCTGGATATGACTGACTTCCTCTGAGTTGCAGCTGCTAGACTACACGATTAAATAGTCCAGCTCCGACATTCTGTCGACCGGGAATGTACTGCAATCGATACCTGTTAGGGCTGCAGTGCATTGCCCAACGCAGACCTGCTGTTTTTCAGCTGTGCTTCCTGTCAGGAATTTGAGTGGTTGGTGATCCGTCTCGATCACCGAACTTCTTTCCCATAACAAGTATTTGTGGAAATTTCTGCACGGCCCACCACGTCCGCTAAACCACTTCCTTCCTCCACCGTTTTTGGTCCCTTCTTCACACTGTGTCAATTCTGCTAGCATATTCACAAGGAAACTCGACCCTTCATGCGCTCCTGTAACACTTACTGCACCTATCCCACGCCTGATGGCATCTGTCCGCAACCAAAAAGGGTTTGGACATATCTTGTAGCGCAGATGGGACGGGAACCTTGTCTCTCAACTCCGTCTGCTGTGCTTGCTCGGCAGGTACTGACACTCGACACTGCCCGGTTTCCTGCCTTGATCAAATCACTGAGAGGACTCGTGTTTGCAGCAAAGTTTGGGACACAAACGTCCTATAGAACCCAATAAACCTAGCAGACTCCTGACTTCTGTTTGGTGCTTTGGTCGCTCTGAATTTCATCATCTTCTCCACCTTCCTCTTTCCGGCTGCTTTGTGTCGCCTCGACAACAAACCTAGGAACTCCTACTGTCTAGCCCTTCATAACCGTGACACTCCCGGTATGACTCTTCTGGAAACTTATGGCAACAAAATCTCCCCTTCTTCTGCTGGGTCTCTTTCACCTCATCAATGATTGCTGCTGCGCCTATGTGCTGAGTCTCACGCTGAATATATTTGCGGAGGAAATTTGCATGGAAAAGTTTTGGTTTCCCATTCACATCAATTCGGTAATCCGACCGACCTTTTCAGTGATGGTGAATGGTCCTTTCCAATGCATCAGCAGCTTGTTGTGACCGTGGGAAGCAGTACGGATTTGATCTCCGCCTTGAGGGATTGCTTCCTCACTTCCTGTCATATGCTTCTTCTGACGACCTAGCCTCCTGCAAACCTTCCTTTGCAACTTACATGTCTCATACCTGTGCCCACCTTTGGAACAGGGCGAGATTGGGCCATCAATCAAAGCCACTCTCCTGAACGGTGTGTCAATTAAAGGGGGATGTTTAAGAGGCGCCTTCCTCTTCACCCTCTTGTGGCTGACCTTTGACACACTCACATGACATGCAGAAACCGCTTTATGTCTGCCATTGCCCTGGCCAATGAAATCATCAAAGATCGGTCAGCTGTTTTTACTGGTGCCGAGATGACCCGCCATGAGCGACTCGTGACCCACTGACATGACAGTGTCACGATAACCTGCTGGTACCTCTAACTGAGTGGTCACCTTACCTGTCTTCCCCTTGGTGAACACTCGGTACAACAGCCCGCCTTTCACAAGAAATTCTGTCTCACCTCCTCTAACCTCCTGTTTCTCTCCACCTCTTGCCAACTCCCAAGACTTCACGAGCGAAGGGTCTTGTTCCTGCGCTGCCCTAAACTCATCAGGCGACACATCTATGCCCGACTTCCTTCCTGGAACAACTAACGGTTTAACAACCTTTTCCTCCTTCTTGCTCCGTGTTTTGAACTGCTGCCCCTGTAGCAGTCAACACTCAGGATCCCCTGGATCCCTTGCACCTGGAATATTTCCGATGATCAAATCGTGAAGGGGTTTCTCCATCACCAACGCAGACAACTCGCCTGAGAAGTAAGGGGTACGTACTTCTATCTTAGCAACTGGAAACTCCCTCACAGTGCCATCGATTAGAGTACAGGTCTGGATTTGCCCTGTCAAATCCCCTTTATCGACCAGCGTTGTTCGTACTACCCCGCATGAACAACCAGTGTCTCGTAACACTTTCACCCTCTGCTGGCCAATCCACCCTTCTTCCACTGGTAACGAACCACTCAGCCTAGTGCCTCCATCCCTGACACTGACTGCTGTCCAGTGCTAGCCATAGGCTGCACTCCACCCTCTTCAGACTGAATCCCTTTTGGTTCCACTGCAGGTCGTTTCCCTTGACGACCCTTATCCACCTCTTGCAAGGCTGCTGCCTTCTGGAACCTCATGCGACAATCCCTCGCCACATGTCCCTTCTTGTGACAAATGAAACACCTAATGTCCCTTTGCCCTTCCTTCTGCCCCACCACTGGGTTTGCAGACTTTGCAGAAAACTCCCTAGTCTCCTTGCACTCTTCTCACCTGTGCCTAGCACCTGTTTCTCCTGCACCTTCGTGCCAAACGTGCCTCTCTATACACCTCTGCGAACTTCAACAACTCCCTGCTGTCTCTGGCTGTCTCTCTTTCAAATGTATGGTTAACTCAGGGCCGCAACTGACAAAATCTGTCTTTATAACTAGCTCTTTCAATTCAGCGATCCTTCTTCATAACTACCATCCTCAATTCACAACTGTTTTCAAGCAGGCTGGGGGGTGCTGCGGCGTGGCACGTGAGAGTGAGTGAGGCAGCCAGGGGCGGCGCACCTTGCAGGACGGGCACGACTGCCGAATGAATGAATTAATTAATTAATTAATTAATTAAATTAATTTAATTAATTAATTGATTGATTGATTTGATTGATTGATTGATTAATAATTAATTAATTAGTTAATGAAAAGGGACAGCCAAGCGGCTGACGCGATGACACTTCCTCCATTTAGCCCGCTGATTTCCTCCACGCACTGGAACATAATGCCATCTTTAGGCGAATGGTGTGGTGTGTGTGTGTGTGTGTGTGTGTGTGTGTGTGTGTTGTGTGTGTGTGTGTGTGTGTGTGTGTGTGTATGTGTGGTGAGGAGGAGAGAGAGAGAGAGAGAGAGAGGGGAGAGTGTGTGTGTGTTTTGTGTGTGTGTGTGTGTGTGTGTGTGTGTGTGTGTGTGTGTGTGTGTGTGAGTGAGTGTGTGTGTGTGTGTTTTGTGTGTGTGTGTGTGTGTGTGTGTGGTGTGTGTGTGTTGTGCGCGCGCGGTGTGTGGTGTGTGGTGTGTATGTGTGTGGTGTGTGTGTGTGTGTGTGTGTGTGTGTGTGTGTGTGTGTTGAAAAGTGATGGGAATGTGACAATCAGTTATGTTTTAAATTAGTTCAAGTTTTTTTTTTCTGTGTCTGTCTGTTTGCTAAAGTTCGTGGGTGTCAACCTCGGTGTAAATGTCAGTGGGAGAAGGACTACGCACAGCCCAAACACACTCACGCTTGCTTACAATCTCATTCATATATCATGGCATTCGTCACATCAACCACTAGTAAAGTCTATAACTTTACTATACATGATCATAGAAAGTAACATCATGCTTATAGAATCAAAAAAAATAAAACATTCTCTCTTTCCTTGAACTTCACAAAATCATTTATCTAAAACATCGTTAACAAACCCCCGGGTAAAAAATAGATTTCTACTTTACCTGGCCAGGTGATCTTAACTATTCACGAATCACTGTCTTTTCTTTTCTTTTCTTTTTTTTCACTGTCACTTTCACAACACGCCCACAACTGCGGCACTGGTGTTGGTCTGATGGCGCCTGGTCAGGTGAGACTGTTGGCGTTGGTCTGTGGTTCTGCTTGGCGAAGTGACGTGCCAGGTATGAGGTCAAACCCCCCGGTTGGGGTAGAACAGTGACTATAACATCGATCTGTTCTCCTTTCTTTCTTCCTGCATTAAACGCATTGCACTCTCTCTCTCTCTCTCTCTTCTAGTCTGCTCTTATCAAGGGGACATGGTTGCTTTTCTTTTCTTTTTTTCTTTTCTTTCTTTTCTTCTTCATAAATTAGCAACTCTCTCTCTCTCTCCACATCTCTCCTCAGCCCCTTCCTCTGCAGACTATCTCATGCTAATCTCTCAACTTGGTTCTTTCTCTCCTCCCCTCATCTCTTGCTTTTCTCTCAAGCAGACCTAGAAACCTCTCCCTCTCTCTGTCTCTCTGTTCGTTCTTCCCTCCTTCTCGTTCTCTCACCCCACGATTCCTTTATTCTTTCCCGATCTGTCCAAAAACGGGCGAGTACCATTGGTCAGTTTTTTTTACCCCGGGACCCCCGAGGTTGTCTCCCTCTAATTCCATTGGATTTTTCAAAATCATGACAGTCCCGTCTACACGCCTTACTCTCTGTGGTGGTAAAATTGGTCATTTAATTGATTAGCTAGATTTACCCCCCCCAACACACTACCTTCCCCCCTTCCCTACTTCACTGGCGCGGTGTGGCTTAAGTGGTGGACACTGGTCAATCAAAATTTGGGCCCAGCTGAGTCTGGGTAGGCCCCACGACGCCCCGACTAACAATGACGTTGGTTCCACAAATTGGCCGGATAAGGCTGGCCAGGTACTGAGGTCCGTCTGGGCAGACATCGAGGCGTCGGTCAAAGCCGCTTAGTCAGACTGGGTGGGTCGGCCCGTCTCGGCGAAACCCTCCACTAAGCTTAATTGGCCGGACCCGACCTATGGGCCCGTCTTTCTGACGCCTAAAAATTTTTGAGTTTGGCTTAGGTCCGAACAAATTGGCTGGCGACACCCCAATTTAAGGTTGTTTCCCCCAATTAGGTTGTTTCATTTTTTGTCCGTGACAATTTCCCCCTTGAAAAGACCATGCTCCGCATTGTCTCAAAACAACGGTACAAAAAGACAACAACCGAATTTGCTGACACACAGCTACACGCGCAAAGTTTGGAAAAATACTTTACAACCAACGGTTTTATAAATTATAAAATATACAATTAGTGAATACCACTCCAATGAGTTATCATTGACGGCGCTTTTGCGTATTTCAACCCCATTTTATAACGACCTCTATGCACACTTATGAAATTTTCCCCTACCTGCGGATTTGCCACATCTTTCCTTTTCACAATTCTTATGAAAAGCACAATATAATATGATCGCGGTCCTGACACTTCACTGAGGAATCTCCATCCTCGCTTATTGCAAATAATGCATCACTACACAAGCGACTGAAATGCTCCAAGCATAACTACATCCACATGAACAAGTCTCACAAAAAAAAATATGAACAAGTCTCACACACAAAAAAATATGAACCATAGCCAACTGGGAATGAACCCATATCCAATCAACATAACGGGAATCAACACATATTTCAACAAAGCACCCTGGATATGACTGACTTCCTCTGAGTTGCAGCTTGCTAGACTACACGACTTAAATAGTCAGCTCCGACATTCTGTCGACCGGGAATGTACTGCATCGATACCTGTAGGGCTGCAGTGCCATTGCCCAACGCAAAACCCCTGCTGTTTTTCAGCTGTGCCTTCCTGCAGGAATTTGAGTGGTTGGTGATCCGTCTCGATCACGAATTTCTTTCCCATAACAAGTATTTGTGGAATTTCTGCACGGCCCCCCACGCCGCTAAACCCACTCCTTCTCCACCGTTGCGTACCCTTCTTCACACTTTGTCAACTTCTGCTAGCATATCTCACAGGAAACTCGACCCCTTCATGCTCCTGTAACAACTGCACCTATCCCACCCCCTGATGCATCTGTCCGCAACAAAAATGGTTTGGACATATCTGGTAGCTTAAAGATGGGAGGGGAAACCCTAGTTTTCCTCAACACCGTCTGCAGTGCTTGCTCTGCAGCGTCTGACCACTCGACCACTGCCGGTTTTCCCCTGCCTTGATCAAATCACTGAGAGGACTCGTGATTGCAGCAAAGTTTGGGACAAAACCCCCTATAGAACCCAATAAAACCTAGCAGACTCCTGACTTCTGTTTGGTCTTTGGTCTCTCTGAATTCATCATCTTCTCCACCTTTCCTCTTTCCGGCTGCTTTGTGTCGCCCCCGACAAAAAAACCCTAGGAACTCCTACTGTCTAGCCCTTCATAACAGTGACACATCCCTGTATGACTCTTCTGGAAACTTAGGCAACAAAATCCCCCCTTCTTCTGCTGAGTCTCTTTCACATCATCAATGATTGCTGCTGCGCCTATGTGCTGAGTCTCACGCTGAATATATTTGCGGAGAAAATTCGCATGGAAAAGTTTTGGTCTCCATTCCATCAATTCGGAAATCCCGACCGACCTTTCAGTGATGGTGAATGGTCCTTTCCAATGCATCAGCAGCTTGTCGTGACCCGTGGGAAGCAGTACCAGGACTTGATCTCCCGCTTGGGGGAATTGCTTCCTCCACCTTTTCTGTCAAAATTGCTTCTTCTGACCGACCCTAGCCTCCTGAAACTTCCCTTGAAAATTAATGTTCTCATACCTGTGCCACCTTTGGAACAGGCGAGATCGGGCCAATCAGATCGACGGCACTCTCTTAATGGTGTGTCAATTAAAGGGGATGTTTAAGAGGCGCCTTCCTCTTAAACCCCTCTTGTGGCTGACCTTTGACACACATCACATGCATGCAGAACCGCTTTATGTCTGCCATTCCCTCCTGGCCAAATGAAAATCATCAAAGAACTCGGTCAGCCGTTTTACCGGTGCCGAGATGACTCGCCATGAGCGACTCGGACCCCCTGACAGACGTGTCACGATAACATGTGGTACCTCTACGAGTGGTCCCTTACCTGTCTTCCTTGGTGAACACTCGGGACAACAGCCCGCCTTTCACCAGAAATTCTGGGCTCACCTCCCCTAACCTCCTGTTTCCTCCACCTCTTGCCAACTCCCAAGACTTCACCCAGCGAAGGGTCTTGTTCCTGCGCTGCCCTAAACTCATCAGGCGACACATCTATGCCCGACTTCCTTCCTGGAACAACTAACGGTTTAACAACCCTTTTTCCCCCTTCTTGCTCCGTGTCTGAAAATGCTGCCCTGTAGCAGTCAACAACTCAGGATCCCCTGGATCCCTTGCACCTGAATATTTCGATGATCAAGTCGTGAAGGGGTTTCTCCATCACCAACGCAGACAAACTCGCCTGAGAAGTAAGGGGTACGTACTTCTATCTTAGCAACTGGAAACTCCCCCACAGTGCCATCGATTAGAGTACAGGGCTGGATTTGCCCTGTCAAATCCCCTTTATCGACCAGCGTTGTTCGTACTTTCCCCGCATGAACAACCAGTGTCTCGTAACACTTTCACCCTCTGCTGGCCAATCCACCCTTCTTCCACTGGTAACGAACCACTCAGCCTAGTGCCCTCCATCCCCGACACTGACTGCTGTCCAGTGCTAGCCATTTAAACTGCACTCCACCCTCTTCAGACTGAATCCCTTTTGGTTCCACTGCAGGTCGTTTTTCCCCCGACGACCCTTATCCAAACCCCTTGCAAGGCTGCTGCCCCTTTTGGAACCTCATGCGACAATCCCTCGCCCACATGTCCCTTCTTGTGACAAATGAAACACCTAATGTCCCTTTGCCCTTCCTTCTGCCCACCACTGGGTTTGCAGACTTTGCAGAAAAACTCCCCTAGTCTCCTTGCACTTTCTCACCTGTGCCTAGCACCTGTTTCTCCTGCACCTTATGCCCAAACGTGGGCCCCTCTATACACCCTGCGAACTTCAAACAACTCCCTGCTGTCTCTGGCTGTCTCTCTTTCAAATGTATAGTTAACTCAGGGCCGCAACCTGACAAAATCTGTTCTTTCATAACTAGTCTTTCAATTCCCGGGGAACTCCCTTTTTTGTACCCCTCAACTCTAACCACTTTTTAAAATAGTGATCCAAACGTGCACCAAACTGAGTGTACGTCTCACCTGCTTGTAATTTAGCGGAACGAAATTTCTTTCCCGAACCTCCTCTGTGAGGTCAAATCCTTTCATTAAAGACTCCTTCACAGCACCGAAATCCGGACTGTTGTTCTGCTGGTAACGCAGTGAAAAACTGCAATGCCCTTACCCGTCAATAGCGCCGACAAAATGACTGCCCACTCTTCTGGAGGCCAACCCTGATGGTTGCAAACGTTTCGAAACGACTGATGTATGCATCAATCGAAACGGTCCCTTCCGAGAATTTTGGCAACTTGGGTCGGGGGGCATAGCTGCGCAAAAGAGTCATGGAAACTGAACTCCCCTCCTCGGTGGTCTCCCTTTGTTCCTTACTTTTTCTAACTCTAAATTTAACCCTTTTAAACTTTCTGTTTCCTGCGTTTCCCTAGCTTTAAACCTTTCTGTTTCCTGCTTCATTCTTTCTGTTTCCTGCGCTTCCCTTATTCTTTCTGTTTCTGCTTCATTCTTTCTGTTTCCTGCGTTGCCTTATTCTCTCTGTTTTCCCGCGTTGCGCTAGCTTTAGTCCTTTCCTGCTCTGCTAATGCTATCTCTACGGCAACACGGCGTCTTCCGCGCGTTATCCCTTTTCCCTCTTTTGCTGGTTTTCAACAATGCACGCAACTCATCTCCTGAGTAAACCCAGATCACGAGCGCGCTCACAAGTTGTTCCAATAGGTGTGTTCTTTTCTTCCGCCATTATATCTCTTTCTCTTTTTTTTTTGAACAAAATTTTATAACTACGACAGCCAAACTGGTGGTTACCCACACGAGTGACGTTAAAAGCACAATCCTATGAATGATAATATTAGCTTGGGACAAAAGTAGTTAGTTTTTATAAGACGCCCAGCGCCTGACCCAACTATGAGAGCGAATTATAGGAAATCTGTGCGAAATGAGTACTTGGGGCTGAAATGCCAAGCTAGTATTAACTATCTTGGAAGCAATGCCAAGCCTAGTATTTAATATCTTGGGAAAATACAGTAAGACAACCCCTTGTCTTAGGATTACAATACTTGAATCCCACCCACTTCCTCTCTGAGAAGTTGAACAATTATAATAAATGGGCCCCGAATATCCTGGCAGGCTCGCCAATAAATTGTCAAACCTCGGTGTAAAGTCAGTGGAGGAAGGACTAGCGCACAGCCCAAACACACTCACAGCTTGCTTACAATCTCATTCATATATCATGCATTCGTCACATCAAACCACTAGTAAAGTCTAAACTTTACTATACATGATCATAGAAAGAACATCAATGCTATAGAATCAAAAAAATAAAACATTCTCTCTTTCCTTGAACTTCACAAATCATTTATCTAAAACATCGTTAACTAACCCGGGTATAAATAGATTTCTACTTTACCCGGCAGGGGGATCTTAACTATTCACGAATCACTGTCTTTCTTTTCTTTTCTTTTTTTTCACTGTCCTTCACAACACGACACAACTGCCGGCACTGGGGTTGGTTTTGATGGCGCCTTTGGGCAGGTGAGACGTTGGCGTTGGTCTGTGGTTCTGCTTGGCGAAGTGACGCTGCCAGGTATGAGGTCGAACCCGGTTAGGGTTAGAACAGTGACTATCAAAATCGATTTTGTTCTCCTTTCTTTCTTCCTGCATTAACGCATTGCACTCTCTCTCTCTCTCTCTCTTCTAGTCTGCTCTTATCAAATGGACATGGTTGGGTTTTCTTTTCTTTTTTTCTTTCTTTTCTTTTTTCTCTTTAAAATTTGCAACTCTCTCTCTCTCTCCCCATCTCTCCTCAGTCCTTCTCTGCAGACTATCTCATGCTAATCTCTCAACTTGGTTCTCTTCTCTCCTCCCTCACTCTCTGCTTTTCTCTCAAGCAGAAACCCAGAACCTCTCCCTCTCTCTGTCTCTCTGTTGTTCTTTCCCCCCCT
>CM031605.1:62964138-62966638 GCA_018398815.1 Conus ventricosus | reverse complement strand
TCTGTATCCATTCTTCTATGTGGGCTATTCACCTTTTTTTCTGTCTCATTTCAATCCTGTCTGATTTCAAAACAACAGGCCAAAAATGAAAAAGAGCAAGTTGTTTGAGAAGGGGCCAGCAACCTCAACACACGTAAGCCATTTCGCTTACAAAATTGCATCCCCTTGTAAGAATTCGTTTGCGAGCAGTTTTCCCTTCAGTAGTTTGTTCTGTTTTGCACTTGAGAAACGAAAGGATCTAGTTCATTAAGCACATTGACCCTACGGACATCTGAATAAATGTTGATGAAAATTCGCTCCACTGTTTTCAGGTTTTCATGCATGCACACACACACATACACACACACACACACACACCACACACACACACACACCACACCACCACCACCACCACACCACACACACGCGCGCGCTACCCCATTCCACCGTCTCATGCTTTCATACAAACCAGCGAATGTCTTACGAATAACAGAAAAAGTGGAAAGTCTTTGTTTTACTTGATGCCAACCAGCGAATGTCTTACGAATAACAGAAAAAGTGGAAAGTCTTTGTTTTACTTGATGCCAAAATCACGTGACCATTTCTGCATTTGATACGGCATGGCCAAGGAAAAGTAAGCATTTGTCAAAAAATGAAATAAAATGAAATAAAACAATTTTATTCATGTGTATTTTATTCCTGTACTGACAAACATATAAAATGTATTTGAAGAAGGAATGAAACAAAAAGACTGGATTTGTAAGGGCTGTTGTAACAGGACATTAGTGTTTCAATAATCATGTCAGAACATCGCACGCAGGCAGGCAGGCAGGCACACACACACACACACACACACACACACACACACACACACACACACACACACACACATCTTGAAACAGTGCAGATGCTATGCAAAGATAATCTGACGATCAGGACACTGTACCGATGCCCTTTAATTACTCACACTCTAACTTTATATCATATCTAGTTAAACATTCACACACACACACACACACACACACACACACACACACACACACACACACGCGCGCGCGCGCGCAGGCCAAAAATCACTAAAACAAAATGTAAAGAACAAAAGCATATTCAGTTCTCTACCAAGCCGTTGTTATTGGCGTAATTTGCATAGTTCCAAATGGTGTAAAATCTGTGCTCATCATTGACATAGATCTAAGTTGACTGGCCATTCTGCTCATACAAAATAAACAGGCTCATTGTTGAGTTAAAAAAAAGGGTATAAAAGTAAAACAAAACAAACAAACCCCAAACCCTCCCCACTATCTTTAAATATAGTACACCATGTTCCGACGTTTAACACACAGCAGAAATCATTCATTGCATAGCTCTTTTTGGGATTTTCTTATTCTTTTTTTTTTATCGAGTGAAATGGAAAAAAAAAACCCAACAAAACCAGAAGCCTTTGCCATTCTTAAAGTCACTTACTTGCTTATCAACAATCAGGAAAGCTTAATCATCGCAAAGTAACTTTATCCTTTTTTTTCTTTTCCGACCACAAGTTTTGTCTTTTCCAATAATTTCAGCCCTTTGGCTCTTTAAGTACTTCCTTCTGGGCCAACGTCAATTTGGGGCGATTAGAAATACACACAATAATAATGATAATAAAGCGATGATGATAAAACACCATGGACACACTTATAGGGACACTTGTTGAGATCCCAGAGAATACTATTAGCTGTGTCACTATCTGCCACTCATCTGCTGTTCAAAGCAAAGAAGAAAAAAAAGAGAAAAGAAATCAACACTGTTTCATACGACGAGAAGAGAGAGAGAGAGAGAGAGAGAGAGAGAGGAGAGAGAGAGAGAGAGAGAGAGAGAGAGAGAAGGCAATCTGGTGCATGTCGAGGCAAACGCGAAAAATACACGTTATGAGGCAGTCGTGAAAAAAAAAAAAAGAAAAAAAAAGAAATGAAAGAAAATCACACCACAAGTATATATCGCATGCAAAATAAACAAACAAACAAAGAAAAAAATCGTTAACATGACAGTATAATAATAATAATAATCTCAACATGTCACAGACAGAATGAACAAGCCGCTCAAGCAAGCCAAGTTTGGCTTTTACGCCGCTGACAGGAGACTTATTATCAAGTCAATCCCCCCAGTCACAATGTACTGTGGTACAAGAAGGGATCTTAATCACCCCGATCTCTTGACTGAGCAAAACGTCGCGACTAGTATAGACTTGGAACTTTTCGGGGGTGGGGGGTGGGGGGGGGGTTGAAGGGGGGGGGGGGGGGGGGGTGAAAGATGGAAATGGTGGTGGCCGTAGCCAAATACACTTACTTCCTCACACTTCTCACCACGGCAAGATTCTACAACCCTTGCGATTCAGCGAACTTCAGTCAGAGAATGACGTAGCAGCGAATACTGTCGATCTTTTGCAGCCATGCCCGGCAGCTTTTCGGTCAACACTACGGTGAGTTCACAGAATCACGGTGACTGCATGACTCCAGTCCTGCCGACTCGTGTACAGTGCTAG
>CM031605.1:62949138-62956638 GCA_018398815.1 Conus ventricosus | reverse complement strand
TCCACCAATGTCATCCATCACCCAATGTCATCCATCCACCCGATGCCATCCCATCCACCCAATGTCAGCCAATGTCATCCATCAACCCAATGTCATCCATCCACCAATGTCATCAATCCACCAAGTGCCATCATCCACCTGTGCCATCCATCCACCCAATGTCAGCCAATGTCATCCATCCACCAATGTCATCCATCCACCCAATGTCATCCATCCACCCATCCACCCAATGTCATCCATCCACCAATGTCAAACATCCACCAATTGTCAGCCAATGTCATCCATCCACCCAATGTCATCCATCCACCCAATGTCATCCATCCACCCAATGCCATCCATCCACCCAATGTCATCCATCCACCCAATGTCATCCATCCACCCAATGCATCCATCCACCCAATGTCATCCATCCAATCCAATGTCATCCATCCACCCAATGTCATCATCCATCCACACAATGTCATGCCAATGTCATCCATCCACCCAATGTCATCCATCCAACCAATGTCATCCATCCACCCAATGCCATCCATCCACCCAATGTCATCCAACCACCCAATGTCATCCATCACCCAATGCCATCCATCCACCCAATGTCATCCAACACCAATGCCATCCATCCACCCAATGTCATTCAGCAGCCAGTGTCATTCATCCAGCCAGTGTCATCATCCATCCACCCAATGTCATCCATCCACCCAATGCCATCCATCCACCCAATGTCATCCAACCACCCATATGCCATCCATCCACCCAATGTCATCCAGCCAGCCAGTGTCATTCATCCAGCCAGTGTCATCATCCATCCACCCAATGCCATCCATCCCCCCAATGTCATCCTCCATCCAATGTCATCCATCCATCCATGTCATCATCCATCCACCTAATGTCAGCCAATGTCATCCATCCACCCAATATCATCATCCATCCACCCAATGTCATCACCCATCCCACCCAATGTCAGCCAATGTCATCCATCCACCCAATATCATCATCCATCCACCCAATGTCATCCATCCACCCAATGTTATCCATCCACCCAATGTTTATCCATCCACCCAATGTTATCCATGCTTTTGCCCTGAGAGAAAAGGACAAGCTGTGATTCGTGAGAAGAGGAAGAAACTTGAAAAGATAAATGAAGCCTGACATGCTGAGATACCATCCATTTCTGTATTATGAATTTACTGGCGACTTTTCATCCCCATCACAGATTCCTTGTTAACCTACCACAAATGCCCCCTTCGCTGATTTAATCGTAAGGTCTACTAGATTCAAACTGAAAACCACCATCTTTGTTTTTTCTTCTCCCCTCGTTTATCTCCCTCACCCATCGGTTCGCCCTACATTTCAACGGCCGAGTCACGGTTTAGAACGAGCACTCCAGTGGCATGACGTTCTCACGCTCGTGCGCATGCGTCGATAAGTGGCGGGGAACAGCTGAAAATGGGAGTCCGTACTTCCCAGCAAGCTGACAGGCAAGTCATCTCTCTCTCTCTCTCTTCTCTCTGTGTGTGTGTGTGTGTGTGTGTGTGTGTGTGTGTGTGTGTGTGTGTGTGTGTGTGTGTCTGTGTGTGTGTGTGTGTGTGTGTGTGTGTGTGCCAGTCTCTCAGTTTTGTGTCCGTCTGTCTCTCTTTTCCTCTCTCTGTCTGCCTGCCCGCCTGTTCCTCCCTATCAGTTTAAGTAGGGATGCACTTTCTTATGTGCCTGAATGTGTATATCCCCTTTACACCCCTCTCCACGCCCGAAACCCCTTCCTCTCTCCCACACACACATCTCCCCCCCTTCCCCCCCCCCCCCCCCCCCCCCCCACACACACACCTCTGTCTCTTTTTTTAAATTAATTATTGTCTGTCTGTTGTCTTCTTTCGCTTGCTCTCTCTCTCTCTCTCCGTCTCTCTCTCTCTCTCTCACTCTCTTTATCTGCCCTTTGTCTGTTACAGACAAAGAGGAGACCAGACAGAAGACAGAGGAGGTGAAAAGCCTCAGAAACCGTTTATACACGTGTGTGTCTAGAGATCTGCAACTGAAGCAGCGGGCCCAAACAGCCTGGCGTTTTTCTCTTCTAATGACTGGAACAGATCCCCCAACACTGCCTCCATCACATCTTCATCGGCTCTCTTTGCTGTGTTGATTTCCCAACTCTTTAAACCCCCCCCCCCCGCCCCCCCCTTTATCCCCCCGCCATCCCCCCCTCCCCCCTCCCCACCTTCAGGCTTTCCAACCCGTCGTCCCCCCCCCACCACCCCATCCCTCGATAACTAGCCCACAGACACTCTGTGCCAGTTTATCGCTGTGTTATCCAGAAATCAACCCCCAGAATCACGCTGAAAAGATGATGATGTGATGATGATGATGATAATAAGGATGATGATAAAGATGATGATGAAAAAACAAGAGAAGTGGGAAACAAGATAACAAGAATATGAAAGCAAGGAATAACGAAAAAACAAAACAAAAAAAGAATAAAGCCAAGAAGAAGAAAGAAAAAGGAATGTAGGGCGAATTTTTAAAAAGAAGAAGAAAAAGAAACGGCAAAGGAAAAAAAAACAACAAAAACAAACAACAACAAAAACGGAAGGAAGAAAAGCAACAACAAAGGAAGGGGGAGGGGGGGGGGGGGGGGCGTAAAAAAAAACACACACCAAAACAAAAAAAAAACAAACAAAAACAAAAACAGCCCAAAAAAAACATAAAAACAAAGGAAGATCACGGTTTCCGTTTCAGTTTCATCAAGGAGGCTCACTGCGTGCGGATTTGTCATATACGCTACGCACATCCGCGAAGTTTTGAGACCACACTGCGCATGATTTGAAGCTGATGGATACCCGGATAAATTTCTAAGATGGGAGAAATTTTTAGATCACGACAAGAGTAAACAAAGCGCGCGGGGAGGAGAAAGACAGAAAATTCTCGAGTGAGAGGGCTATGCAGGAGGAAGAAGAGGCACGAGTTATCGGACATGACGAGCTTCGAGTGAATACACGATCATTCAGAGTTCACGCTGATCAACGATGACGTTTATGGGACAACGGAAGGCAGTGGAGATGGCGATGTCCCGGAGTCTTCTTGCGGCTTAAGAACGACATTACCGCTACCTTGTTATCCTTGTTCACTGACTTGTCTCAGTCGTCACAAAAAGGCTGGTTGTGAGTGAGTGAGTGGGGCGTGTGTGTGTGTGTGTGTGTTGTGTGTGTGTGTGTGTGGGGTGAGTGTGTGTGGTGTGGTGTGTGTGTGTGTGTGTGTGTTGTGTGTGTGTGTGTGTGTGTGTGTGTGTGTGTGTGTTGTGTGTGTGTGTGTGTGTGTGTGTGTGTGTGTGTGTGTGTGTGTGTGTGTGTGAGTAGTACGTGTGAGTGTGTGTGTGTGTGTGTGTGTGAGAGAGAGAGAGAGAGAGAGGAGGAGAGAGAGAGAGAGAGAGAGAGAGAGAGAGATGAGACTTATAAAAAAACGTTGGGTCTTCAACCAGTAAACACAGGTACACATCACGGATGGCTACAAGAGTGAACGATTTGACATGAACTTGGATGCTCAGCAACTCATCCTTCTCTCAGTGTGACGGTCTCAGAGGACAATACACAATGCCAGGGCCAGGCTACCCACCTCTGGTGCTAACGCTGCGCGATAGATGCTGGCATCATTCCTGCATCAACTCACCTGGCCTTCAAGAACTGGCTATACATCTGTCTCTGATGATTCGTTTGGCTTTATAAGCGTAATAGCGAATGAAGAACCAAAAACAAACAAAAAGGACATTGCATAGAGACTGACAGACAGAGACACAGAGAGAGACAAGGGCAGATATAAACACAGACACTGAGAGAGAGAGAGAGAGAGAGAGAGAGAGAATGAATGAATGAATGAATGATTTCTTTAATCAGAAGTCCATTGGTTCCATTCTGATGGGGCTCAATCCGATCACAATACAGCTACAAACGGTATTGAGAGAGAGAGAGAGAGAGAGAGAGAGAGAGAGATTGTGAGTGGTTGATTATCATGCATTTTATAGTCTTTAGTGTTTACTCTTTGCTTACTACTATCTTTTCCCCTCGATTTTGTTCATGTTTGCGTTTATGTAAAGTATGTTTATGTACACACACACACACACACACACACACACACCCCACACACACACACACACACATATATATATAATGACTGAAGAATTGTTAACCTGCACTTGTTTTCTCCCACTATTTAATTGTTCAGCAGTGTAATGTTTGGTCAATCAGTGGGAGATTGCATCTCTTAGGAGATCCAAGTAAAGGTTGTTCTGTACAATTCTTAGCCACTCGCAATGCTTGGGTTATTGAACAGCAGAGCTGACCACTCACACTGTTCCATATCTTTTGATCTCCCTTGCATCCTTGAATGGATCCTCAAGCATAGCTCAAAGTTTGTCCCCAACATTTTATACTGTTTGCATAATGTTTTTAGTTTTTAAGCACTTTTTTCCTCTCCACATTTTCCCTTTTGTTCCATTTTTTCCCTTTCGGGGCCCTTTGGGGGTGCTGTTGGTTTCTTTTTTAAAAACCTTGGTGATGGAACACCACAGAATTTGGTTTTGGTGTGTCTCTATTTGACCCCAAGAGCACAGACACAATCCCCGGGTTTTCCCCCTGTGAACCCGATCCAGCGGACGAAAGGCCTGGAGCAGCAAAACAAATAATGTGTTTCGAAGGGGAGTACAAGGGTTTCCCCTCGGCAGTGCGAGGGTTTTCTATTTATTTACCCCCCCTTTTTTTAAATTTTTAATTTTTTTTTTTTAAAAATTAAATCTTTCCCAAGTCATTCTTTAAGTTGAAGATTGTTAACCTGCACTTTTTTTCCCCTTTACTATTTAATTATTCGCGTATATAAAATTACCTTTTAAAAAATAGGATTTTAAAATGGAAAAATTAAAAAACCAAAAGCTTGTTTAAGTAAATAAAACGCTTCCTGGGTTACAATTTGGGCCGCACGGTGTTATATATTGGGGTGTTGAGTCTGTGCGTGTGGCCTTTGGTTGCGGTTTTTTCTTTTTTGGGGCGCGTTCAGGGGGGAGTGCCCCGGAATGGTGCTGAAAAAAGATTTCATTTGGCTGAAATTTTTTATCATTTTTTTTTTGGTTAGGGTGCTGGGGGGGTTTTACAAATTATGCCCTTTTATGTAGTCTAAGTTGCTTTTTTAGAATGTTTTTTGTTGGTGTTGCTTTTTATTATTTTCCAATGTTGGGTTTTTTTTTTTATTTTTAAGCTTCCCTTTTTATTTTAATTTGTTGGTTTTTATATTTTTCGTTTTTGAAAATGTTTATGGGGTTTTCTAAATGTTTTAAAGGTTTGCCCTGATCCCCTTTTATGTTTTTATACTGTCTGTTGTTACCGAGTTGGTACACAATTTGTTGTAAAAACATTTTTTGTTAGGGGCACTGGTCTTTGTGTGAATTACAAAAATCCTTTATACCCCCTTTGGTTGTGTTGTTTTTGGTTTTTTGGAGTTTAATTATTTTTTAAGGTTGGGCATACACGAGTATGTTGCTTGACGGTATTTTTTTTGAATATTTTTTATAGTACAGTTTTTTGGGAATTGATTTTTAAGGTTTGAGGATTTTTTCCTCGTTAGTTTTTTTTTTCCTTTAAAAGGGGGTTTTTACCATTAAGTTTTCTTTTTTCCCGTTTTTCCCGTTGCTGTTCATGGTTATCTGGGTTTTTTTTTAAATTTTAGTTGTAGCCCCCTTTTTTTTAGCGCCTCTTGGTTTTCAGCTGCTGCCCCCTGTTAAATCTTTCTCATTTTGCGTTTGATTTTTTGTTTTCCTTTGGTTGGTTTTAAATGAGGGTGGTGGTTACTTTGGTCTAGTAGGGGGGGTTTCATTGGGTTTTTTTTTTATATGGTTTGATGTTGATCCTTTGGTCTAATGTTATGTCTAAATTATTTAATTTTTTTTTTGTTGGTTTTCGTGATTTTTTAGTTTGGCTTTGAAAAATTTTTTAAAAAAGTTCTTTTTTTGTTTTCAATTTTTTTTTGGTTTTTTGTTTAACTTGGAAAGGCCGTTCTTGTTTTAGAAGGGTTTAACCAAGTTTTTTTGTTATGAGAAACTGAAAGCCCAAACAAATTAAAAGTTTCGCCCATGTAAGACCCCATGTGACATCGAAGTGGAATTTCTGTGGTGTTTTTTTTTTTCCCCAAGTTTCATGTTGTTTTGGGGGAAGGGTTTTTTAGTGTGGGAATATTTCCATTCGAATCGTTTTTTTGGTTTATTTTTTGGGATTTTTTGTGCTTTAGAAAAGTATTCCCATCAATGGAAGGGTAGAAGTCCCCTATGCAAAAATATAACACTGTTTTTTTCTGTTTGTTCAATTCTTTAAAATTTGGAAATTTTGTAACTATTTTTTCAGAGATTTATTTGGGTTTGTTTTTATTCCCTATGTTTTTTTCCGGATCTTTTTTCTAATTTTGCCAATTAGTTTTGTGGGTTTTTAGTCTACAAGTAGGGTTGTTGGAAAGTTAGGTTTGTGGTTTTAAGGGTTATAAAGGTTTTTATTGCTGTTGCTTTATCCCTTTTACCTAAATCCCTTGGTGCACAAGTTCTTTTTTTTTTTTGCAGTGTTGTCATATGGGTTTTCAGCTTTTTTAATTTTTCTGAAATTTTTGTTTTGGGGTTGGGAGTATATTGTTTCTTTTATAAAATTGTTTGTCTTGTCCGCCTTTATGAATTTTTTTTGTCTTCTCGTTTAAAAAGGTTTTGCCCTATCCTTGTATGTTTCTTTATCACTGTCTGTTGTTACCGTAGCTTGGTACACAATGTTGTTGTAGAGACATTTATTGTTCAGAGGGCACTGGTCTTTTTTGTGCAATTACAAGATATCCTTTCATCACCCTCTTTGGTTGTGTTGTTTTTGGTTTTACCGGTGGCGTGCCCAAATTGTATACCCTGAGGAGAGCGTTTTATTTAGCTTGAAACAAGCTTGTAGGTTTTTAATTTTTCCATTTTAAAATCCTATTTTAAACTGGTATGTCGCTCCCTACATGGTTGAGCACTTTTAACGTTCTGAGTGGCTTTTTAACTCTGATTTTATATATATATATATATATATATATATATATATATATATATATATATATTATATATATATATATACATTTTGTATACATGTGGGTATGTTTTTTTTTCTCTTTTTTTTTCTCTCCTTTTTTTGCGTCTTTTGTTTAGCATAGTAACTCTAATAGTATCCTGTCATTTCCTTGTCACATGTGTAATTATACACATTTGAACACACTATAAGCATTACCTTGCTGATGTTCAAATTTTCACATTTTTTGTAAAGCTACGTGATTGTAAAGTGGAAAAATAAATTTGTTTAAACCAGAGAGAGTGAGAGAGGGGGGGGGGGAGGGAGAGAGAGAGAGAGAGAGGAGAGAGAGAGAGAGAGAGAGAGAGAGGAGAGAGAGAGAAGAGAGAGAGAGCGAGCGAGAGAGAGAGAGAGAGTGAGAGGAGAGAGAGGAGAGGGAGGAGAGAGAGAGAGA
>CM031605.1:62941638-62944138 GCA_018398815.1 Conus ventricosus | reverse complement strand
GAGAGAGAGAGAGAGAGAGAGAGAGAAGAGAGAGAGAGAGAGAGAGAGAGAGAGAGAGAGAGACAGACAGACAGACAGACAGACAGAAAAACAGACAGAGACAGAGGCAGAGAGTGACAGAGACAGAGACGGCGAGAACGACAGAGACTGAAACACACACACACACACACACACACACACACACACACACACACACACACAAAGAGAGAGAGAGAGAGGAGAGAGAGAGAGAGAGAGAGAGAGAGAGAGAGAGATAGGAGAGAGAGAGAGAGAGAGCGATCATATTGCCTATAGCCCAGCCGACCACGAAAGGTCACATAAGGTCTGTTACCTCGTCAAAATAGATTAATTTAAAAAAAATCAAAAAAAAAATCACGCACGACACATAGGCTTCGTCCGTTTATCGTGTTAATTTAACCTGAACTAAATCAATACACTTAGTAAGTGATCTGCATAACCGTGTGCGCCTCTATTTCTGGAAGCAGTCAACCTGAACGCTGAACTTCAACAGCTTTATAGACCCGAACCTTTTAATGAACTACCCTGCACTCCCCAAGAAAAAAACAAACAAAAAAAACAAGAAAAAAAAACAAACATGATTCACCGATCGTAACAACCCCTACCTTCATCCCCCCCCCCCCCTCCGGCATCCTCCCTTCCTCCTCCCTCCCCCCTTCCCCCATACCGACCGTCCTCCTATCCTTTTTTCCCCACTCTCACCCTTCGTTCGATCCAACATTCTTTTCTCCTGCTAATGCATTCCGTACATTCCACTCTGATGACATGCAACAAGGGTGATTATCAATAAACAAGTGTGACCTAGATCTCGGTCACCGCCACCACCACCATCTCTTTGTTCTTCTTCTACTCGCGCACGTACTCCTCGTAAGTGTCGCATCGAACCCATGTTCGCCCCCCCCCTCCTCCCCCCTCCCTCCCCCCCCCCCCCCCCCCCCCCCCCGCCCTGTCTGCCTTTGCCCTCCTCCTCCCCTCGGTCTCTATCTCCATTTCCCCCACGATCGTCAACACCCCCCCCCCCCCACACACACACACACCCTAACCCCCTCCTTCCCCCCTCCTTTCCCCCACCTCTCCTCCCACCAGGCTCTCTTGGAAGTAATTCCGTGGACGCTTCTTATCGTTTCTCGATTATGTGAAGCGACATTCTTCCCCTCCTTTTCTTTTCTGTTTCTATATCGTCATTATTCTTTTTCTTCTTCTCCTTACTGTTATTATTATTCATATCATTATCATCATTGTTATCAGTATCATTGTTATTATCATTATCATGATCATCGTCACTATAATAATTATTATTATTAATATTACTAGCAGTAGTATTATCATTATCATTATTATGTGTGTGTGTGTGTGTGTGCGTGCGTGCGTGCGTGCGTGCGCGTGTGCTAGCGTGTGTGTGTGTGTGTGTGTGTGGAGAGAGAGAGAGAGAGAGAGAGAGAGAGAGAGAGAAGAGAGAGAGAGAGAGAGAGACAGACAGACAGACAGACAGACAGAGATTAGAACCACTATTACGGTGGATACTACTGCTGAGTGGAAGAACAATCAATCTGATCTAAGCAAGAGCCACCCTAAAGCAATGAACATCAGTGGTCAATGAAGTGTCAATCTCCCTCAAACGCCGTTCTAAATGGTATAGAGAATCATGTTCATCCATTTCTCTGTCTCTGACAGCTGCAGACTATTCCAGTCGATCACTCATCGTCTTCAAACGTTCAGAATCATCGTAGCATCCACACACAACTCCAAAACCAGGTTCACATTAAATACCTCTCGCATCTGTTTCATCCAGAAGTTCGAGCTCTTCTTCTAATTAATTATAATTAATTTATCCAAAACACAATACCATGTCATACGTTTTTGCAGGCCAATTGCTCTCCTCCATTTCCAGAATTCATCAGATGTCACATTGTTACTTCCCAGGCTATATTTGTAGTCTTTTGTGTTCAAAACAGTCAGTGAAACATGTGGACACCACACGGGGAGGGGGGGCAGGGGGGATAATACTTTTTATTTTTATTTTTTATAACCCTCCTTTTGCTGTGAGGGTTCTGAGAATGGACTTTGCTGTCCATTATTGAGGACATTTTCCGCTTCAAAATATAGAATAAAAAGAATTAAAATAAGTAAATGTAATAAAACTTGTCAGAAATCAGATGACTTCATTTCCACTCAATTTCAATGTCTTTGGGTTCGACTATACGTTCATGTCACCAAGGCCACATGCTTTACCAGCTTGAACAGTAGTGTTTAAGATATCGCATAAACAGAGAGGTTTATGAGTTACAGAGTTCGAGCAAATCACTTGTTACTTTCATTGCAAAGTTGTATTACATCACTCGTTACTTCCAACACAAAGTTCAATCATATCACTTGTTATTTTCAATGTAGTATTTAAATGTCACTACTTTCCATTTCCCTGACAGATTCCACCTCTTTTTTTTCCCCCGCATTATAAGCCAATTTCTGGAACACGCTAGTT
>CM031605.1:62931638-62934138 GCA_018398815.1 Conus ventricosus | reverse complement strand
TTCCTCGTCAGCACCCCTCCAAGGTCACCACCCCTGGAAGGTCCCCGCTGTCCCGCCTCCTCTCTTCCTTCCGGGGTCACGCCTCGTCCACGTCCTAGAGCAGGTGGAAGAGTCCCTGCTCCCGCCTCGTCTCCGCCCGTGGGGCATGTGTGAGCGGAGGAGGTCACCTCAGAGGCATCATCATCATCATCATCATCACCCTGCTCTTTGAGCGGCCTTGGAGAGGACGGCGGGGAGGGAAAGCGGGTCACGCCGCCCGACTCGCCTGGCTGGCGTGACTTAGTAACGTCATCGTCGGCCACAAAGGCGTCATCACCATTATCAGCACCGGGGTCGTCACCGTTGTCCGCCTCCACTAGACCCGTTGCGGAAAATGAGTGAGGCTGCTGCTGCTGCTGCTGCTGCTGTTGGGGCTGCTGCTGGGATGATCTGGGAGGTGCAGGTGTGGAGGTGGAGGAGGAGGAGGAGCTAACCCCGCCGCTCCCAACACTTCCCCATACAGCAAGTTCTCCACCGGGTCGGGAGAATCCCGAGGACCTGTCGTCTCACGGCGGGGCGAGGTGAAGGAGAGTCGGACCCCCTCCCCCTCACATGTGTCGTCTCCTGAAGGGGCAGCCGGTGCCAGCTGCCGGGTCCCCGGAGTCCGCTCCCAAGCTGGGCGGCAGCTGAGGGACTCTCCAGCCTCGGGGCCCAGTTCCAGAATAGGGGAGGGCAGTTCTGAGCCTTGCGGCACTTCCCACGGCTGCAGCGGCAGCAGCTGTAGCGGCGCCGGACCCTGGGGCTCGGGGCTCTCGAAGGTGAAGAGGGAGGGGGTGGTGGGGTGTGGTGAAGGTGGTGGCGGGGGAGCAGTCGGTGTGGTAGCCGCTGTCCCTCTTGGAGGGGTGGCGGGGGGTGGTGGGGGACTGCATGACCTCCACACCCGCCTCCGCCTCCTTCCCCCACCCCGTGGCGACTCCGCTGCGAGGAACCCCCATGTCTCCGCAGCAGCTTACGTCCTTACTCTCTCCGCCACCAACACCACTTACGACGGACGCTCCAGTAGTGAGACTGTCGTTGTCGTTGTCGCCCCGCGGCTTTACTGTCGTGCCTGTCGTTGTCGTTGTCGTTGTTGTTGTTGGTGTTGGTGTTGGTGTTGCTGCGCTGTGTGAAGCTAGCTGCTGCTGTCGTCGTCTGTCTGGTTCTACCTCTTTCTCCATCGGAGTGCTGGAGTCATTGGGTCTGGAAAACCTGCACAACACAGGGGGTCAGCGTGTTTGTGCACATGCTTCTTGTGCTGCCCCGAAAAGCCGTGGCCACAAGAATAACAACAACAACAACAACAGCAAAACAAACAACAGCAAGAACGACAAAGAACATGAGTGTCAATGAACGACAAAGAACGACAAAGAACATGAACGCCAATAATAATATTAGTAATATGAAATAGATCATGCACATCTCTCTCTCTCTCCTTCTCTCTCTCTCTCTCTCTCTCTCTCTCCTCTCTCTCTCTCTCTGTGTGTGTGTGTTGTGTGTGTGTGTGTGTGTGTGTGTGTGTGTGTGTGTGTGTGTGTGTGTGTGTGTGTGTGTGTGTTGTGTGTGTGTGTGTGTGGTGTGTGTGTGTGTGTGTGTGTGGTGTGTGTGTGTGAAGACAGCACCAGGGCGGAAGTAAAACACTTAACCCCGAGACCAAAGATTTTGGACAATCGCGAGTCTGACAGCTGTGAGTAATCAAAGCGCTCGGTTTATTTTTACTAGCTTTAACTAAGCGATACCATTATATGTAAACGACGCGATCTGAATGACAATTTGATCCAACGCAACTGCAGTTCAACCCCCTTTGGGAGTGGAACAATCATTTGAAGATGCAATCTCCAAGGTAACCAGTTTATGATTACGTTATCATATCGATGACATATTCTGGGAATGACGTGAATGAAATCCGAAAGTGAGTGTAAATGAAATACATTTCAATACGCCGATATAGTGATAATGTTTTATATGGTTCATGTGTTGCTGATATTGCCATGGTTATTTCGCAGTCACAGGTTGCAAATTTTTTTTGGTAAAGATCACAACTTTGTGTACCACTAGGGTATTTCACAATGTAAACATGCACATTTCAGATGTGACTTTGCAAGTGCTAGAAGTTGAGTGTGAAGGTTTTTTTTTTTTAATCTATTTTTAACAAGTGTCTATTATCAGCTGGCGATGAAAAGACATGAAATAAACCACTGAACTGAACTGAACTGATGTCGTGAAAACTGACCTCAAACTCTGCATCTGTCGGTGATGTGTGTGTGTGTGTGGTGTGTGTGTGTGTGTGTGTGTGTGTGTGTGTGTGTGTGTGAGAGAGAGAGAGAGAGAGAGGAGAGAGAGGAGAGAGAGAGAGAAGAGAGAGGAGACAGACAGACAGACAGAGACAGAGACAGAGCGCGAGCGGCGGATGGTGCCTGTCAGCTCAGCTGTATACATGTACAAAGCCGATCGTGTGAAAACTGCAGAAACAATCTGAATAACA
>CM031605.1:62916638-62921638 GCA_018398815.1 Conus ventricosus | reverse complement strand
TTTGCTGCTTGGGACAACATAGCACGAGAAGTGGGAGAAAATGGTAAGGAGTAAAAATGTTATCTTCTCTCGTCCACCACATGAACAAAGTTACAAACAAACCTTCAACTTTAGATCCAATACTGTTCATATCAACAGAAAGTGTTGGTCACAGATATATTTTTTACAACAATTGTGTGCAGCAGCCAGGTCCAATATCCACGCTTCCAAGGACCCGGACAACCGGATGGGCACGGCCTTGCAATGCACTGCAGGGTCCGGGTCCACTGTGCACGTAGCCTAAAAAAAGAAAGCTTCATAAATAACAAGCAGGTAAGGTAACTCTTGCTCCCATGATGAAGTAATTACAGGCCCATGACTGAACGAATGCTGCTTACAAAGCTTCATGCCAGTTGACACGGTGATGGGAGAATTCTTGTCAGTCGATGGAGGTCAGTGTGGAGGTGATCATGGCGTTGCAGATGCTCCTCTTTCAGCTCTCTGATGCTGAGGATGGGTTCCCTTTCGGCTTGGTCAGGCTGCGGCATTGCTTGTTCCTCCACAACAGATTTATCCCTCTTAGCGGCGTAGGAAAATGCCAGTCATCAGCGTGGATTGACTGTAAGGTCAGAGTTCGGGGATACAGCAAAGGTCAAATGGTAAGAGCAAAGTTTAAACAGATGAAATTCGCCCTGGCTCTGTAGAAAAGAATTGTTGAATGTGAAAAAAAAAATCTTTCAATCCTGCAATTTGGGGTCAGAAAGTACGTTCAAAGCCATGTCAGCAAAAACAGCAGAATGATGCATAACTTGTGGACTTCCTGTTTTTCTTCGCCATTTGTAGGACTCTAGGATTTGGGAGTGAAAAGTCTAGCAGATGACGGGAAAATGAAGGGTCATGTGGATCGTGCTTGCATAGAAAAATAAACGAACATGAGATCTGCCTCAGAGTCAGGTATGGTATGGGTCAAGGGCTGGACTGTGCGATGAATATGTTTTGGTACTGGCTGATCTTCTGAGAAAAGCCAGGTGCAGCTTTGAGTGTAATAGAGAATATGCAGCGTTTTGAGCTTAAAATATAACCGTGGACTCGGACCTGATCTTGGCAATCGTAAATTGTAAGTAGAGATGCTTGACCTTCTAGGGAATGTGTCCATTCTTTCGGCCATCGTTTCCGATATTCTCTGATCGATCAACCTGGCTGACAATGCCTTGGTTGATTCTGTTCTCTGATCGATCAACCTGGCTGACAATGCCTCGATTGATTCTGTTATCGGATCGATCAACCTGGCTGACAATGCCTCGATTGATTCTGTTCTCTGATCGATCAATCTGGCTGGCAATGCCTCGATTGATTCTGTTCTCTGATCGATCAACTGGCTGACAATGCCTCGATTGATTCTGTTCTCTGATCGATCAACCTGGCTGACAATGCCTCGATTGATTCTGTTCTCTGATCGATCAACCTGGCTGGCAATGCCTCGATTGATTCTGTTCTCTGATCTGTGCTTCACTGGTTCTGCTGGCAGAGTATGTATAGCCCTGTCCTTGAACTTGTCTCCCTTGAGTGTGTAAGACGGTTTCATTCACCTGTCACAGTTGAAGAGTGGAAGTGTTCCGTACATTCGCTGCTGGTGTGGATAGCATGGTCCGGTATAGGTAGGCAAGAGTGAGATTCACGCTCTATCGGCTTGATGCCCTTAAGGACATGGTGACCCGGACCGGAGTATGTAGCTGTGGTGGCAGGATGTCTGGTCGTTGGCAGGAGTCTTGGGCGTGGTTCCGGACGGGGGTTGTCCTGTCTTGTTCTGGTGTTCGTCCCAGACTGGAGTCCGGGTCTTCTTCTTTTCTCCTGCTGAACTATTGTCCACTCTGTGGTGTTGGTCAGCCGACTGTGGGCGTCGATGCTCTTTACTTCTTCCCCCCCCATCCCCCCAACCTCCACCTCCCCCCCCCCCCCCCCCCCTCAACAAAGGCCTGTTTTTGGTGCTAAAGGGCTGCTTTCTTCATGCAGGGTGGCGATGGTCCTGTGCCGCGTGAGGCCGCCTCAAAGAGGGAGCAGGACGGATGTCGCTGGAACGCTGCACGAATCCTTTCTATGGTCTTCATTGGCTACGGCCTAGGGCCAGCTTTTCAGCCCAACCCGCGAGGAGTGCTTGCCATACCGACCCGAAGATGTGGTTTCACCGTGCAGTGGTTGTCGCAGTGAGGTAGCACTCCATCACTGACCGCCCCGCATCTCTTGGAACCGTCCACTGGTGACACAGGCTAAAAAAAACAACAACCCGCCGTCATCCAGAGTGACAAGAAGGTTGTTTGTGCCGCCCGACGTTGACCTCTCACATCAACGTCCTTGGAGAGAGTTCTGCCCCCTCTCCATCGGCACTCCCTGCTATGCCACCTCGCGGGGAGTTTGCAACGGTCCGGTGTAACTGTGGTCAGGACCTGACCTCGCATTGTACAACGCTTTGCAGTGCTCTGTCCCCCTTCCGTGTTGCCGCTGAAATCGTTGAGTTTGGCGTGAATTTTAGCTGTAGGCTTTACGTTGTCGCACGCTATCTTCCTCTGAAAACAAACAAACAAACAAACTGCGGTCCTGGGGTGTGGCGGTGGATGGGGAAGACATGAAAATATTTATACAAGCGTAGACCACGATGTATTTTTAGTTCAGTGACGTCAACTCAAGCCCTCTACGCTATCATTTTTTGTTTCTTCCTTTCGTTAAGGCATTGGATCCAATAAGGTCTTAACAAACGTCTGTTACAAAGAAAGGGACATGCACTATTGATGGGTCTGTTCCTAAATTAAGCCTCATTACCTACAGTGTTTTCTATGGGCAGCAAAACATTGCTGTGATGTGGTTTGTTTCCTGAAACAAAGGAAGGCCATTCATCGAATCGAAGGAGACTATCACAGAGGGAACTTGCATATACTGTTTTAATTTTTTCTCCTGTTTGTTCGGACTGATAATATAGATCATTGAGGAAGAAAAAAACAACAACAACAGAATATATCTTTTTGAGGCTTGTCAGCTCAAATATTTCCCCTTTCACGAATCCATGTCCAGTGATTTGTAAGCGATGCTTGTTTACTTTAGACACCCATTTTGGCTTTTAACGGGGCAGCGGAAAGATTCCTATATTGGGCATAGCTGCTTCATTATTGGAATAAGGGTGGCAAAAAATGTAGGGAATAATTCCTACATGTGGATTTTGGTCAAATCACTAATCAGTTCAGGAAACACTAAAGCCTTATGAGGATGAGAATCTGTGGTGAGGGTGTCAAAGATCGAACTCATCTGTCTGTCGGTCTGTCTAATTCTCCGCGGACACAAGTTTTTGTTTTGTTCGTTTCGTTTCGTTTCCAGAATTTTTAGAAACTCGTGGAGATCAATAAAGTTTGGTTCGTGCATGTTACTGGATCTTGATTGACTTCTAAGATTGTTCCCGAAACTTGATGGCGAAGATGTATTTACAGAAGAGTTAAAGATGCAGACCGAATATGTCGTTTGCTCGAAAAGAGACATAGGAATCATAATCTGTCCTGAGAAGAGCAGCTTGCTTTGCCATAAGCGAATATAACAGAATCTTCAGGGTCAACAACACCCTGACTAGCTGAAATGGCCAACGCTGCAGACAAGAATACATGCAGCCTGCGTACCATTGCTGCCTTAAAAACAACAACAACAAACAAACAAACAAAAAACCCTGTAAAACAAAAGAAAACAAAACCACACACACACACACACACACACACACCACACACACACACACACACACCACACACACACACACACACACACACACTTCAATAAGAGACAGAAGCAAGTTGCAGCACCTACAGCTTTTCCAAGCAAGATCAGTCCATACCCATGATCACCAGATCACCAGAACCCATTGCCGATCAGACCAGAACAACATGTGCGGCACTGGAACCCCCCCACCCCCTCCAAAAGAAGTACAGGCACCTTCAACAGATGCCTCAACTTCAAGGCCATCTAACGATACCCAACCACCTTAAGTCTCACTTTATTTTCTTTCGCCTGTGTTCTTTGTCTCCGTGTTGGAATTGTCAAGACCTTGTGGTAGCTACTGAAAGAACAGAAGAAGTGTACATTCTCTGCTGATTTAGAACAAAAAAAATGCTTTCAGTGTTCTAGTCAAATGACTCCATTTTTTCTTGGCAGAGATAAGCTATTTACTTTTTGTATTTCATTCTTTATGGAGCTAAACAGGCTCTTTTTTTTGCGAATCATTAGACATAGATCGAATCATGGTTTTGAGAATTCGATTCTGTGATTACATTGTGACGTTTGCGTCTGTTACTACCTTTGTTGACTGCCGCAATGTCTTGGACAGGAGGGGGAGAAATAGAGTCAAATGGGTTATGACAAGGTTGTGTGGTGTGCCCAATATCAGCGGGGCGTAGACAGAGAGTCAAATGGGCTATGATGAGATTGTGTGGTGTGCCCAATATCAGCGGGGCGTAGAAAGAGAGTCAAATGGGCTATGATGAGATTGTGTGGTGTGCCCAATATCAGCGGGGCGTAGAAGTCAAATGGGTATGACAAGGTTGTGTGGTGTGCCCAGTATCAGCGGGGCGTAGAAGGAGAGTCAAATGGGCCATGGCAAGGTGGTTTAATTGTGTGGTGTGCCCAATATCAGCGGGGCGTAGAAGTCAAATGGGTATGACAAGGTTGTGTGGTGTGCCCAGTATCAGCGGGGCGTAGAAGGAGAGTCAAATGGGCCATGGCAAGGTGGTTTAATTGTGTGGTGTGCCCAATATCAGCGGGCTTTGGCTCAGTTTAGGAAGAGTCTTCCAGTCCTGGACCATTGAAAACATGATTTTGTTCAATTAAAAAAACAACAAGATTTGGTTTGTACAAAATTGAAATAAAAAGTATGTGTGCGTGTGTGTGTGTGTGTTGTGTGTGTGCGTGTGCGTGTGTGCATATTGACACAATCTCCCCTACAGTGATAATGCAATGAAATGTTCAGTATGCAAGACTACCACAGAGAGACA
>CM031605.1:62886638-62909138 GCA_018398815.1 Conus ventricosus | reverse complement strand
TGAAAAATGGGCTGGTTCACCCATGGGGACGCTCTCGTGGAGATTCTGTCGTGTTACATCCAGTGGCCATTCCATGACACCTGCCAGGGAGCAGTTATGTTCCTTGACGTCTTAAGGAAATGCCATGTGAGTGCCTGCACCCTATGTGAACGCAGACTTCCAAGGGTGGTGCAGGATTGCTTCCAGCTGTTTTGTTTGACAATTAATTGAGAACAGTACTTCTCTGGTTCCACCCGTATCTTCGGGGGTGTCTTTGTATTTTTCACTTTCTTTCTCTGTCCAAGCCAATGGGCTCATTTCAGTGTTGTCTGTTGCAGCACTCCTGCAGTCTTACTTCCCGCCTCTTTTCATGTTTTACACTCCACGAATTTCACATTCTAAACTGTATGTGAAAATATGATCATATCAAATGATAAACCCACTACACCATTCTTCATACTCACACTTTTAGATGATGCATATTCGGAAACTCTGGAACTGCAAACAATGAAGTATACTTTATCACAACCTCTAACATACCTTTGAAGCGTAAAAAGCAAACATGACACAGAACATTCATCATGTATTGTGGACACTCAAGAAAGAAGGAAGAAGGAAAAAGAGAGTGAGAGAGAGAGAGAGAGAGAGAGAGAGAGAGAGAGAGAGAGAGAGAGACAGACAGACAGACAGACAGACAGACAGACGGATGGACGGACAGACAGACAGACGAACAGATGTTCAGACAGTGGAGTTAGCTCCCTTGACTCACTTTTGGTGCACGAATCGAATTCATCTCGCTGAGTTATTAGGACAACAGAAATGCTCCAGGATCCGATGTCTTCATTTCACAGCAGCGTAACGAAGTCATTGTGAGTAATAGACTCTATCCGATATCATAACATTGTGGCAGGGGAAAGTTAAACAAAACAAACAGAACCAAACCAACCAAACAAACAACAAAAAAGACTGGGCCAAGATAGCTGAAATGTGTTGGACTGAGGAAACTTTAGCCAAGGCGCTAGGCATCTTTAAACAAACCATGACGTGCTCTCTAGCAGAGGAAGAAATCACACGACCTGACAAACAAGCGATGAGAATTCTTCGAGGACTTGTTGAGAAGGCATCAAACATTTGCAAGCTTCAAGCCTATCCAAAGAAGACAAAAAAGATCCAAACAAAATATGGGAGTTTGTGGATTCGCAGTTAAAAGTGAACGTGAATTTCAGAGTTAACAGACTTCAACTACTGAATATGAGTCAAAGAGAAAACGAAATACTGGATGATTTCTGCAGCAGAGCCAGACCAGTAGCCAACAAGTGTCAGTTTGATGAACCAGAACTTGAAGAGAGAATGATAGAACGGAAGTTTTCGAAAGAGAATTGTTGAGCAAGGAAAAGGGTTTCAAAGTTTCCGACACCTTGGCAGGTCGTAGATATGAAGCTACCATAAAAGGGAGAAGCAAGCTACAAGCAAAGGCAGCACCTTCAGCAGTAAATGCACCAATGAACCAGGAAATCGACTACATCTTGCGACCCATCTCCCTCATAAGTGCCCTGCATTTGGAGATATTTGTGGTGCCTGAGGGGGAAAAACACAGGCAAAAAGGCTGTCACAGCACAGCAAGTCAAAGAGGGGTGGGCACAGCCCTGCTCCAAGACAACCGCCCTATAGCATTTGCCTCCAAGACAACCGCCCTATAGCATTTGCCTCCAAGACACTGGACCATGCTCAAAGAAACTACCCCTACATAGATCGAGAAATGCTGGCAGTCGTCTTCTGCATCACACGTTTTCAAACTGATCTGTACGGAAGACTGTTCACCGTGATCACAGATCACAAACCTCTGATATGATCACAGAGAAACCATTTTAAAATTCATTCATAATCTGATTTCTCCAACAGAGACAGAATCATATACCAGCACAGCACATGACACCATGCTCCTGTTCTCTGCGGCAATGTGCTGAAGGCAATAAACTTTGACAAAATGTGACATGCCAAGGAAAATATCAGCTGGACATGGAATTTTCCTTATGCACATGTATGCAAGCCTTAATCCAAGGGAAGTAACACAGGCCGTTAGCTTGATCATTTAAAAAATACGGTTCTCTCTCTTACAGTGAAAAGGGTGTGGACTGCTGTCCGGATGTTGAGACAGGTCACAGGGTACCCTTTCCTCAAACCAGATTGCAAAACAAGGCCAGTTTTCATTTTAAGAGGTGATCGAACTTGTGACTTGTGAAATACACAATTTTGAAAATGTTTATATGATGAAGGGAAGATCACAAGAAAATTATGTAATTCTACCAAGGCACTTTCTGATAGACAGCAGAAACACTCTTAAGTAAGCAAACGCACCTTTCAGATTTTTTCCAGTCTTAAATGATAAATATGATCGTTAAAATTACATAAATTTACACGTAGCAATCATAAACAAATCTATCTGAACATTTCACACATAAATATTTTAAACTTAAAATCATGCACAGACATCAGTTTGTTTGGGTCCATTGAATTTGTACAATATCCTACAGTGTTGGGCAATGATTAAATGACGAGTCTCCTTTTGGTGTATCTCCATTCATTTCATTTTGCAAGGTCAACGTGTATGGTATAGAATGACTGAAATCTGAGCCAACTATCTGTTTATTCTCATTGTATCAGCATCAAATAATCAATGCAAGTTTTATTTCTCTCAGCTCCTGATGTATCAGTGACAGACTGTGTTAACCCCTTGACTGTCTACGCATCCATATATGTACAAAGCGGTGTTTGTCTCCTTAGAAGCTTTGGTAAGTATCTCTTATAAGCAGCAGTGTTATCACTCAATTTCTCAACAAACTGAATACGGCGAGTTCTAGCCACTTCAGTCAGCTAGCCGATCCGCTTACATCAAATATACACTTTTATCAAAATTCAAAACTGACATCACATCAGCAACCTTTTCCGCTATCTGAAAATGGTTTACTCTGAGCCCCCGTATGAAATAGTCAACTAATGGCAATGCTTGTCACTCTGAATCTAAATCATTTTCAAACCACCCAAAGTGAGAAGGCTTGTACACACTTTGCTCTGGTCAGAGCTCCGGGGACGCCCTCATTTTCTTCATGCTCAGCAAATGGTCCTCTTCATTTCCTCTCGGGAGAAACCTGGAAATGAACACAGACAACAGTCAATTTTTAATTCTCTCAAAGTCGGCCTTTTTACATTTTTGTTGTTGTAACTGGAGTATCAAAACCAAACTATAATCATCATAATGGAATACCATGCATTTCACTTTGACAAAATCAACAATTATGCAACAGATGAAATTATAAGCATTTAATCTATGTATATATACCATAATCATCATAATGGAATATTGTCCGTTTCACTTTGACAAAATCAACAATAATCTAATAAATGAAATTATAAGCAGTTAAGTCTATGTGTTCAAAATGGCACCGATAATGTAATTACCCCTGACCCAACCCTATCCCCATTTTCCAACTAAATCCGTCTGAATGCGAACATGAATACGGCTTAATTGTTCTTTTTATTTTCACGTTTCAAAAACGCAGACAAGGAATGTATTTGTTCTGTCTCATATTCCTCGTCACTTCCTGGCATAACACGTTACTGCTCATTGCGGCTGCTTGTTCACAGCCACACCCTAACTGGTCCTGTCGTAGCCCTGCACTGAACAAGGGTCAATTAATATCAAGTAACCTTCCACAGGACACAGCACTGCTGCCGAGTCATTTTAGTACTGTTCAGTGGTGCCTGTTCTGATCCAACCTACACAGGACACCAGCAGTTTAACCCCTTGCTGACTACAATAACTGTTTCCTCACAAAGCCTAGTGGAGTAAGCCCTCACATCACTCTGACAGAAGTCTCCATGAACCTGCCAATTCCGGCAACCTCAACACATTGTCATCAAGTGCACAGAACTTGAGAGAGGAAATTCAAACCGAGATCACCACGAGATCTGGGCATGAAGGACCGCAGAATCTGAGACTTTTCCCTCCCCTTAATGCCGATCGATGAGGATGAGGAGGACGAAGCTGAAGTTACACAGTTCTGTTCTGGGATGACACAGCATGGCAGGGCCATACTCTACTGTCATAATACATGACAGGGCCATACTCTACTGTCATAATACATGACAGGGCCATACTCTACTGTCATAATACATGACAGGGCCATACTCTACTGTCATAATACATGACAGGGCCATACTCTACTTTCATAATACATGACAGGGCCATACTCTAGTGTCATAATACATGACAGGGCCATACTCTACTTTCATAATACATGACAGGGCCATACTCCACTGTCATAATACATGACCGGGCCATACTCTACTTTCATAATACATGACAGGGCCATACTCTACTGTCATAATACATGACAGGGCCATACTCTGCTGTCATAATACATGACAGGGCCATACTCTACTGTCATAATACATGACAGGGCCATACTCTACTGTCATAATACATGACAGGGCCATACTCTACTGTCATAATACATGACAGGGCCATACTCTACTTTCATAATACATCCTGGCGTCACCCAGGCCTGAAAGAAAGAGACACCTGCAGTGTTGGTCAGGGAGTTAAGAGACGCACCCTTTCAGTGGATGAAACTTGTCAAGTTCCACTTCCAGTCTCCCCATTTCAGCCTTCCACAAACTTGACTCGCGCTAAGAGTCACTCGGGGCTGAAAAAGAAATCCCTAAAACAGAGGGCGTTCATTGGAATCGAATCCACAAACTTCTGGCTCAGAATTAATTAAAGCTAACCACTGCATTATGGCAACTGGTCAGATATGGAGTTTTTGTGTGTATGTACAAGTCAAATTGCACAATTAGCCAGTCACACTAATCACTAATGCACACATTTTTAAACGTTTACTCCCTTCGTGATTAAATGTCTGAATTTGAATTCTGATGCCAAGCCCTCGGTATTTTTCCATAAATACTCTTTCAGCAACCACAAGTATTTTCTGTTGTAAGATTCTGCAGATCTCTTTACAAATTCAAAAACTTATAACATTTACCTACATTCTGATATATGTCATATTTCTATGATGTTCCTTTTTAAATGATTAGTAGTCATTACCAAATTCCATTAAAAAAATAGAACTAAAGTGTTTGAACTGTAGAGGAGTTAATGCAGCTTTGATTAAGGGCTACATAATCTGCAGGGAAAAGTAATCAGTAAGGCAAACGTTTGTATGACTTTTGATCATGCTGCTGTGTTTGTCCAGGTGGAGCACGTGTTAAAAGCACTTCAATTCAGAGGGAATCAGGAGAGACAAACAGCACAGCAGACAATTCAATACTCATGGAACTACAGAACGTTTTATCCAAAAGTGGCACATGATATGGCACAATCTTCTTCCAGCATGTTATTATATAAAGTGGCGAATATTTTCTTCCTGATACCAAAATTTAAAGGTAAAGAAAAAGCGGTCTTCAGTGTACTGTTGTAATGTCCATAAAGCTGGACGAAAACCAAAACAACAGCTGTTTTATTCAATCATTGTGAGTTTATGCATTAAATCACTTACTGATAGAGTATGTGTACAGCCACGGGTGTGATCAGTGTTTCCATCAATGATGCTTGTACAGCACAGACCCTTCAATGCCTGATCTGATTTGGTACATTTCCCAGAGAGAGAGAGAGAGCGAGAGAGAGAGAGAGAGAGAGAGAGAGAGAGAGAGAGAGAGAGAGAGAGAGAGAGAGAGAGAGAGAGACAGACAGACAGACAGACAGACAGACAGAGTCAGACAGACAGTCAGACAGACAGACAGACACAGACTGAGAGAGAGACACAGACAGACAGAGACAGAGACAGAAAGAGAGAAGTGCATGTGGAAAGACATCGCCTTGGTCAGGAATTAGGTCATGTAAATCATAAACAAAGAAAAGCAGTAAATCATAAACAAAGAAAACAGTCAATTAATGAATGAAACTGTTCTGTATATGCATAACAGAAAAGGTCACACCAGTATCACCAGCTCCTGTTTAAACAGCAGGCATGAAACATGCAAGTAATGAATCAGATCTCTCTTCTCTGGGTCAGGTCGCAGCACAATTTGATTGATAAGCGACCAGGTAACAATTTTGTCTTTGATTGGTGATGCCCAGAAGCACCCTGGTGAAGCTGGAGCTCTTTGTAGTACTGCCTCATCAAAATGCTATAGGTTATTTTTTAATTGTACAAGCTTAATCATTAACTGAATGAACACTATTTTCACCGACAGGAATGACTTATGTTTTTGGGAGGCAGCCTTGGATGTCATTCGCGTTTTCGAGCACGCTAGCATCCGAAGATTTCTAGATCAACTTACACTTACCTAAAGGGGATGGAAAGGCGTTCCCTTTCAAAGAGACTTTATTAGCCTTATATATTCACATAAGCTGGTGGGTGGGGTGGTTGTCCTAACCTCCGATTACCTATATTCATGGTTGTCTTTTCAATTCCGACCTTAAAAAAAAAATGTTTGTTTGTTTTTGCTTGTGAAAACCGACACTGTGAAAAGGAGGAGTGGTGGGCGTGGGGAGGGGGTAAGAAAGGGGGTAGAGGGTAGCGTGGGGGTGGGTGGGGGTGGGTGGGATTACTGCACAAGAGTTTGACCAAAATGATGTTAAGTCGTTCAATTCGTGGTAACGAAGCGTTTGCTGACAGCCACCTATCAAAACACACCCTCTGCAACTCAGTCGCCACACTGCACTGACTACAGTGATAGCAGACGAATAGTCAGCCGAGCATGACACTGAATACAGTGAGTGCACCAACCGCACATGAAGTCGAATGAAAGGCACCGAAAATCAAAACCATGAACAGTAAAGCCGCATGAACCAACAGCTGATTTAAACTGAACATCTGAATACCTACCACACAAAATTACAGCACCATAATGATAATCATCTGGGCACTCATGGAACGAAACATTAACGTTTCACCTCCTTTGGCGCCAGACTTTGCTACCATTTTGAACTCCCGCACTGTGCTTAGTCACGTGATTAATGTTTTCCCTTACGGTGTCCTACCTCAAACTGCCCCGTGCCCAGGTTATCCCCCGGACTGTATGGGGTCGCCTACTCTGAAAGGGGGAGGGGGTGGGGGGGGGGGAGAAAGGGGAGAGGGAGGGCAGAGTACAGGTCAGCCCACAGTGTCAGTGCTGGACTAGTTTGGGCTAGTCCATGCTCTTCCCGTGGAGTCCAGACGTTATACAGGTTACCAACTGAACATCTGTCACCGGCATATGAAAGCCCAGAAATTCCGGCGCATGCTGCAATCGCCTGCTCGCCAAACCACACATTTTGTTCTCTAGTTTGACCAACAGATCACTGCAGTACATAGAGCCTATGTCTGGAGGCTTGACATGTGAATTGTTTCTGGCAAAGGGATGTAAGTCTGTCATGCTAGAGAGACTTTGGCATCAGAGAACAGTCGCAGGACATCACTGCGGGAACTCGATGAAGTGCCATATTCTCTCTCTCTCTCTCTCTCTCTCTCTCTCTCTCTCTCTCTCTCTCTCTCTCTCTCTCTGTGTGTGTGTGTGTGTGTGTGTGTGTGTGTGTGTGTGTGTGTGTGAGAGAGAGAGAGAGAGAGAGAGAGAGAGAGAGAGAGAGAGAGAGAGAGAGAGAGAGAGAGAGAGAGAGAGAGCGGGGGGGGGGGGGGAAGACAGAAACACTCTCACACACACACACACACACAAAACACACACACACACACACACACACACACACACACACACACACACACACACACACACAACACAACACAACACACACACACACACACACACACACACACACACACACACACACACACACACACACACAACACACACCAAAATAAAACAAAACTTTGCTGTGACCGGCTGCTGACCATAGGTGCCCGGAATACCCGATGAGGCATCCCCCTCTTTCTCTTCTTGCGGAGCAGAACGTTGGGGGCACATGGTAGAAAGTCCTTCTCACAGTTAACCTCTACCGTCCCGTGTCCTTGGGTAGAGAGGGGCGTTACATGTAGGGTCCCCCGCCTCCCGACCCCCTCACGACCAGTGACATACGATGGTGATGGGTTTCATCTTTACAATCTTAATTTTCTGCAATGGAGGATTGGAAAAACAGTCGAGGAGGAGGAGGGCGGGGGGTGGGGGTGGGGGTGGGGTGGGGTGGATGTGTATGGTTTTTTTTTTTTTTTTTTTTTTTTTTTTTTTACTGGATCTCACCAGGGTTTACCACTTGGACCCCTCAATCTCTACGGGATCAACATGCACCTCATCGACAGCAAGCTGCTTTTAGTCCTGGTGCTGCCCGGATCCTAGCACTCAGGGTCTTGTTCCTGCCAGCGCATGACGACACTCTGCACAGCTGGTGGGATCTTACGACCGTGGGAGCCCCTCCCAGTCACCATCAGTACCTCTCGTCCCAACCCCAGGGAAAGACGCTTGAGGGCTGATTCACTCGGCACCTTCCTGAAGGAAAGCTAACGGTGATCATCTGTGTGTGTGTGTGTGTGTGTGTGTGTGTGTGTGTGTGTGTGTGTGTGTGTGTGTGTGTGTCCATTTTCTGTCAGTCCATTTATCTCTGACACTCTCTCTGTCTCTCTGATGTGTGTGTGTGTGTGTGTGTGTGTGTGTGTGTGTGTGTGTGTGTGTGTGTGTGTGTGTGTGTGTGTGTGTGTGTGTGTGTGTGTGTGTCCTTTTTCTGTCAGTCCATTTATCTCTGACACTCTCTCTGTCTCTCTGAGTGTGTGTGTGTGTGTGTGTGTGTGTGTGTGTGTGTGTGTGTGTGTGTGTGTGTGTGTGTGTGTGTGTGTGTGTGTGTGTGTGTGCGTGCGTGTGTGTGTGGTTGTGTTGTGTTGTGTTGTGTTTGTGTGTGTGTGTGTGTGTTGAGTTGTGTGTGTGTGTGTGTGTGTGTGTGTGTGTGTGTGTGTGTGTGTGTGTGTGTGTGTGTGTGTGTGTGTGTGGTGTGTGTGTGTGTGTGTGTGTGTGTGTGCGTGCGCGCGTGTGTGTGGTTGTGTTGTGTTGTGTTGTGTTTGTGTGTGTGTGTGTGTGTGTGTGTGTGTGTGTGTGTGTGTGTGTGTGTGTGTGTGTGTGTGTGTGTGTGTGTGTGTGTGTGTGTGTGTTGTGTGCGCGCGCATGCTTGCGTGCGTGCGTGCGTTCATGCGTGCGTGCGTGTGTGTATGTGCGCGAGCGCGCTAGATTTCACTAAAGTTAAATCTAAGCGCTTGCCTTGAGTTGTCGCGAATGCTTGTCACTGAAAGAAAGAGGGAAGATTGAATCGATCCACTTATCATTCATTTCCACAGAGCTGGAAGAGAGGAGATTGAATCGATCCACTTATCATTCATTTCCACAGAGCTGGAAGAGAGGAGATTGAATCGACCCACTTATCATCCATTTCCACAGAGCTGGAAGAGAGGAGATTGAATCGATCCACTTATCACCCATTTCCACAGAGCTGGAGCAGACGATTTTTATGGAAAACGTCTTCGTCTTAGACGAAATCTCCTTGGTGATTTGAAAACATAGCGCTTGAACTGTGCCGGAAGTACTTAAAGGTTGGATCAATACAAGGTCGTTAAATAATATGCAATCATGCGCATGAGATAATGTATGACGTCGCATGAAGGAGAATGAGTCAACAGCAACAAATTTTGAACAAATGCAGCGTGCTTGTTGTTGTTGAAAGGATGTTTATGATAAAATGAGAATAAGTACATAGCAAAACATCATGACAATACAGAACTAACTGGGCATAATCCAAGCTTCCCACGTTAATATGTGCACTTGATATCCAGAATAATGACAGCAAGATCGAGTGGAGAGTTAAACTGGTTGGCTTCATCTGACCCACTCAGCTGAACAATTTTCTGTGCTGTCATCGGGCAGCCAGCTTGTTGGAAGACACAGAATGACGTCATAGTCACAAGCACGTAAGCAATGCCAAGATTTGACTGATCACAATCCTCATCCTTGATCACTGGCGAAAACATCCTCTCTCGTGCATTGTTATGGCATGATCGGAAGTAATTCATATGATCATTTGACCATTGGTCAAGTGGACTGGTCATCATCAGCCTTTAAAGTTGATCTTTACCCGTTCACAACTTATGCTGAATGCTTCCCTTCAGGAAATTTATGAAGACGGGTGAGCGGTGTTCAGTGGAAAGAAACTCGTGGAGAGCGTGGCAGCAGAGAATCCTCAGAAGAGAAGCCCCATTCAAGCAAGTGTTTTGGCCCTTATATCCTGACACTCTAGGGGGGTTGGGCCACACCGGTTCATGACTCCGGATGTCCCTCTGCTACCCCTTTTTTCCCATCTTGGGACGAGACATGGCTGGATTCGAACCCATGACCCTCTGTGTCACGGACAAAAAAAGAAAAACCGAAGTCGTGGTCAGTCGCCAGCCAGCTCAACTGGGCATAAGCCCAAAGTCAAACATTCTGGGCGCCAGGCAGACGGCCTCATGTGTCGGGTCAGCCAATTAAGCACGGCGGGAGGCTAATTTTAGTCCTACATGGAGACAGCATCATTCCCAGACAGACTAAGCCGCTTGACCGACGTCTCGATAGGTCTGGCCAGACGGGTCTCGGCGCCTGGGTCAGACTAAGACAGCCAATTTACGAGACCAGCGTAGACCGTTAAGTCGGACGTCGCCAGTTGAAGTAGGAGGGGGGAAGATAGTGTGTGGTGGGGGTAAAATCAAGCTAATTAATTAAATGACCCATTGACCACCACAGAGAGCAAGGCTAGTAGATGTGACTTGACGATTTGAACGTCCAATGGAATTAGGAGGGAGGTGACCTTTCACGAGGCGGGAAAAATTCTGACCAATGGTACTCGCCCTTTTGACAGATCGGAACGGGATAAGAAAGATGTGAGAGTGAGAGAACGGGAGAGGAGAAGAGAGAACGAACAGACAGAGAGAGAGGAAGAGGTTCTGGGTGTAGGCTCTGAGGAGAGAAGAGCAGAGAGATGAGAGGAGTGAACAGAACCGAGCTGTAGCATTAGCACCAGACAGAGTCTGCAGAGGAAGGACTAAGGAGAGATGTTGAGAGAGAGAGTTGCTAACTGATGAAGAGAAAAAAAAAGAAAGAAAAAAGAAAAGAAAAGCAACCATGTCCATTTGATAGAGCAGACTAGAAGAGAGAGAGAGATGCAATGCGTTAATGCAGGAAGAAAAAAAGGAGAACAGATCGATGTCCGATAGGACACTGTTCAATCTGAACCGGGGTTCGACCTCATACTTGGTCGTGCCACTTTCATCAAGCAGTAACCTGACCAGCGCCAGCGGTTCTAACCTGACCAGTGCCAGCAGTCTAACCTGACCAGTGCCAGCAGTCCAAACCCGACCAGTGCCCGCAGTTGTGTTTTTGCTTGTGAAAGTGACAGTGAAAAGAAACAAGAAAAAAAAAAGGAAAAGAAAAGACAGTGATTCGTGAATAGTTTAAGATCACCTGGCCAGGTAAAGTAGAAATCTGTTTATACCCGGGTTGTTAATGATGATTTAGACAAATGGGTTTTGTGAAGTTTAAGGAAAGAGAGAATGTTTTATTTGTTTGACTCCATGCGCATTGATGTTTGTTTCCATGATTTATGTGTAGTAAAGTTATAGACTTTACTAGTGGTTTGATGTGACGAATGCATGATATATGAATGAGATTGTAAGCAAGCTGTGAGTGTGTTTGGGCTGTGCGCTAGTCCTTCCTCCACTGACTTACCCCGAGGTTAACAATTTATTGGCGAGCCTGCCAGGACATTCTGGCCCATTTATTATAATTGTTCAAACTTCTCAGAGAGAAAGCTGGGTGGGATTCAAGTATTGTAATCCTAAGGCAAGGTAGTGTCTTACTGTATGTTTCCAAGATAGTTAAATACTAGGCTTGGCATTGCTTCCAAGATAGTTAACCCTAGGCTTGGCATTTCAGCCCAGAGTACTTATTTCGCACAGATTGCCTATAATTCGCTCTCATAGTTGGGTAAGGCGCTAGGCGTCTTATAAAAACTAAGTACGTTGTCCCAAGCTAATATTATCATTCATAGGATTGTGCTATTACGTCACTCGTGTCGGTAACCACCAGTTTGGCTGTCGTAGTAATAAAATCTTGTTAAAAAAAAAAGATATAATGGCGGAAGAAAAGAACACCCTATTGAACAACTTGTGAGCGTCGCTCGTGATTTAGGCTACTCGGGAGAAGAGCTGCGAGCATTCGTTGAAACCCAGCAAAAGATGGAAAGAGATGAGCGAGCGGAAAGACGCCGTGTCGCAGTAGAATAGCAGAGCAGGAAAGGATTAAAGCTAGCGCAACGCAGGAAACAGAAAGATTAAGGATTCAGGCTAACGTAACGCAGGAAACAGAAAGATTAACGCAGGAAACAGAAAGATTAAGGATTCAATTAGAGTTAGAGAGAGTGAAAACACAGAGGGAGACCACCGATGATGGTAGTTCAGTTTCCAGTGACCCTGTGCGCAGTTATGCCCCGACCAAAGTTGCCAAAATTCTCGGAAGGATCAGATTCGATTGATGCGTACATCAGTCGTTTTGAACGTTTGCGACTAGTCAAGGTTGGCCTTCAGAAGAGTGGGCAGTCATTTTGTCAGCGCTATTGACGGGTAAGGCATTACAGATTTACACTGCGTTACCAGCAGACCAACAATCTGATTTTGGTGCTGTGAAGGAGTCGTTGATGAAGGGATTTGACCTCACAGAGGAGGGGTTCAGAAAGAAATTTCGTTCAGCTAGATTACAAGCAGGTGAAACGTACACTCAGTTTGGTGCACGTTTAGATCACTACTTTGAGAAATGGTTAGAGTTGAGTGGTACGAGAAAGGAGTTCGCTGAATTGAAAGAGCTGGTTATGAAAGAACAGATTTTGTCAGGTTGCAGTCCAGAGTTAACTATACATTTGAAAGAGAGACAGCCAGAGACAGCAGGGGAGTTGCTGAAGTTAGCAGAGGTGTACAGGGAGGCACGTTTGGGCACTAAGGTGCAGGAGAAACAGGTGCCAGGCACAGGTGAGAAGAGTGCAAGAAGACTAGAGGAGTTTTCTGCAAAGTCTGCAAACCCAGTGGTGGGGCAGAAGGGAGGACAAAGGGACAATAGGTGTTTCATTTGTCACAAGAAGGGACATGTGGCGTGGGATTGTCGCATGAGGTTCCAGAAGGCAGCAGCCTTGCAAGAGGTTGATAAGGGTCGCCAGGGGAAACGACCTGCAGTAGAACCAAAAGGGATCCAATCTGAAGAGGGTGGAGTGCGGCCTGTGGCTAGCACTGGACAGCAGTCAGTGTCAGGGATGGAGGGCACTAGGCTGAGTGGTTCGTTATCAGTGGAAGAAGGGTGGATTGGCCAGCAGAGGGTGAAAGTGTTACGAGACACTGGTTGTTCATGTGGTGTAGTAAGAACAACGCTGGTCGAGGAAGGGGATTTGACAGGGCAAATCCAGACCTGTACTCTAATCGATGGCACTGTGAGGGAGTTCCCAGTTGCTAAGATAGAAGTATGTACCCCTTACTTCTCAGGCGAGTTGTCTGCGCTGGTGATGGAGAAACCCCTTTACGATTTGATCATTGGAAATATTCCAGGTGCAAGGGATCCAGGGGATCCTGAGTTGTTGACTGCTACAGGGGCAGCAGTTCAAACACGGAGCAAGAAGGAGGAAAAGGTTGATAAACCGTTAGTCGTTCCAGCAAGGAAGTCAGGCATAGATGTGTCGCCTGATGAGTTTAGGGCAGCGCAGGAACAAGACCTTCGCTCTTGAAGTCTTGGGAGTTGGCAAGAGGTGGAGAGAAACAGGGGGTTAGAGGAGGTGAGACAGAATTTCTGGTGAAAGGCGGGTTGTTGTACCGAGTGTTTACCAAGGGGAAGACAGGTAAGGTGACAACTCAGTTAGAGGTACCAGCATGTTATCGTGACACTGTCATGTCAGTGGGTCACGAGTCGCTCATGGCGGGTCATCTCGGCACCAGCAAAACAGCTGACCGAATCTTTGATGATTTTCATTGGCCAGGGGCAATGGCAGACATAAAGCGTTTCTGCATGTCATGTGACGTGTGTCAAAGGTCAGCCACAAGAGGGGTGAAGAGGAAGGCGCCTCTTAAACATCCCCGTTAATTGACACACCATTCAGGGGAGTGGCTGTTGATCTGATCGGCCCGATCTCGCCTGTTCCAAAGGTGGGCACAGGTATGAGACACGTAAGGTTGCAAGGGAAAGTTTGCAGGAGGCTAGGGTCGTTCAGAAGAAGCAATATGACAGGAAGGTGAGGAAGCAATCCCTCCAGGCAGGAGATCAAGTCTTGTTACTGCTTCCCACGGATCACAACAAGCTGCTGATGCATTGGAAAGGACCATTCACCATCATTAAAAGGTAGATCAGGGTTACCGAATTGATGTGAATGGGAAACCAAAACTTTTCCATGCGAATTTTCTCCGCAAATATATTCAGCGTGAGACTCAGCACAAAGGCGCAGCTGAAAAACAGTAGGGTGCTGCGCTGGGCAATGGCACTGCAGCCCTACAGGTATCGAGTTCAGTACATTCCAGGTCGACAGAATGTAGGAGCTGACTATTTAAGCCGTGTAGTCTAGCAAGCTGCAACTCAGAGGAAGTCAGTCATATCGGGGTGCATAGCTACTTTGTAAATAATATGTGTGGATTACAGTGAGATTGAGTGGATATGGGTTCATTCCCATTTGGCATGGTTCATATTTTTTTGTGAGACTTGTTCATTCCTCAGTCATATCCGAGGCGCATAGCTACTTTGTTAATAATATGTGTTGATTACAGTTATGCTGAGTGGATATGGGTTCATTCCCATTTGGCTATGGTTCATATTTTCTTTGTGAGACTTGTTCATGTAAATGTAGTTATATTGGAGCATACAGTCGATTGTGTAGTAATGCACTGTTTGCAATAAGTGAGGATGGAGATTCCTCAGTGAGGTGTCATGGATCGTTGTCATATTAAATTATGCTTTTCATAGTAGTTGTGAAGAGAAGATGTGGCAAATCCGCAGGTAGGGGATTGCATAGGTGCGCACAGAGGTTATCAGAAAATGAGTTGAAAAAAAATAAGGCAAAAGCACACGTCAATGATAACTCTTTGGGGTGATATTCACTAATGATATATTTTATAATTGGTAAACCGTTTGTTGTAAATAATTTTGCAAAAACTTGCACGTGTAGCTGTGGTGTCGGCAAATTCGGTTGTTGTCTTTTTTGTGCCGTTGTGTTGAGACAATGCAGGCATAGTCTTTTGCAAGGGGGAAATTGTCACGGACAAAAAAAGAAAAACTGAAGTCGTGGTCAGTCGCCAGCAGCTCAACTGGGCATAAGCCCAAAGTCAAACATTCTGGGCGCCAGGCAGACGGCCTCATGTGTCGGGTCAGCCAATTAAGCACGGCGGGAGGCTAATTTTAGTCCTACATGGAGACAGCATCATTCCCAGACAGACTAAGCCGCTTGACCGACGTCTCGATAGGTCTGGCCAGACAGGTCTCGGCGCCTGGGTCAGACTAAGACAGCCAATTTACAAGACCAGCGTAGACCGTTAAGTCGGACGTCGCCAGTTGAAGTAGGAGGGGGGAAGATAGTGTGTGGTGGGGGTAAAATCAAGCTAATTAATTAAATGACCCATTGACCACCACAGAGAGCAAGGCTAGTAGATGTGACTTGACGATTTGAACGTCCAATGGAATTAGGAGGGAGGTGACCTTTCACGAGGCGGGAAAAATTCTGACCAATGGTACTCGCCCTTTTGACAGATCGGAACGGGATAAGAAGATGTGAGAGTGAGAGAACGGGAGAGGAAAAGAGAGAACGAACAGACAGAGAGAGAGGAAGAGGTTCTGGGTGTAGGCTCTGAGGCGAGAAGAGCAGAGAGATGAGAGGAGTGAACAGAACCGAGCTGTAGCATTAGCACCAGATAGAGTCTGCAGAGGAAGGACTAAGGAGAGATGTTGAGAGAGAGAGTTGCTAACTGATGAAGAGAAAAAAAAGAAAAGAAAAAAGAAAAGAAAAGCAACCATGTCCATTTGATAGAGCAGACTAGAAGAGAGAGAGAGAGTGCAATGCGTTAATGCAGGAAGAAAGAAAGGAGAACAGATCGATGTCCGATAGACACTGTTCAATCTGAACCGGAGTTCGACCTCATACTTGGCCGCGCCACTTTCATCAAGCAGTAACCTGACCAGCGCCAGCGGTCTAACCTGACCAGTGCCAGCAGTCTAACCTGACCAGTGCCAGCAGTCCAACCTGACCAGTGCCAGCAGTTGTGTTGTGCTTGTGAAAGTGACAGTGAAAAGAAACAAGAAAAAAAAGGAAAAGAAAAGACAGTGATTCGTGAATAGTTTTAAGATCACCTGGCCAGGTAAAGTAGAAATCTGTTTATACCCGGGTTAGTTAATGATGATTTAGACAAATGGTTTTGTGAAGTTCAAGGAAAGAGAGAATGTTTTATTTGTTTGACTCTATGCGCATTGATGTTTGTTTCCATGATTATGTGTAGTAAAGTTATAGACTTTACTAGTGGTTTGATGTGACGAATGCATGATATATGAATGAGATTGTAAGCAAGCTGTGAGTGTGTTTGGGCTGTGCGCTAGTCCTTCCTCCACTGACTTACCCCGAGGTTGACACTCTGGACATGCTCATTTTCTGCTTAATGACCCACACTCTTACCGCTGAGTCACTGGGGCACCTGATATATGTAGGGAAATTTAAGCCTTATGAAGTTCACTTTTGTTCCTCCTTGACCAGATCCAGCTTGAACACGTCTCTGCCGCTTCTGCCATTGCTTTCAAGGCCCTGTTTTTTCCCTCCCTGCAACTGAGAGCTGTTTCACGAGGCTGTATGCAGACGTTCCTACAAACCCCCTAGCTCCAATTTCTGCAGTGAGGACTTTGACCTGATAGCCTTCTCTCCTCAGGCTGTTTGCCAGATCAGCATACTTTTCAGTCTTGTAGATTTGAGCTGCCTCCATTCTGTTCTCATATGGTACCGTGAGATCGATCATGATCAGCTGCCTTGGTTGACTGAGAGTGGACTACTATGTCTGGTCTCATGCCACTCTTGCTGATGATCTCTGGGTGACTCTTCCATTCTGGGAGGTCTGCAGTGCACTCCCAATCATCTGCCCCGTCCAGCAGACTCTGCCTGCATGTTCCGAATGGCACTGTTGTTCTTGGCCATGATTTGCTACCTCCTGTCGTGAAGAATGTTGCGGGTGCTTTTGGGGTCCTGGTTTTCCCTTTTGTGGTGTTGGTACTAGCCCAGACTGCTTGCACAATCTCTTTGAGCACTTGATTGTGCCCCCATGTGTACCTTCCTTGAGCCAGGGCTACTTTACGTGAGCTTAGAACATGCTCCACTGTTTGTTTTTCATGGCAGAGGGGGCATGCAGGATCGTCTGTTTTCCCTACTTCACCAGGTTTGCATTTGAGAGCAGAAGGTCATATGCAGATCTGAGAATGAAGTTGATCCTGAGAGGGCCCGTGTGCCAAATATCATTCCAAGTGAGACTTCTTTGGAGTGCATTCTCCCACGTTGTCCATTGCCCTTGCTGGCTCTGCTGGACTGCTTTTTGGAGTCTTTTCTGGTCTTCTTCTTTTCTCATCTCCTGAATCATCAGGTCTCTTTTGGCTTTTCCTTTGGCCTTTGACCACCATTCAGTTTTGGTCACCCCCAGTCCTTGTCTGTTGGTCTGTGTGTGTCCTGTTATTTCTCTAATCTTGCGACTTTCTTTTGCAGAATCCATCGCCTCTTGAACATTCCATTTTCTGCCTGTCTTCAGCTGGGGCTTGATTGCTTCTACCACCTTGTCTCCTGAGTCCTCCAGCATGCTTTGAAGTCTGATCTTCCCTGCTTTGTATTCCTCCAGGACGGATTTCAAAGGTAGTTTCAGCTTTGCTTGGCGACAGTACAGCGCTATGCCAGTGAGACAGGGTGGGACACCAAGCCATTTCATTGTGAACATGTTGATTTTGGCTTCCATTGCCTCCACTATGCTGGTGCAGATGTCGTATATCATCAGAGGCCATAGGAGCTTTGGTGTCAGCATGAACTGCAGACACCAGACCTTGTATTTGCCAGGGAGCCCACACTGGTCAATGGTCTCCAAGCCTTCTTCCAATATCTGTTTGGTTTCTTTTGCTCTTTGTGTGTCTTTCAGGGTATCATCATACCATCTTCCAAGGCTCTTGACTGGTTCTTCTGTGACTGTTGGAATGGCCTGGTTTGCAACACTGAAGACCACAGATTCGGTCACTTTTCCTTTCCTCAGTGAGAGACTCCGTGATTTCTTTGGCTTGAACTTCATTCTGGATGAAGCAACTATGTCGTACAGCCTCTCCAGCACATGACGTGTCTCGTCTTCTCTGGATGAAATTACTGTAGTGTCATCCATGAAGGCCTTGAGAGGGGGCATCTTGTATCCATCGCCAAGATCTGTTTGTCTTGCGTTGCTTGTTGCTGCTTTAAAGATGACTTCCTTTGCCAACACGAACAGTATTGGGAAAATTGCACAGCCCATTGCAATGCCCACTTCCAAGTTGATCCAATCTGTTGTGTACTCCTTGGTGGAGAACTGCATTGAGAAAGCCATTGAAGTACTTCTTGAGCATATCGCAGATGTTCTTTGGCACATGGTACATCTCAAGAGCCAGCTGTATCATCTCATGGGGTACAGATCCATATGCGTTTGCCAGATCAAGCCACACTACGTCCAGGTCTCTCTTTTCTGTTTTTTACTCTTTGGATTGCGTCCCAGATCATTGTGGCGTGTTCTACACAGCCAGCCACGCCTGGGATGTCACCTTTCTGGACTGACACATCCAAGTACGTGTTTTTCATGAGGTACTTGGCCATCCTTGCTGCCATGACAGAGACGAAGATTTTCCCTTCGACGTTCAGTAGTGATATTGGCCTGAACTGGCTGATGGCACTTGAGTTTTGCTCTTTGGGGACGTACACACCATCTGCCGTCATCCACTGGCCGCTGATCTTCTGGTTTCTCCAAGCTGATCGCAGCAGCCTGTGGAGCCACTCCAGCACCTTGGGACATTTCTTGCACAGCTGGTAAGGTATTCCGTTTGGCCCTGGTGATGATTTGGCTCTGGCTTTGTCGACCACCTTCTAGATTTCCACCAACGTTGGTGGCTTGTCATTGAACTGTTCCTCAGGTTTGGTTGGCCACACCAGACCTTGAATGTCGAGTGGTGCTTTGCTCTGTGAGTCAGAGTATGTTTTCCTCAGATGCTGCTCAAGAACTCCTTTGTCCACACTTAGGGTCCCAGATTTCGGCTGCTCAAATAGTGTTCTAGCAAACTGGAAGGGGTCTCTGAAGAAGCGCTCTTGGGTCTCTTCTTTTTGCTCTTCCTCTTCCTCGCAGATTCCATTTTACGGAGGTCGCTGTGTTTTGCTTTCAGGTCTTTCCAGAGTTTTTCCAAGCCTTGTTTTTCACGGTCTTCATTTGCTTCTTGAGGCTTTTCTTTTGGACCCTGATCTTGTCCATCTGTTCTTGGCGTCTGGATTTCTTTGGAGGTGTTTTCTATATGGGTAAGTTTGCTCCATAGGCGTCTCTACATGTGGCATACACAATGTCCCCATATGTGGCTAGTTTGTGTTCCAGGGTGCTTTTCCCTATCAGTGCTTCGAGTCTTTAAACGATTTTTGCATCCAGTTTCTCCCAATCCTCAGTTTCGTTTGCTCGTGGCAGGTTGAGTTTCAGGCGCCTGGCATCGAGGGCCTGTGCAAATTCCTCATCCGAACCAACAGCGTGGATGTCCTAGGCACTGTGGTTTAAATCCTGGCCTTGGTCTTCCGACGTCTGCTTTGTTGGGCTTTGGTTTGTTTATGTGTTTAAAAAAAAAAACTACATAGAGGCATACTTTGTCATGTGAAAACCTTCACTTCATTATTTCTAGCTGCAGGTGGAGAGAAAAACTCAGTACATGCAGAAACCTTCATTATTCCTTTCTGAGGAGAAAAAATATGTGAAAACCTTCAGTCCATTATTTCTGTCAGCAGGTGGAGAGAAGAACGACTCAATAATGTGAAAACCTTCAGTCCATTATTTCTCTCTGCAGGTGGAGAGAAGAACGACTCAATAATGTGAAAACCTTCAGTCCATTATTTCTCTCTGCAGGTGGACAGAAGAACGACTCAATAATGTGAAAACCTTCAGTCCATTATTTCTGTCAGCAGGTGGAGAGAAGAACGGCTCAATAATGTGAAAACCTTCAGTACATTATTTTTATCTGCAGGTGGAGAGAAGAACGGCTCAATAATGTGAAAACCTTCAGTCCAATCTTTCTCTCTGCAGGTGGAGAGAAGGACTCAATAATATGAAAACATTCAGTCCATTATTTCTGTCAGTAGGTGGAGAGAAGAATGACTCAATAATGTGAAAACCTTCAGTCCATTATTTCTGTCTGCAGGTGGAGAGAAGAACGACTCAGTAATGTGAAAACCTTCAGTCCATTATTTCTCTCTGCAGGTGGAGAGAAGAACAACTCAGTGTATGCAACATCCTTCAGTCTATCATTTCTCTATGCAGGTGATAAGCAGAACAACTCGACATCACCAGTCTGCTGAGTGCTAAAGAAGTTCAGTGCACTACGCACTCTTTGTTGCCGTAGCATTGATTTTAGTCTCAGACCGTTAATGCTGTTAAGGAATAGAGCAACAGGGAAAAGAAAAGAGGAAGAAAGAAACAATCCTCTTCATGCGCCTGTTTCGTCTTGTTGCACTAGCCAGCATGAATGATCTCCATCTTTCAGCTCTGTTGTGTCTTCTTCACACTAACCAGCTATAGAAGTCTGCCACGTGCAATCTTGCGCGTGCTGCCATGATGCATTCTGTGTGATTTTAAGGAATCACTTCACGAAGTCAGCATGGTATGTGAGTTAATATAGGTGCATTGAAAATCTTTGTTGCTGAGCGTCCGCTGAATATGAAATGAGCGCATGTTGTTGTGTGAATGACCTCTTAGTTATAGACAACAGTAGTATCTGGCTACATATTGACGAAAAAAGTCTGAAAAGCACATGTTGATTAGTAACAAATATAGGTTTAAATATCTACCATTGACTTCTCAGTGTGAGCTTCTTGAGGGCTTATGCTGATAATGTCATACTGAATTTGTTCCTGACATCAGTCTGTGATTTTCGTAGTCTGATATCACATTCATGAAGATTATTGCGTGATTACAATTTCTGCAGATTTCTTCCACACAAAACCAAACCGAAATTTACATCGACTGGCAGAGTTCTTTACGCATTACATATTATGTACTACCGGAGACGTTTTTAGAATTTACGTATTTCTTTTTGAAGGTGCATAAGACCGTGACTTGAACCGTTTCAATATGTTTTCTTCTTGTGCTTTTTTCCTTTTCTGCGTTACTGCAGTCCACATGTAAAACAGAGGGTTGAGGGCAGAGCAGAGCGGTAACATGAACACAACCAATGTATCATGGATGTTGACTGATTCAGCCACACCGTACGTAGCCATCACAATCAACACGCCGAATGAGAAACAAGAAACAATGACTGTGACGGACACTTTTATGGTCAGGTCGAAACTAGAATAAAGACACTGTATTGTGGGATCCAGCTGAATTCTGTATTTGGGCATTTTTCTGTAGATAATACACTGGCAAGCCATAACCACTACACCTAAAACACAATTGATTGCTATGGTAACTTTAAACCACCTGATCGTTTCGTTAGACTGGTAGCGTTGAAAAAGAGCCACACGACAAAGACCTGACTGGTCAGAAAGGCCCCAGTGAGATAGTCCAGGAAGAAATGGTATGGAAGACAACAGAACTCCAACAGGCCATATCACACCACAAGCTGCAGCTGTTGAACTTTTATGGAACGTTGACCTATATCTTGGAATGCAATAACGATCGTGTGATCTATACTGATAAACAAAGTGATAAACACTGACACCTCTTTGGACAGGAAGAAAAGAAAGCCACTCAGTTTGCAAGGTAAGCTTTTGGTCCATGTTTTTTCAAACCAGATGTATTGCCCATGATATATTTCATCAGCTGCCAAGACGATGGCGGCATGACTTCCCATGCATAGGTCAGCAAAATGCAAGTGGGCAATGGTCATTAAGAACCTGCTCCCAAACAGATCCTGAGAAGAGATGAAGTAATGATGCAAACCCCAGTCCCTATAATGGCAGAGGCACACACAAACCAAAGGAAAACCAAATGTATTTGGGATGGTAATAGTTTATGACAAGATGGAAGAATTGCGTAAGTTGCTAAACACGTTGTATTTATCCACTGTTGAGGGAGAAGGTTTTCACAACAAAGCCTATAGTCTGATGCATAAATGTATTTTAAATCGTCTGATCTAGAAAATATATCCGAAGGAAACGTAGTTATTGGGTTTCCTGTGATGTCCAGTTTGATCAGTTGGGGGCAATTCTTTAAAGCCTCTGGCGCCAATGCTTTTAATAGCAGGAAAGACACATTCAGATGTTTCAGTAGGCAATGA
>CM031605.1:62866464-62885638 GCA_018398815.1 Conus ventricosus | reverse complement strand
TTAAATTTTAATTTAAAAATTTAGAGGTTTTTTTTCAAACCTGTTTGGTTTTTAAAGGTCGAGGACAAATATTGTTTTTCCACAACCAGTCTGTCCACAAATCAATGAACAATGAGGGGTTTTTGTCAAAAAAGTTTAACTGCTCCATAGTTTTATACTAGAATTTAATCTAATCCAGTTTATTGTTTTTATCATGCTCTCTGTCAAACTTGTTCAGTATAATAAAATCCTATAAGGTCTAAAATGTGTAAGATTAATCCAATTCAGTGCTGTAAGATTGTTTCTATTTAGACTAATATTGATTTTTTTGTTTGTTGTTATACCTTAATATCCTCACCATTGTGAAGAATGACGACAGTAACTTTAAGACTGTCAACGTCTAAGTTTTGCCAGCTAATTAGAATTCCTTTAAAAAGGACGTCACTAACGCCCACAACCCCATCCCTCTCCTTATCTTTTAAGACAGAAATTTCAAATATTATTGTGAACGTGTCTCCTAATTTCATTTGCGAATGAACTGTAATTTTGTAGAAGCATCTTTCAAAACTGTTTCTCTTCTGTGGAGGATGTACTGTTTATTCCCATACGGCTTTATTTCAATCTCTTTCCGACTATTGTCGTCTGGCATAAGACTTACATGTAAAGGGCCAGAGTTGAATGCTTTTCTGAACTTTTTTGACGGCTAAAAAATGTAAATGGGCTTATGAATTCAAATTTTATTTCCCATTCTAAATATGGTTCTAAATGCCATTTGAGGTCAGGTTTTCGAACTATTTTATATTCATACTGGCCAACATTATTTGCTTCTAGATTGCGCAGTTGTTCTAGTTTAGGAAACTTTTTGTTGTCGCTAACCTCTTTGCGTTTAAATCAACCATCTTTAGTGTACTCAAACCCATACAAAGTGCCTATCTCACCATTCTGTTCAAAGTCTGTAACGTCTGCAAGGTCTTTTAATTCTAAAGTTATACACCTCACAGGCGCTAATGTAACTCCGGATTCTTCTGGCCCCCGCGACATTATTTTTTAGTACAACTTAATATTTTATTTCCAAAACAATGTGTAGGTTATCACATTTTACGTCTTTCCCCGTTTTTGTCTGTGATTTTTTATACGAAATGATCCGACGTTCCCACAAACTAATTTTTTAAACACTGTAAATTAGGGAATTGTATAATTTCATAATCACAATATGCAGCTTTCCCAGATGGAAGAGCTCTTAAAACATTTGAGGACCTTCCATCATATAAGTTTTCATTAGTGCTTAGCTCGTCCAAATGAACATAGAGTAATGAATGTAATGCAAGATTGAGCGGACTTTCCCCCTCAAACGTAGTTTTAATCTGGTGTAACTTTAAATCTATGATTGTCAGCTGCAAGCCTAACATTTTAGCTAGCTCTACATCAAAAAGGTAATGTACTACTTCTTCTTCAGGTTTGAATGTTAACATTGTTGTTAAATTTGCATTGTTAAGTTTGAGAGTAATGTTAAAGTTACTCATTGCTTCTTTTAGTGAGCAAAAACCGTAATAACCATCAGGTATGATTAACTGGCTAACTTTGGCCCCTGCTTTGTTAACTTTTAGAACCTTATTATTCGTCTTGGTTTCACTTATATTGAACCATACGACTTGTAAAAAATTTCATGGAGTGCGACCATTTTGGTTCCACAATTGTTATCAATAGCATGCTCTAAAACAAGGACTGTTTTGGGGGTTTTTTTTGTTAAAAACCCTTTTTTTAAAAAAAATAAAAATGAGGGGTTTTAAAATACATGAAAAAATTTTCTTTTTGGGCCGCAGACCATTTTAAAAATAAAACAAAGATACCCCTGATTTCTGTGCCCAACTGTATTTTTCAAAAAAAAGGGTGATACTCCTTAAAGCAGATATCAACCCCCCATTAAAAAAGATACTCGCAAAAGTTGGTTCAGTCATCCGATCTTTTTTATCAGAACCAGTTAAACTTTTCGGTTTTTTGCATCAACTGGTGTGGATGTCGTTCAATCACTAAAATCCCGACCTTTGGGGAGTCAGTGTACAGATTTTCTTTTTATTACACCTTCAGACGTTTTTGACTGGAAAAGCGAGCGCCATTACCAAAAGACAAAACTTTAATCCATTACAACAGAATAGCCTGAAGGCTTTTGAAAGAAACTGAACAATTCAATATTAATTTAAACGACTTTAGACAAAAAATCGGATCTTAATCAGGCTTAGGCACCCCCTTTTTTTGGGGGCGCACAGAAAATAAAACTATGAGGAATCCCCCTTACACTCTTTCCTTTAGGGACAGGTGTTCACCCTTGGGGCCATGAGCAAAAGCATAAAACACTGTAACATTTATCTTTTAAAAATCTGGGGCCAATAGGCGGGAATAGAACGAATAAAAAAAGACTCTATTTGTACTTACTTTGGGGGGTTTGCTAGGTTTTGCAACACAAGCGAGATCGAGCAAACGATTCTTCTACTGGCCCGATGCCAAAAACAATACTTAGCAATTTGAGGGCGCCATTAAATTTACAGTTGATTTCCTTCAAATAAAAAAAAGGTACCAAAAATTTTTACAATACCAAGATCGAAAGTAGCCTTTGCGTTGGACGGTTTTTTTCATGCTGCCTTTTTACCTCAGATCCAGGAGGAACAATTTAAAAAATACAAAAAATGAAATCCTTGTAAGGGGAAAGAACGAAGGTTGGGGAAAAAAGTTAAATTCTGACCCTAATATTTACAAACAATAAAAAAACAACCCAAGAATAAGTACCAATCCCCCCTGTTCAAAGCCCAAAGACTTTGAAGACGGGACTTTTTCGCGATGACCCGAAAAAAAAAACAGCACTTGTTATTGGATTAACTGCCCTAGGGTTACTTGGTCTTTATCTTACTAAATAGTAACCCAACTATTAAGAGAACTAATGCCCATAAGTGCTCGGCATAAAGCCAACTACTTTGCTTGCAGTAGACAAAAGCCAGCTAATAACACTCCCTAATATACCTGGTAAAGAGTCTATAGCTTTACCGGCTAATTTTTTTTAATAAACTCGCAAGATGATCAAGCTGTTTTTTACCCATGATTTATCAGGGGATGGCGATGGAGGCACTGAACTTTGCCCTCCACCACCGCCCGTAATAGCCATCACCAACGTACTTATTGCAAATCCTAAGGCCGTTATAACGCTTGCTAATGTGACACCTTGCTCCCTAAACAGTGTTTTTATTCTTTCTGCTAGCGTTGTGTCTTCATATAAAATTTTTTCGATAGTTTCTCTTATTCTGATCACTTGAGCTCGTAATTGGTCTCGGTTAGTAGACGCCGCTTATTAGTAATTTCTGCTCTTTCTTTTTCAAGATTTTTTAGTCTTTGGGTTATTCTTTCTTTATCACCACGCCCTAAGTTGGCGTCGTCAGCCTCAACGAGTTTTTTCTTTTTCTCTTTTTATATGCTCATCTAGTTCATCCAGTATTGCTAAATTGTCTGTTAATTCGCCTCTAATTTTTCTTACAGCCTGATCTATTTCTTGCAAGGGTAGCGGGGGATCATTAATTGTTTTTAATGCTGTTTCTTCTAAAAACGGTTTCTGCTTCTTCTTTTTACTTTGGGTTGTTTTTCTGCTTTTGGGAATTAATTTTTGAAGTTCAAAATTTTTTGGGTGGAACGGGGGGAGTTTTTTGGGTTGCATGTTTTAAAGGGGGCAACTGCTTTCCTTTTTAAATTTTTTGGGTTTTTGGTTTTTAGGAATGTAAACCCCCGTTTTAGACCCTTTTTCCCTTTAATTTTTTGGGTTAAGTTTTACTAAAAACCTACAAACTTTGAGGGGTTTTTTTTTATCTTAACTGAAAATTTTTTCCTCGATTGTCTTTAAAATACAAAGGGCCCCTCATCTTTCAGTTCAAAATCACAGGGGCTATAAATTGGGGGGGGTTCTTGTTTTAAATTTTTTATAAAATGATTTGCCCTTTAAGGTTTTTTTTTTTCATGCCACATTAAAGGCCGTTATGTTTGGGGTTTTAAAAGGGAAGTCATTTCATCCATTTTGTCGCAGGATCACAATATCAAAATCTTTTTCACCCCCAAAAAGGCCTGCCATGTTTTAAAAAATTAACTTTTTTTTTTGTTTTATAAAAATGTCAAAATTTTAAGGCCGATTCTTAACCCACATAAAAAGGGCGAAAAAACCCCCAGGGCGTGAAGGGAAAAAAAGGGAATAAAACTTTTTCCAAATAATCCATCAACTATTGATGAAAGATCAAATTCTTACTTTTAAAATTTTTCCAGCCCTTTGGAGGGGGGATGATTTGATTGTGCCAGGCTCGCACGGCTTTTTTTAAAAAATAAAACTCGTTTAAAACAACAGACCCAACCAGAACGTTGTCCAAAATTTGGGGGGGGCAATCGTTAAAAAATTTTTCAATAAAACTTGGGGGAAAAAGAAGTATTTTTTTTACACAATGCAGACAATATTAAACCTTTTCTGATCTAGGGCAAACCGCGAATAAAAGGGGAAAGATTTTGCGTTTAAAGGGAATTTGGTAAGGGAAGAACCACTAAAACTTAAATGGGCGCCGAACTCGCCTCGGGTCAAAAGGAAAGAAAAAAGGGCTTTAGCTGTTAAAGTTATGCTTAGGGAAATCGTTTTTCCCCTTCCCCCTTAGTTTTTGAGTTGTTAAAAGCGCTTTGCCCCAAAAACCCCTTAAAGGGGGCTTTAAAAGACAGATTGTCATACGAACTAACTTTTAATGACAAACAAAGGGTTTATCAGATAAACAGACACCAAGCAAAGTACAGCATTTCGGGACACCCTTTTTTAGAGTTTGATGTTGTTAGAACTCAATTTTAGAAAGGGCTTTTGGGGAAACAATATGAGTCAAAATTTAAAGAAATATATTACAAAAACCCGGCGCCCTCATTCAACTTTCCCCAAAAAAACGGGGCAAAACCTTTTTGGGGAATTTTTTAAATTTTAAGTGTCACAGCAAAATCGTTTAAATTATTTTTTAAAAATTGCGTTGAAGAGGAAAAAACCATTTGCAAGAGAAAGGGAAAATTTTTTTAAAATTTCCAAAAATAACGAAAGGGGCAAGTAAAAATGATGTAGCCCCTAACCAAATCTGTTACCCACTTAGGTTTTTATCATAAAATTTTGACAAAATTTAAAAAATTTTTTTGGGGGGTGGGGGGAAGAAGCCCAACAGCAGACCTTGCGTCTAAAATCTGCCCCTTTCACAGTGTTGGGCTTGATGATTATTTAACATAAAAATAGGGTTTTAAGGGATTAAACCAAAGGGCCCAAAAAGGGGAAATAACCCATTGCATGGAAGGGGGAGAACGGTTTTAAAGACGAAACATTAAAATTGAAAAGAAAAAGAACCAAAAAACCCACTTAATGTACATTTGTTTTTTTTAAATTGATAAAACACTAAATATTGCAAAAAACCCAGTTTTGACCAAATAAATACTAAATTTTTTTTTCCCTTTTTTAAAAAAAAGGGCATGTCGTTAAAGTTTATTTTTCCAAATGCCTCCCCAGCGCCAGAGTCCCCCAAAAGAAAAAGGATAGTAAAAACCCCCCGGCATAAAAACCTTTAGATTAACCAACATTACAAAAATGCTACAAAAACTAAGCGGGACCTTTCAAAATACAGAAAAAACCAAACGAAGGTATTTTTCTCCCTTTTAAAATGCGTTACCTATTTTAAATACTGGAGCTTCAACCATAAGCCCCCGAAATCAGCGGGAACGAGGGGGTTTGGGGGCCTCTTAGCATGGGCATGGGTGCACCCCAGCTTTACCTTAGGGGGTTTGTTTTTAGCCCCGGGCCCCTGTTTCTTTAATTTTGGAAATTTGCTGCAAGCAAAAAAAAAAAAAAAAAACTCCAAAACCCCCCAAAACAAATTTAAACAAATAACAGCTAAACTTATTTTCCTTTGGCGATTATAAATAAAGCACAATTTAATTTCAAACATCCCGGTTTGAAAAAATTTAGTTTTTTCCCCCAGGCCGTTTTTTTGATGACTACAAAAGACAAAATTTTTATCTTCAAAAAAAGGCAAGAAAAATTTTTTCCCTCAACAAGGCCAGACCCCGACAAAAAAAAAAAGGGAATGCTTAAAAAAAGTAAACGAACATTAAACTCTGTTTCTAAAAAAAGCCAAATTAACAACGCCAAAGGGGTTTTACTTTATTTTAAGAGTCAAAAAAACAAAAAGACCATCGATATTGTTTAATTTTTTTTTTTTGTTTTTAAATAAATTTTTTGAGTTAAAAAAGAAACTCACATGGATAAATATTAAGGTCCAGACAATTTTTTTGAAGCAATGCAAAAAAAGTTTTTATCAAGCCCCTAAATTATATTGTTTTAAAGAATTCATTGATCCAACAAACGAAAAGGGCAAGTTTTTGCCCCAGGCAAATTTCTCAATTCCGGGAAAACAAACAAAAAGACCCTCCATTAAAAAGTAATTTTTAAAGCTGTTTTAATCACAAGGTAACAATAAAAGAAAAATTTCTAGAATCGGGGTCTCGACAAAACAACGACAATTCTTTCTCATAATGATTTTAAACGCCTGGTTGGGCAGACCAGCTGCTTAAAACAGTTTGATGGGGCCGCCGAAAACCCAAAAAGGGAGAGGCTCGGGTTTGGCAGGGGGGGGGGCGAAGTCTTAAAAGATCAGATTAAAACCCGGCAAAATTTTCGCCGATTGTTGGTAAGGCTTACATTCCACTACCCCCCAGCATTAAATTTGCAAAAAAAGCATTCTAAAAAAAAGGAATTTCCGGGCAAAAAAATGTTTCATGTGGTGTGTTTTTCCGCAAAGGGTCATAAAGCCCCCCAAAAAAAACGAGGAAAAGGGTCAACCAATCACCCTTACCCAAAGATCTTAAATTCAAGGGAAAATCCCCTTTCCCCCTTAGCTGGATTTTCCCCCAATCATTTTAAGAACAAAACAAAAAAAATTTAAAATTTTTTAAAACTACACATGGGGTTAGGGAAAAAAATTTTACACCCATCAAGTGTCCAAGAACATTTTCCCAAAGATTGGGGAGCCAGACAAAAAACAAGTGGACTTTCTACTTAATTTTTTTCACCAGCCCGGGCCCGCCGCATTACACATTGTACCCACAATGAGTAGATTGTTTTTCGGCATACTTCAAAAACATTACCATAAAAAAGAATTCTGCAGAAAAAATTTTAAAAAAAGAATTCCCTCTGTTCAAGCCCCCCGAAAGGGGGGGGAAAACCCAAAACATTGTATCGGCCCAGTTGACCCGTAATAAAAGAACTAATTAAAGGCCCCCCCCCGGATCTAAAAATTTTTTTAAAAAAACTGGAAAAAACGCAAAATTCCCCCATATGTTGTTTTTCGCAACTTCAAACACTCCAAATTTTTTCCTTTTGGGGGGGCCAACCCCACAGAAACTTCCAAAAACCCCCTTTTTGAAATCATCAGATTTGTTCAAAATTTCCCCTTTTATTGTTGTCAGCGGGTGGAGCCCCCTTCAACGCCAGAAAAAAAAACAGAGGACCAAAAGCGGCTAAAGATTTTTTCAGCGCAAACAGCCCAAATGCAAATGATTGTTCCCAATAAACTGAATTTAAACTGAAATCAAGATGACCCTGAAGACCAACAGCCCGAAAGACTCAGCCGCACATTGTTGGGTTTTGGTTTAGAAAATCAGTGAAAACCAATCCAAAAATAAAAGACCATGGAAACACATTATTGGGGAAAATTTTTTGAGGAGGCAGCGCACAAAACCCAATCTTCAACAAAAGTTTGAAACCCAAAAACATGGGAAACTCCTGTATTCCCTTTATAAAAATTTCGAGGTTTTGACTCTCAACTTTTAATAAAGCAAATAGACGACCCTTTCCGGGGGTCAAATTTTTGCAAAAGTCATCAGAAAATTTAAAAATTTTTACTTTAAATAACAAATCTTTTTATGACTCAAAGCACACATGATGGGAAACATTAAGTACTGGCTATGTCCCTTAAAATCCTCGCCCAAAAACGGGAAAAAAATTTTGACCCCACTCTCGTTAGAAAGGGGGTTTAAACCCCTTTTGAGTAAAGGAACATTGGGGGAAATTTTTAGAAAAAATACACTTTTCCCCCCCTAAAGACGCGTTCTTTTCTAGGGCTTAGAGGGAAAAAAACATCAGTGATTTGATTTTCCACAAGCCCCCAAATGCGTGGCAGAAAATTAGAGTGTAAAACTTGGGGGGACAAACATGATTCTACTTAAAGGGTGGGAAAATGGGGTTTTTTTTTGACGCTTTGAAAATTACAGAAAGAAACCCGCAAAAACATTAAAAGGGCCCGGTCCCGCGCATTTAATTTCTGCGCCCCGGGGTATTTTGGGCCCCCTTCCCCCCCTTAAAAATTTACTGGAGTACAAATTGATTTTTTTGTCCCGACCCTACCAATGAATTTTAGATGATTGAAAACGGGTTGCCCTGGGGGAATTAGTAGGGGTCGCACCATTAAGGGAAAGCCAACAACAAATACTTGGGCGATTATTACCAAGTAAAAGTCCCAACCCCCTCTCAAGTATTTTTGAACGCAAACAATCTGTAGGAGGGGGAAAAGGGGCCCAACACTTCCCTTTCGTAACTTTTTTAAAAAGTACACAAGCGGCGGGACAAAAAAATTTCAAAAGGGGTTTTAAAATGGTTGAGCAATTTGACCCCGGGGCAACACGTGGAAAACATTTTAGAAGTTGACTTAGAATATCCCCTGAAAATTTCCCGACCCTGCATAATGACCCTTCCATTAAACCCCAAAAAAGCCTAAAGATGGCCCAAAAAAAAAAACCCCTAAACTTGTGCCTAATCTTTGAGCAAAAAAAAATTAAAAAACGCCATTACAGACTTTTACAATTTTTTTTTAAACAACGGTTTAAAGTTGACACTGTTTCTCGTAAAAACGCTTTTTGATCAAGAACAGTTAAAAACCAAACATCATGAAGAACCTGGGGGGGGGGGGGGGGAACCAGAACTAAAAACCACAATCTTCAGAAAAAATTTTTGCGATGAACCCAAAAAACTGTTTTCGGAAAAACAAAGGAGAAACCCCCACAAGCGTAAAATTTCCCCCTTGGGCACCAAAGAGAAAGAAGCAAAATTTAACTGACTTCAAAAACCCAAATTTTCAGGACTTTAAAGATTCAGATCAAACTTTTTGGTAAAAAAGATGAAGAAAAAGAAAGTCAAATTGGGCAAAACCCTTTTTTTATTTGGGGTTTAAATGTTTTAGAATTATGAAAACTTTTTAAAGTTAGAATTTTTTTCCCTTTTTGATACTTTAAGGGCCCCCGTATCCTATCCAGAGACTTTAACAATACAGACAGTTTTGTTATAGTAACCCTACTGAAAACATCTTAAAGAATGGAAATAGAAGTAGCTAAAGGGGAACGGGATGGTATGACACATCCGAATTTTCCCTAAAAATTTACCTTTTTGGGATTCAATTTTCTTAAAAAAAAAAAAAGGGTTTTAAGGAAAAGGGGAAATGAATTATCGAAAGGGGGCAAAGTTTTGTTGGGGTTTAAAGGGAAAAAAATTTACAGTATATTTGTGGGCCCGGAAAAACCATTAAAAAGCAAAAGGAAAACTCCAGGGGTTTGGGAGTCAAACATAAACGCATGACAAAATATAAAGAAGCATTGTTTTTCAATAAAACTTTTAACATGAAAAACTAAAAAAGCGATTTTAATCTACATGAGATCAACACAACTGTTGTAACCCAAAAAAAATCCTTAAAATAGACAAACACCAAAAAAGTATTTTTTTTAACTTTCCCGAGTTTTCCCTAAAGCCAATTTGGGCACCGTAGGGCCCCCATAAACATATTTTTCAATCATCTTTAAACGCAAGACTAATTAAGCAACAAACCAATTCCTAAAAACTTTTCCATGTTTGCTTATGTTTCTTGAATTTTTTTTTTATTTTTTCAAATACCCTTTTCCCAATTTGGGATTTTGGATTTTTTGTGATCTAGATGGGTTTTCATGGATTGATTAATCTTCGTAAAATTTCCCCTAATAGCAGAATTTTTTTCAAATGATTCCTGTATCAATTCTGCGGTCTCTTTCTTTATCATACCTGTTTCGTTCTGCGCTTCCTTCTGAGCTTCCATTTTAGACTTAAATATATTTATGTAAATTTAAAATAATTAAGCGGAACTGTGTCTGTGGGATTATTTGCAGTTCCTTCCTTTACAAAAGATCTTTGAGGAGCTGGTTGTTTTGTTGTGCCAGTTTCTCGTAAATAATACACGGGACGGATTCATCTTTACAATTCTTTTTATTTCATATGGATCAACACTCCAAACTGGATCGGTTGCCCTGATGCGAGTGTCCCCTTTTGCTTCCCCCGGTAAATAAAGGTACCTACTTTCAAACCAAATGGTAATAGTTTGCTGGATGAAGACTCTCCTTCAACAACATTTATTGTTTTCTTTGATTGCTTGTACTGGTTTTAGGCCTTTAAATCTTCATTATTCATTGCGCGCAAAACTGAGGGCAGTCTTCTAACCCATTCTGTGTTGCGAGAATTGTCAATCAGCTCTCTGTGATACTGGTAAGAAAAAAGTCTTTCAGCTAACTGTTTGTTAAAGTTTTCGACTAAGCCTGTGATCTATGAAACTCCTGGAATGACTCTTTTAATGGCAACTCTATGTTTTAACAATAATTGATTCACTTGGCCTTTAAATTCTTTCCATCATCGACTTGAATCATGCGGATAAGTAAGGGGCCTCGTTGGTATAACAGTTTGTATAGCGACAGCAACAGCAGAGGCACTCTTTTGTGTTAAAGTTCCGCATCTTTGTATCTTGAAGCTATGTCAATGACTGTGAGTGCGTACTTAAATCTTTTTCGTCTAATCGTATCAGAGGGTAAATATAGAAGGTCCATTTGATGGGTGTCGTTTGGAGTTGTATTGACAAAGTGTGGTCTCTGTATTCGTCTAGGCGCAGGTAAATAAATTTGCCAAATCGCTTGTTTAGATAACCATTCTTTTGCTGTTTGTTCACTGACACCCGCCCTGCTTGGCTTAGCTTTTTGATTGCTGTGATTCCTTCCAATATCTTTGGGTGAATAATAGATTTTGTTCATTTTTTATTCAGCCAATATTATGCGCAACAAAATAGACAACAGTCATACCAACGACAATAAACGCGATTTCTTGCGTCTTTTGTTTTTCTGATGGTTGATTAAAAGTTGCTGAATTTTGTGGGGCAATATCTGGATTGGTTTGCCCGTTACTAGATAATACTCTTTTATTGCTTGATCAACATCTTTAAATGTGTAAGCTGCATGCCCCTGTTTTTTCAGTGTGTCGTGAATGAAATCTAACTGCTCATTCTCTGCTTTTCATAGCGATCTTGTGGCTGCGGCTAGTTGCTCCACAGCTTTGTTATGTCTTTTTCTCTCGTCGTCATCCCGCAGTTTACTAAACGCGTAATTACTTCCGCTAAAGCAAGCGCATTAACCACAGCACCGCCAATCATCATTACGAGTGAAGCCATTTTTATAAATATATTTTTTTACATATTTTATATTCTCTGGAATTATTCCTTGCTTAACTAGAAAATCTTTCGTAGCAAATGAAGCTGTAATAATAGCGATTAGCTTTGCTGAATCCTCAAAGTCTAGTTTGCCAAGATCTGCCGGTTTTATTTTTAACAGGCTTTTACCAAGCATTGTGTATCCTACACTTAGACCTCCAATAACAGCAGAATGGTATACAAGTTGGCAATAGTTTTTTCGGTGCTCATTTTAAAAAAAAATAATTATAATTAATAAAAAACATGAACATGCGATGATTCTACTACAGCTACAGGGTGGCCTAAACCTTCCTGAACTTACAAAAGAAGAAGTTGATGATCAGCTATTATGCCCAAAAGGAAAGGTTGTATTCTTTGGCAGCATGTGGGAAAACAAAACAGTTCCTCGGAACTGAATTCAGCATAGAACAGATCCAACAGATGTCGCCGCAAGACATTATAAAGTATCATAACAGGTATGAGGCGCAGCTGGGGTCAAGAATGGTAAAAAGTGTAGGACAAACGGTTCTTAGTTTGTTACACTAAATTGTCAGTAGATTTGCCCCCATTGATTCTGAACAGATCTTACGTATGATTTAACGCAAGATCCAGTTTTAACAAAGTCATTAGAGTCCTCTAAGCTGTGATTTATATTACAGATTTGGAACATGTTATCGCCGTTAATCATGGGATTAATTACTTTAATCATATAGATTTTATTTCCCTTCAAAATGAACGAGTCGGAAAATCAGCAGAATCAGGAAACATTGAATCAGAAAACACTGAATCAAGTCGAGAAAGTGACGAGTGAAAAGCTAAAGCATCCTGGGCGTGTTGCAGCAGGAAAAAGAGTAGCAGAGTTAAACAGGCAAAGAAAATTAAAGTTACAATCACAGAATATAACTCATAATGAAAACATAACACCGCCAACGCCAACAGTTGATCCAATGCCAGCTCCAAAACAAGAGCAAGTTAATTTAAGGGCACCAAAGTCTTCATGGAATATTGAACTTAAAACTGTTGCCATTTTTGGCGCCATTGCTGCTGCTGGGGGCGGTTATTACGGTTTATAAAATATATAAAGAATGGCAACAAAAACAAAGCAGCCAAAAAATCTGAACCACTAAATACAGAAGAAGACAACAGCACGCCAGCACCGCCAATAACAAAAAATCATTTTGACCATTTAAAATGCAAATAATATTTTAAGAACTTAAATTTAAATTTTTTGATAAAAATAGATCATGGCGGATTATTATTTGTTAAAATGATGGAGTCAATAAATAAAGACATGGAGTCTATAAAAGACATTTCCATAGACCAGAATTGTAATCAATGCGGTTGCTTAGGATGTAGAACTTCATTAAGATCTATGCTAACCAATCTCACGCCAAGGCGTTAAGCAAGACATCCTCAACGATGACGCGTTTTTTGAGGCGTGTGTGTAACTATATTAGACATCACTATTTAAGATAAAAACATAAATTTTTTTTTGATAATTTAAAAATAACTTAAATAAGAACTTAGTTGTACTTAAAGAACGACTTAATTACAATCTTGAGTAACTTATTAAGAACTTAATTAAGAATTTAAATAAAGAACTTAATAAGAATTTGAAGTAACTTAATTAAAAACTTAATTAAGAACTTAATTAAGAATTTAAATTTAAGAACTTGAGGATGACTTGAAGTGACTTGAGGCGACTTAAGTTAAGACTTAAAAGTAACTTAAGTGTGTGAAATGCGGGGGGTGGGGGTGTGCATGCGTGGGTTGGGGGGGTGGGGGGTGTGCATGCGGGGGGTGGGACAAAACACACACAAACACAAAAAAACAACAGGACAGTGCTTGTGGAAAAGTGAAGGGGCTTTTTGTTGTTCACACTTGAACGCGCCGCACCGAAGGCAGCCTTTAAAGGTGAAGGATGTTGGCGCCGCTCCAGTAGTGGGGTAGAGGTGGGCTTTGTGGGTCACTCGGCAAACTCTGCCGATTTGGCCTATTTTTTGTTGGGTGCTAGTAAAACTACCGCGGGAATGGCTCAATTACTCCTGCCTTTCAGGTTCTAAAAAGTCATGTTTTGGCGCCGCTCCAGTAGGGGGAGAGGTGGGTTTTTGTGGGTCAATCAGCAGAGTTGCCGATTGGCCTAGTTTTGTTGGATCGGATGGCAGCTCACAAAGCTGTGTTTTTAAATATTTGTCAAGATCTTAAACTGAGATTCCGTTTTTTGTTGAGAAACAAAAACGAAATGCTTCCTTTTGGCTTTGGGGGAGGAAACAAGGCTCGCCACTCAATTTCTTTGTCAAAAACTTTGCCATGCCTCAGAAAAACAATGTATTTTTCCACAAGATCGGCCTGTTGATCAGAAAGTTTTCCTTGCGAAAATAACAACATTTCATCATTTCTTGAGTAATATTAGCGCCACTTCCAGCACTGACAGAAGGCATTGAAACATCACTTCCATAACTCGCCATGTTTTTAACACCACAATTTCTAATGCTCCGCCACACCACATACAACCGCAAACTTTTAAAATAAAACACAGCGGAGCACAGTAGAAGAGCACAGTAAACGCGTCCTGCTCGTTCGGCAGTCAGTGGAAGAATGATGAAACTGTGTTGGTTACCTAGTCATGTAGCGCCGTAAGCCTACCTTAAATGTAACCCCCCCGGGTGATTGTCGGGCTTTGGGCATCGGCCCATCACGTGGTAGTGTTAACGTGGCAGAGAAGGTTCAAGAACGTTAGCTGATGCAATATGTTGTAATGGGGCAGGCTGGGCGGGAGGGAGGAGTGAAGAGGAGGGGGAAAGGGGTGGTAGGGAGGAGGTGTGTGGTATTGCGCTGCAAGCTGGCGAGGCGTGTTTTTATTGATTTTTTGGCCCCACAGTTTGTCAGCGGGTCGCTCAGCCGGGTGACTTGGAACGCAGGACACTATTTATTATAGATGACTGTACAGCAGAAAGAAACACTTTGTCAAAACTGGCTTTCAGTGGAAGACATGCAGAACTAATAAATAGTGTGTGTGTGTGTGTGTGTGTGTTGTGTGTGTGTGCGCATACGCACGTATTTTGTGAAACGCAGAACACGTATGTCTATAGCTCCGAGACTGGTCTCTCCTCCGTGTCTAAATGGAAAATATCATTTAAACCCACAAGCAATCCTTCGCCACACGTTGCTCTGAGGACCTTGACCTTAACGGGCTTTGGCTGAATAGAACGTCTCCTCTCTGCTGACGACCCCACGCTGTGATCAAAATGCCGCGTAGTAAGTAATCGGATAGCCTAGTGCACCAGCACCACCGTTTGTATATGGGGCGCATTCAGCCACGGCTGCTTTTCCCCTACGTTACTCTATGGGGCGTGTTCAGCCCACAGCTGCTTTCCCCTACGTTACTCTCTGAAAAGTTTAGTAAATTAGTATTGAAAACGGACAATCCTACACAGTATGTTTGTTTGTAGATAATCGTTATTTTTTGGTTATTGAAGTCTTACTTGTCAGAGAACAGGGAAATGCCGCTTCTAGGTCACTTTCGCCCGAAAACTGGTTGAGGGCGAAAGTGAGTTAGAAGCGGCATTTCCCTGTTCTCTCCATGGTATAAATTGTCAGGCGCGATACTAGCCAGCAAAATAGTATGCTTGACAAACTTTGACTTTCCTTGTTCAGAAACATTTTCGAATAAGGCGTCGTCAACTTTGATTAAAAGCAGTTCTACGACCCGAACTCACATCCACGTGGTGCAGAATGGTGGGGCCCACAAAGTTGCCTTTCTCGTAGCCAGGGACCTTGATGTCACGGCCGTCCAGCAACACCTCTGCCCCGGCGTCCACACCTGACTGCACCAGGTCATACACCCTCTTCTTGGAGTCCGGGGAGATCAGGGGGCCCAGGAATGCTCCTTCCTGTATGCCTGTCCCACAAATTGATATTGCGAACTTGACACATATTCCTCTGTGTAGAATATCATACACTGACAGATATATTTTTTCGTCAGTTGTTTCTTACATCTGTCCTCTTCATAAGACGATTTTACTATTTAAAAAAAAGAAGAGAAATGTGTGAACTTAATTTCTGCACTAAATCACCTTTTTAACATTTATTTACATAACATTTATTTTGAATGAAATTCACAGTAAGGCGAAAAACACGGCGTCAAACAAAACGTCGGTGATACACCTCCTCTGAATATTCACTGACCGATTTTTCGAGAAGTGAAAGCATTTCAAAGAAGGCTGGTAAATGGTAAACTACAAAAGTGTACAATCGCAAGTCATTAACGGTCTTTGAGGGGACACTTGTTTTGTGTGATTATCAATTCCTCGATAAGCAAAGAAAACTTTAGTTCCCACGATAGGCATCATATTGATTCACCAGAGTGTTTTCATCACTTTTGTCTCCTACCGGAAGATAACCTATTGAAATCGACCCCTTTTCGCTGTTTCTCCTTTTTCTATTAATTTTGTAAAGGCTTAAAATTGTCCCAGTTTCAGCAAAACCGTAACAACTTTCCACGTTGTCATTCCTCTTCCCACTTCTAAGAACTGCAGTCGCAGGTCCAGTCACTGCGCTGTGCGCATGACATTGTTGAGTTCCTCACAACGCTTGTTTTGTCTGGCGCAGCTCGTACTTGACCACAGCAAGCGATGATGATTTCTGCAATATATAGCGACAATTTCATTTACGGTTCGTAGACACTGGTGCACTTTTTCCTTGTGTATGAGGCCTTTTTTCCTTTACACACAAACACACACAAAAAATCGTAAAAGAGAACAAACCGCTATAGCGTAGTGGTTAGCTGCTCAGAGTCTCGGATTGAACGTCATCGTTTTGATTCTCACCAGAGACATTTTTTTCCCGCGGCGACTGGCTCTTACTCAGAGTTGAGCTTGCTATGAACTCAGCTGGGAGGACTGGGACCACACAGTCGAGTTTCTTCCACTAGATGGATTCGCCTCCATAAATGTCTTTCATTGAATAATTCTTTTGCAATCTCTGGTATAAAAAAAGTCTTTTAAAGATACTAAGTCGAAGTCCTATTGACTCATTTTATCGACTTTCTGCACCTTCTCTGTCTGAAGTTCACTGCCTGGCGAACTTAAAACTGCAACGTCACCTTAACATTTCAGAAATATCTTTTCAGTTGTTGTTCCCCTGTCATCTCTGTGTAGACTGACTCTCTGCGTCTTTGTTCTACAGGCAGAGAGAGAAAGGTATGTGGGATAGGGAAATGTCTGTGCACATATGTAAAGTGGTGAAGAATGAGAGCCGCATAAACGGTGTGTGTGTGTGTGTGTGTGTGTGTGTGTGTGTGTGTGTGTGTGTGTGTGTGTGTGTGTGTGTGTGTGTGTGTGTGTGTGTGTGTGTGTGTGTGCGCGCGTGCGTGCGTGCGTGTGTGTGTGTGTGTGTGTGTGTGTGTGTGTGTGTGTGTGTGTGTGTGTGTGTGTGTGTGTGTGTGTGTGTGTGTGTGTGTAAGTGTGTGTGTGTGTAAGTGTGTGTGTGATTATCATAAGTATCAGTAGTATTGTAATTGTTCTTAGTACTCTTTTTTCTAATAGTATTTTTCTTTTTATAGCATTTTATAAGACTGTTTATGTATATGTGATATCATCATCATCATCATCATCATGATCATCATCATCATTATCATCATCTTTTTACGTTGTACATGCAAGATACCCGACTTGCACAAGTAAATGCCACAGAACTGTTTCTTCTCAGGGAAGCTGACAGGACATAGTACCCCAAATGACATTGAATCGTATCATGGCAAACACAGCTAGGCCGATTATCCTTCAGACCCCATGATTCAGTTGCTATTATCGCTCTGAATAAACTCCTTGAAGCAAGCACAGCGAAGCAAAAGGTTACAGGATCATTCACATCGGAAATCTCCTAGACGATTTTGCGATCCAGAAGTTTTTCCTAATAGCCTATCTACCCGCCTTGAGCTTAAAACGGAATCGTCAATAGTGCAAAACAAACACTCACTAATATACACAGAAACAAAAAACTAGTACCGTCTACATAGCGACCCCATAAGTGTCAAAACTTCTAATGGACTGACCGGTCGGCTGGCCAATAAGCGACATGAACTGAACTGAACTCCTAACAGGGACTTAGCGGTCGGCTGGGCGCTAAGTGACATGAACTGAGTTGAACTCCTAACGGTGATTTAACGGTCGGCTGGGCGCTAAGTGACATGAACTGAGTTGAACTCCTAACGGTGACTTAACGGTCGGCTGGGCGCTAAGTGACATGAACTGAATTGAACTCCTAACGGTGACTTAACGGTCGGCTGAGCGCTAAGTGACATGAACTGAACTGAACTCCTAACGGTGACTTAACGGTCGGCTAGGCGCTTAGTGACATGAACTGATTTGAACGGACTTACCCGCAGAGACCTTGAGCTCTTGGGCACGCTTTACAAACTCGGGGATCCATTTTTTGGATTCCCCCACGAAGAGAGCTATCTCCGTGGACATACATCTCTGCCCTGCACCACCAAAACGCCGCTTCCAGCAGCTGTGGAAGACAGAAAGAATGGAGGGATTGAGAGAAAGAGGTGGCAGAGGGGAAGAGGAGCAGAGGGAAGGGGGAAGGATTGGGTGTAAGGGTCGGAAGGAAAGGTAGGTGGGAGAAGTGGGTAGGAGGGAGGTTAGTCGGAGGAGTGCAGGAGGGCAATGGCATAGAGAGAAAGAGGAAGAAGGAGGCGTATTTGTGATGTTTTGTTCTTGACACAACAATCAACATGACTTTAAAGATATCACCAGTATGATGCAGAGTTAAAATGAATAGTAGAAATCACCTACAGTCGGTTAGACACCTTCAAAGAATAGGAGGAATGTCATGATAAACCTGACAAGAAGGCTTAATATCTAAATTTTCTCCTTCTCTGCCAGGTATAGATTCTGTTTTCTCTATTTCCACAGGAGTCATTATTCTCCACACGCCTTTCTCTTGTATTATCTCTATCTATTATTATAATTATAATGAATACTTATATAGCGCCTGTTCTCAGCTAGACACCAAGCTCTAAGCGCTTTACAATCCACACTCGTTTACACAACAGGCTGCCTACCTGGGTAGCGCCGACTGAAGAGCTGCCAGCTGGCGCTTCATTCAGTCGTTTCCCGCGTCATCCAGTCCATTCGATTTACTATCAGTCATTCAATAGATTTACTATTCTATTTCATTTTCCACAAATGACATAATTCGTCCATCCGGTTCACCTCCTGATACTGAAAAATGGGTCCCGTACCTCTACCAACCCACCCCATCCCCCAACTCAAATCTCGTTTTCTCCATACCCATCTCCAGAATACACAACTCATTTTCTAATTGTAATATTTAAACGTAACGACAGTGATGTTTATTTCGATTTGCATTTGTTTACCGGCTACTTTGTTATCACTTATAATTATACTTAAAACAGACAATCATTGATCATCTTATTTATTGCGTCTGTGATGAATGCTCAACATTTCACTGTAACTGGAAAAAATTATTATGAGGTTAAAAAAAAAAAGAAAAAAAAAATATTCAAATACTCTTCTACACAAGGAATTTTTGCTTTTTGAACTCCGATGGTGTACAAATTTAGGGGTTTTGTTTACTAATTTGAAACACGCGCCCGCGCGTGC
>CM031605.1:62843964-62861464 GCA_018398815.1 Conus ventricosus | reverse complement strand
AATGTGGGTAGGTGCCTGTATACACCCCATGGGCAGTGTTTCTTGACCCTACCCCTAATTACTAGAGAGTGGTTTGGGAACATGGGGAGAATGGGGGATTGGGTGGTGGCAGTTCTGGCGCAGGTCCACAATCATACCCACTCCTCCCACATTCCACTCAAATTCAGATGCAGTGTGTTTGAACTGATATCTTCACCGAGAAAATATTTGGACCACTGGATCTCAACAGATTTTTTTCTCCAGAACTGTCCCTTATACCATGGGCACCTGAGTACCATTTCCTGATGTGAATGTTTGTTTGTTTTGTTTTGTTTTGTTTTTTTTTTCTGTCCCAACCTCTGCGCCACCTCAGAGGCAGTGCACCCACACCGCTCATTCCGACACCCCATCCACAGCCACTGCCGGGTCGGCCCCGCTGCAGCCCCGGCACCGGCAATCCACAGGGAGCAGTCAATGTCAAGTCGTCAAGAGGCAACCCACCGGAGGAGACACTGCACTGCTGCCGAGTTACTTTGGTGGTGTTCAGTGGCGCCTGTTCTGATCTAACATACGCAGGACACTACCTACTAAGCCCCCTACTGACGACAATAATTGCTTAGTCGCGGAGCCGGCGTGAGTGAGCTTTCCCTCCGGAGGGGCGCCACCACATCCGTACAACGACAGCCCCCATGGACTCGCCAATACTGGTGACCCCGACGGAACCAAACCAAGGCCACAGACATGGAGAGGACACCGAAATTGAGGTCACCATGAGAGCAGGGCATGAAGGGCCACAGAATTTGAGACTTTTTTTTTTTACTGATCGATGAGAATGAGGATGATTAAGATGATGCTACGGATTTCCATTTCGGTCTGAGACTACATAACAGGGCTGTTTCTCTACGCTTCCTTTCATAATATATCCCGTCGTGAACCAGGCCTGAGAGATACAGGCACCTGCAGTGTTGGTCAGGAAACTTGAGCAACACTCTCAGAAACGCATCCATTAAGTAGATGAAACTCGACAGTGTGGTCCCAGTCTTCCCAACTGAGTCTGCAGCAAACTCAACCCTGGTTAGGAGCCAGTCGGGGCAGAAAAACCCTCATGACTCTGATGGGATTCGAACCCACGACCTCCCAGCCGGGAGTCCGCGATGCTAACCCCTTCGCCACGGCGGCTGGTGTCTTTCCAGAGTTTTTCCAAGCCTTGTTTTTCAGCTGGCAGTGAGGTCTTCATTTGCTTCTTGAGGCTTTTCTTTTGGACCCTGATCTTGTCCATCTCTTCTTGGCGTCTGGATTTCTTTGAGGTGTTTTCTCTTTGGGTAGTTTTTCTCCATAGGCGTCTCTACATGTGGCATACGCAATGTCCCCATATGTGGCTAGTTTGTGTTCCAGGGTGCTTTTCCCTAGCCCTATCAGTGCATCGAGTCCTTGGGCGATTTTTGCATCAAGTTTCTCTCAATCCTCAGTTTCGTTTGCTCATGGCAGATTGAGTTTCAGGCGCCTGGCATCGAGGGCCTGTGCAAATTGCACATCCGAACCAACAGCGTGGATGTCCTAGGCACTGTGGTTTAAATCCTGGCCTTGGTCTTCTTACGTCTTATCTGCTGATGCAATGCGCTGCTGCCATTCAGATGAGTCATCACACATCCCATCTTGACAACTAACTGCCCTGGAGACATTGGCACTTTAATGCACACCTCTGCCCAAGACATGATTCCCTGTTGTTGCATGGTTCGCCCTTCTTGCAAAACAGCCCACTGCAGTGGACTCAAGTGATATTGCTTTGTTGGGCTTTGGTTTGTTTATGTGATTAAAAAAAAACACAAACTAAATAAAGGCATACTTTGTCATGGGAAAACCTTCACTTCATTATTTCTAGCTGCAGGTGGAGAGAACAACTCAGTACATGCGGAAACCTCCATTATTCCTTTCTGAGGAGACAGAACATGTCAAAACCTTCAGTCCATATTTCTGTCAGCAGGTGGAGAGAAGAACGATTCAATAATGTGAAAACCTTCAGTCCATTATTTCTCTCTGCAGGTGGAGAGAAGAACGACTCAATAATGTGAAAACCTTCAGTCCATTATTTCTCTCTGCAGGTGGAGAGAAGAACGACTCAATATTGTGAAAACCTTCAGTCCATTATTTCTGTCAGCAGGTGGAGAGAACAACTCAGTGTATGCAAAATCCTTCAGTCTATCATTTCTCTATGCAGGTGATGAGCAGAGCAACTCAACATCACCAGTCTGCTGAGTGCTAAAGAAGTTCAGTGCACTACGCACTGTTTGTTGCCGTAGCATTGATTTTAGTCTCAGACCGCTAATGCTGTTAAGGAATAGAGCAACAGGGAAAAAGAAAAGAGGAAGAAAGAAACAATCCTCTTCATGCGCCTGCTTCGTCTTGTTGCACTAGCCAGTGTGAATGATCTCCATCTTTCAGCTCTGTTGTGTCTTCTTCACACTAACCAGCTATGCGCTATAGAAGTCTTCCACGTGCTATCTTGCGCGTGCTGTCATGATGCATTCTGTGTGATTTTAAGGAATCATTCACGAAGTCAGCATGTATGTGAGTTAATATACGTGCATTGAATATTTTTGTTGCTGAGCGCTCGCTGAATATGGAATGAGCGCATGCTGTTGTGTAAATGACCTCTTAGTTATAGACATCAGTAGTATCTGGCTACATGTTGATGAAAAAAAGTCTGAAAAGCACATGTTGATTAGTAACAAATATAGGTTTAAATATCTGCCTTTGACTTCTCAGTGTCAGCTTCTTGAGGGCTTATGCTGATAATGTCATACTGAATTTGTTTCTGACATCAGTCTGTGATTTTCGTAGTCTGATATCACATTCATGAAGATTATTGTGGTGATTACGATTTATGCAGATTTCTTCACACAAAACCAAACCGAAATTTACATTGATTGGCAGAGCTCTTTACGCATTACATATTATGTACTACCGGAGACGTTTTTAGAATTCACGTATTTCTTTTTGAAGGTGCATAAGACCGTGACTTGAACCGTTTCAATATGTTTTCTTCTTGTGCTTTTTTCCTTTTCTGCGTTACTGCAGTCCACATGTAAAACAGAGGGTTGAGGGCAGAGCAGAGCGGTAACATGAACACAACCAGGGTATCATAGATGTTGACTGATTCAGCCACACCGTACGTAGCCATCACAGTCAATTCGCCGAATGAGAAACAAGAAACAATGACAGTGACAGACACTTTCATGGGTAGGTACTGGTTGGGGTATGTAACCCTCTCACAGCTTTGTTCATCCTCTCCATTCACAGTCATAAAATCCGTTGCATCGAGTATAGACAGGAAGACAGTGCAGCCACTCGGTGGTGCAACGGTAATGGGTGTCAGGACACAGCTCCTCCCCTGTCATCACCCACTGAGTAAAAAAGCCGGTGCGTGAGTTAATGTATGTGGATTGTCAATCTTTGTCGCTGAGCGTTCGCTAAATATGAAATGAACACATGCTGTTGTGTAAGTGACCTCTTAGTAATAGACATCAGAAGTATCTGGCTACATGTTGATCTCTTCATATAACCTTGAAAAAAAAACCGTCTGAAAAGCACATGTTGAATTGGTAACAAATAAAGGTTTACATATCTGCCTTTGACTTCTCAGTGTCAGCTTCTTGAGGGCTTATGCTGATAATGACATTATTTAAATTTGTTGCGGGTATCAGTCTGTGATCTTCATTGTCTGATATCACATTCATGAAGGTTATTGTGTGAATAAGATTTATACAGATTTCTTCACACAAAACCAAACCGAAATTTACATTGATTGGTAGAGCTCTTTACGCATTACATATTATGTACTACCGTAGACGTTTTTAGAATTTAGGTATTTCTTTTTGAAGGTGCATAAGACCGTGACTTGAACCGTTTCAATACGTTTTCTTCTCGTATGTTTCTCCTTTTCTGCTTTACTGCAGTCCACATGTAAAACAGAGGGTTGAGGGCAGAGCAGAGCGGTAACATGAACACAACCAGGGTATCATGGATGTTGACTGATTCAGCCACACTGTACGTAGCCATCACAATCAACACGCCGAATGAGAAACAAGAAACAATGACTGTGACAGACACTTTCATGGTCAGGTCGAAACTAGAATAAAGACACTGTATTGTGGGATCCAGCTGAATTCTGTATTTGGGCATTTTTCTGTAGACAATACATGGCAAGCCATAACCACTCCACTTAAAACACAATTGATTGCTATGGTAACTTTAAACCACCTGATCTTTTCGTTAGACTTGTAGCGTTGAAAAAGAGCCAAACGACAAAGACCTGACTGGTCAGAAAGGCCCAGGTGAGATAGTCCAGGAAGAATGGGTTTATGGAAGACAACAGAACTCCAACAAGCCAAATCACACCACAAGCTGCAACTGTTGAACTTTTATGGAACTTTGAACCTATACCTTGGAATGCAATAAACGATCGTGTGATCTATACTGATAAACAAAGTGATAAACACTGACACCTCTTTGGACAGGAAGAAAAGAAAGCCACTCAGTTTGCAAGGTAAGCTTTTGGTCCATGTTTTTTCAAACCAGATGTATTGCCCGTGATATATTTCATCAGCTGCCAAGACGATGGCGGCATGACTTCCCATGCATAGGTCAGCAAAATGCAAGTGGGCAATGGTCATTAAAAACCTGCTCCCAAACAGATCCTTGAGAAGAGATGAAGTAATGATGAAAAACCCCAGTCCCTATAAGGGCAGAGGCACACACAAACCAAAGGAAAACCAAATGTGTTTGGGATGGTAATAGTTTATGACAAGATGGAAGAATTGCGTAAGTTGCTAAACACTTTGTATTTATCCACCGTTGAGGGAGAATGTTTTCACAACAAACCCTATAGTCTGATGTATAAATGTATTTTAAATCGTCTGATCTTGAAAACAAATCCAAAGGAAACATAGTTATTGGGTTTCCTGTGATGTCCAGTTTGATCAGTTGGGGCAATTCTTTAAAGCCTTTGGCTCCATGCTTTTAATAGCAGAGAAAGACACATTCAGATGTTTCAGATGAGGCAAATGTATCATGCTTCTGTGACAAGCGTATTAATGCGTGTCTTTGATACATCTATTCGCCTAAGTGCGTAATGTATGCGGTTTGATAGGATATTTAATACGTTCTGTATAGGGTTGTCTTTAAAGTACACAATTTTCAAATTAGGAAGGTCACGAAAAAACATCCAAATCAAGAGTTTTCAAATGGTTGTCAGCAAGATCAATGAACTGCACATTTATGAATTTCACACCTGAAATATTGTGAATGGAACAGTGAAATAGACTCAGATGAATGATATATGCGTTGCTGGTGAAGTCCGTTAATGACATTCCTGACCCTGTGGCATCCACGTATCGAAGCTGGGGAAACAAGTCAGCTGGGAAAGATTTACTGCACCGAAAGCATGACCTTGGCATAGGCAGCCTGCAGGACAGGTCTGTCACAGGTTAGTTCATCGTCCTGCTGTGGACACTGACTCCAGCCGTCACAAAGATGGTCTTCATGCAGACATATTTCGGAGTCTCGACATTGATAGAGATTAGGACATGTAACCCTTTCACAGCTTTGTTCATCCTCTCCGTTCACACAGTCATAAAATCCCTTGCATTGAGTATAGACAGGAAGACAGTGCAGCCACTCGGTAGTGCAACGGTAATGGGTGTCAGGACACAGCTCCTCCCCTGTCATCACCCACTGAGTAAAAAAGCCGGTTCCATCTAAGTTGATGTAAAGTCGGTCCATCTGGAATTTTTCTTTGACTGGAAATGAAAAGTTGTGTTTGTACAACTGACTTCATCAGAATCGTCCAGGCAATCTGAATATTCATTACAACATTGGCTGTGCAGTATGCACTGGGCATTAGAGCACAGGAAACCACTGCATGAAGAATGAAAACAGAATGACTCATCGCTGTCATCTGGACAATCCCCTCTGAAATCGCAGACAAAAGTATTATGCATGTTGTGTACACGTCCTCGCATGTAAACATAGCAGACGCATGTGCACTGATCTTCCAACGTGAAGTGATGTGAGAGTGGCTACTCATGTTCACATCTGTAGAATCTTGTGCAAGTTTTAGCTCTTCCAAATCTACACTTCAAATCAGAAGCCATAAATATGTGCGTCACATGTTTGCTTGGACAGTTATATAAAAACATTCGTGTATTTGAAAAGGTATATTTCGAGGAATTTAAATTCATAAATATTGTTGGAGTTTTGAAATGGTCCAGATTTGGCATTTCCAATTCACAAAGTATTATGTAGATTAATAAAACGATCAGGAGAAAGTGTTTTTGAGAATACCATGGATTTTAAAACCGCAGACTTGTAAGTCCTTGAAGGATTGTATGAAAACGTTGATCTGAAGTGGTTCATACGGTAAATCAGTGTGTTGTCAGACCATTTTCGGAATTTGCTGTACATGAAAGGAACAGTGTCCCAGCCTGATGTATAGCCCAAAGCAGCCTCAAACTGGAAATACGCTCTTAACATTACTAAAGAATCTTCTTGTTCCCTTCTGGTTTTTAGTGAGGCCAGTCTGCCGCCTTTTTCAGTTCTGCACTCATGACTTAAGATGGATGGTAGACTATATCATCCCATACTATATAATAAAAACATTTTCTAACTGAAGCCACGAGACCATGGCATTTAGGACTGCTGAAGGGACAGAGTTCTGTTTCATCCCGCCCATCTTCACATTCTAATAGCAAGTTACAGTGTAAGTGATCTTTAAGCTGGGAGTAATGAGTTATAGAACAGTTGAACAAAATCACTGGAGAGTTTATAGGGTTGACTGCTTCCAGAAACAGCTGAAAAGTACAGCTTCATATTTGACACAGCATAATAGAAGTGAAGTTGAAGATGAGATGATGGAAAGATCTCGGCTGGGTGCAAATAAACAGGACACAGATCCACATTTATCCGTTTGTATCTAACTACCAGAATATATGTACCGAACCAGCAATCACTCTCAACATCAGTCTGGGGGAAAACTTATCATTATAGCATACCCATATGGTGCCCTCAGTTCTGCTTTGAACCTCACAGAACGGAATATATATGGTACTGTGATATATCCAGAATATTCAGACATTAATTCCATTCTCAGATCCACACCCTGCACTTTACCAAGTTGAATTTCAACTGAAGGGTTGTTGGAATGCAAAATGTATACGTGGTTTTCAGGCGACTGGAATACGAGTTGTTTATAATTATGATGACTACAAGTAATATGATCTGTCTCAAAATCTGACATAGGTGAAGGTTCACTGAAGTTTTCCAATAATTAGACTCACACAGTACATCAATCGTTGAAGATGTACACTGACATGCATGCCCTGTGCTAGTTCCAGGTGTAGGGTGCAAAATGTTGAGGAATTATCACAAATCCCGTACACAACTCCAGAATGTGCTGCGAATTTCGACCGGTCTGTGTTCATACAGTCTGACACATTAACCTGTAGAATTGAGTTCTCTGTATTGTTGTGGTCAATATAATGTTCGACACCTGGACAGATATACCTGATCCGTGTGGTGTTGATGGGCCTCCTGTTCCAGATCCTTTGATCTTTGATCAGATCAACGGAGACAAACATAAGAGAAGATATTAGTTCAGCATTTAACTTCTTTTTTTTTTTGGTTTTGTTTTGGGTATTTTTGTACTTGCTATATAACTAACTACAGCCATAATATGAAGCACACACAGGTACTGGGCAAATACAAAGCTGGCACTTTGTACGCAGGTAAGTAGTTCGTAAGCTTACTGACAAATCAGTCGTACTATTTTTTTACAGTTCCTTTATAAATCACGAGATGAGTTCAAACTTAACATAAATCATTATCATGGTGTGTCGACCTCCACCAGGTCGGACGCGAAAAGTCTGCTACTTGAGGAAAACAAAGATTATACGTGGATAAAACATCATGGCATTTGCCACCTGAAATACAAGAACACTCAGGGAGGCTGCGAAACTGAAAAAAAATAACTGACCCACGCAATGAACAGATCCTAGTATGTTCTCATCCTCAGCGAAGTAAGATGGACGAACAGTGGAGAAACACAGACAGAATAAGAACATGTACTACAAGGGAGAAGAAGACAAAACTGTACATGGAGTGCGATTTTCATGGTTGTTTACATTGTTGCAAACAGATTTATTTCTTGAGATGCATTTATAAAGAGAACATCCTTTTGCTGCCATTTCTATGATCAAGTTAAGAAAAGAACCCCTCCTCCAGCTCACTCTGCATTTGATTCACTCGAAGTGGTAATTTTGCATCTTTACTCTCGTGTCATATTTCTTTGTTGTGATACTGCATTTGTGTGACATATATCAAATCATATAGTAGATCCGTATTGATCTTTAGTCAATGAATGACGCTTAACAATATGATAGATTAACATCGACCTTGTAATGGTCAAAACTGCACACATGTTGTTCATTTTCCACAATCCCAGTAAACAGTTCCATGTGTTTGTCTTGAAGAATTGCACTTGATGGGACACATTTGTTAAAACAGTAGACTTACTACTGAAAAGAGAAATAGTTCTTTACTGTACTTAGGCTTTCTATCAATATGAAGCAAACATCTGCTGTAGAACAGCACTTGGTGTATCTGTTTGAGTTGAAATACCCATCAAACTGTTCACACATCAACAGATAGAAGCCAAACGCTCTCTAGGTTCGGAGAGCGCCTAAATGCTGTCGCCTCTGTTGCACCTCAGGCCATGTCAGTAAAGGGACTTTTCAACAGAAAGTTTAATTAATCTGGGAAGATGAAAGACGATAGAAAAATGAAATGAGTGCGATCTCGATGACTTATGCAGTTCAAGGAAACTGTCTCTTAAGAAAAAAAAAAGATTTTTGTACTAGCAAAATGGGACTGGTTTTCAAAATGAAAATAAAGGTGAACAAGTGCTTGTTAACATTTCCTGTCTCTACAACAGACACATTCAGACAACATCAATCACTGTCAATGCATACATAATGATCGATGATCATACACAGAGCTTCAGGAAAATATAGACACTGGCCAAAGCGTTTTAATAAGTGGAAACCCCTGCATGCATTTTTAGCATATGAAAGTTGGAAAGGAAGCAGATATAAACAAAGCTCAGAGAGCATACTTCAGTGGTGTACATGGGAACCAGATTTTTTTTATTATCACAAATTGATATATGTCGTGTTCAGGACTGCGTTATGCTTTTCTGTTTAAATTTTGATTTCATATATTTCTTAAAGGTACTAGGTCGCATTAAAAAACGTTTATTAATTTTCTTTCAATTATGACAATTTCAGCTTGATAAAATATATAGTTACACGTTTGATCGGTTCTGCAGACATTGAGTGAAGGCATCAAATATTATATTACAACAAAGTTTTAGTTCTATACGGACGTGTTGCCAAAATAACTTACATGAAAATAGTTCCACAGCATATGCTCGATATTATCATGTGCATCTTTGCAGAAAAGTACGCGTGTCATCGTTAACATTTCCCTCCCATATAAAAGAGCACAGCATTTAAAGGCAATACTCGGTTCACTACTCGAATTTGAAGCCAGTTCGTCTTAACATTCTGTACTTTCGTGTTGCAATAGATACCATACTTCAGTTTCCTTTCTATGTTTAAGTTTTCATTCCATTTGCTACAATGGATAGGGTTCTTTTTACATGGAGAATAATCTAGCTCCTTTACTTCCTGAGCAGATATTTTTTTGTACTGGTTTTACTATGGGTGATGAGAAGATTATTTTTAAACAGTTACATGAATGGCTGTTTTGGGGTGCCATTGGATTCTATTTTTGTACCCTTGGTGGTTAGAATACAACAGAACTGTAGACTGTGGTGTATCTATGTTTGATGCCAATCGTGCACCAACACAATAAACCGTATATGACTGTTTTGTTTTCAAGATAGACACATGGTCTCCATATGCTGCTAGTGAAGAATTTTATACTAATAAACTAACTCCCTACTTTTTCGTTCCGTTTTCTTACTTATACTACTCACAGCCTTTTATTTTTAATTTCTTAATATTTACATCTAATTATTGGAATGACAGGTGAATTGTTAGCCTTCTTGTGTTCTACTAATCTAATTTGTTCAACATAATATATACGGTAATCAGTGAAAGATTTGATCTCTTAGTAGATCCAAAAGTTGTTCTGCACAATTCATAGCAGCTATCAGGACTTACGTGATCGAAATTGCTTGGGTTGTTAAACAGTAGAGCTGACCTGTCTAACTGTTGACGCCGTTTGATCTTCTCGTATCCTTCAAATGATTGTCAAGCATAGTCTCAAAAATTCCCTCCTACGTTTGATTATCTTAATACAATTATTTAATTACAATGACTTCAATTTTCCACCAGCTTATTTTCCATCAGCGCTGTCCTCTTTTTCCCAACTTGCATTGAATTTTATAATTTTCTGGAATACATGTTGGATCAATAGTTTTACAGTTCATACAAGGAAACATTCATTGTAACAATTCAATTTGAAATCAACATGCAACAAACGTTAATTATGTTCTGTAATAGGACACGATGATGTAAGTGTAATAAGGAAAAAGTGTGGTAAAATAAAGGAAGACAGAATGGACATTTTTTTATAAAGTCTCTCTCCCTTCCCCTTCTTCTCATCCTGTCTTATACTGTATGAAGTTTTTTCAAAACAGAGGAAGAAGAAAGGAGGACAACAGTTATAAAGTTTCACTATAATTGATTGAGATACCATATTATGAACAGAAATTAGCCCCCCCCCCCCCCACCCACCCCACCCCACCCCTTTATTCCCAGGGCTTAGACAGTGCTCACAGATCTGGTGAAAGCTACCTTTTAAAGTAAAGATTTGTAACAAAAGTCATATCGAAAGATAGTACTTGTACAGTAGGACGAAACTGTAGGGAGATCTTGACAGCAGAAGGTCTTCAGAGAAGAAACCCCCTCAGATAAGTGTTTCGGCCCAGAACTCCTTACACTCTGAGGGGGCCGGGCGGCATCCAAGTCATGACTCCCAGATGCCCTTTGACTGCTGACTTTTTTCCCTGGCGCTGCCGGGATGTAAACCCGCAACTTTTGGATGGGTGAGCGTCTTAAGGCGTGCCTTGTTAGACAGATGTCTTACCCCACTGCTAATGGGACACCTGCTCTAAGTTGGGAAATTTAAGCTTTATGAAGTTCAATTTTGTTCCTCATCGACCAGATCCAGCTGGAACTCCTTTCGGCTGCCTCTGCCATTGCCTTCAGGGTCCTGGTCCTCTTGTTCCCTGAATTCCCGAGCTCTTACCTGAAATCTCGAGTTGTTTCATGAGGTCATGGGCTGATGAGCCAAAAACATCCTCTTGCTCCGACTTCTATGGCGAGGATCCGGGCCTGGAAGCCAGATTCCCTCAAACTGCACGCTAGGCTGGCATACTTCTCAGTCTTATAGAGATGCACTCGCCCCATTCGGCGTTTGAATGACACAGTGAGTTAGATCAGAATCATTTGTTTTGATGAACCTAAGTGCAGAACAATATCCTGTCTCATGCCACTCTTCCCGATGATCGCCGGATGGTTCTCCCATTCTGGAAGGTCTACTGTGCATTCCCTGTCATCTGCTCCATCCAGGAAACTCTGCTTCCATGCTCTTGATATTACAGCTGTACCAGACCATGATTTGTGGCCTCCTGCCGTATAGAACTTTGTTGCTGGAGCTACTTGTGGCGTAGATCTTCCTCCAGCAGTACTAACCGTATGTGCGATCTCCTTGAGCACTTGGTTGTGCCTCCATGAGTACCTTCCCTGGGTTTGTGCCGTTTTGCATGAACTCAGGACGTGTTCCACTGTTTGTTTCCGTGATAGAGTGGACACGTAGGGTCATCTGAGTTCCCCCATTTGACCAGGTTCGATTCGAGGGCAGGAGGTCATATACAGATTTAAGGATGAAGCTGACTGTAAGAGGTGCCATGTATCATATATCATTCAAGGTGAGACTTCTTTGCAGTGCGTTTTCCTACGTAGTCTACTGCCTTGTTGGCTTGCAGAACAGCCTTCTGGATTTTCTTGGCGTCCTGTCCTTTCTTCACCTCCCTTATTACCATGTCTCTATTTGCTTTCCCTTTTGCTTTTGACTGCCGTCTTATTTCTGTTGATCCCAGCCCCTGTCTGTTGGCTGTGTGTGGCCTGTTATTTCCTTGATCTTGATGTTTTCTTTTGCCACGTCTACTGCCTCCCGAGCCGTCCATTTTCTGCCAGTCTTTAGCGTTGGCCAGACTGATCTCACAACGCTGTCTTCGGAATCCTCAAGCAGCCTTGAGGTGTTTTCAGTTTTGGTTGTTTCACTCCACAGTCGTCCCTACAGGTTCCGTATACATTGTCTCCAAATGTAGCTAGTTTTTGCTCCAGTGTGCTTTTTCCTATCAGCGCATCCAGTCTTTAGACTATCTTTTCATCTATTTTCTCCCATTCCACCTTTGCACCTGCGGGTTGTAAGTTGAGATTCTGGCGTCTGGCCTCGAGAGCCTGTACAAAGTCCCTGTATGAATAATTAGCGTGAATGTCATTGGCACTGCGGTTTGAATCCTGGCTTTGGTTTTTCGTCATCTTATCTGCGGGTGCATACAGCCCTTTTTCGTTCTGTGGATCTTTCCTGCCGTGCTCAGTAGAGAATTTCCTCCCACAGACACATGGAAATCCCACTTGTTCAGTGCTCACAGTCATTGTGCATTTCCGATCGTAATCTGGTTGGCGCCTATGGATTCAACATTCTCTCCCCCGTTCGGTGAATCCTTGGAGCATCTTTCGTCCTTCGTACAAGTGGAAAGTTTTTGTCAAGAGCATGGTGTGGAGCCAGCCCACAGAGCCCGTAAGTCTAGTCTTTACGAGTGTCATCCAGTCTTTCCCGAACGTCCTCCGGACTTTCCCGGAAGTCAGTGGTTTAACCATGTGTCAGTAAGAAGAAACTCTAGGGTGCGATTGACTGCAGAAGGTCTTCAGAGAAGAAACCCCCCCCCCCCCCCCCCCCCCCCTCAGACGAATGTTTCGGCCCCAAACTCCTTACACTCTAAGGGGGCCGAACGGCATCCAGGTCATGACTCCACATACCCTTCTACTGCCAAGATTAGTTTTACAAATAGATATAACAAACATCCATCTTCATCAGTAGTATCGAAAACGAGAAATCACTGTTCGTCATATGCTATAACCAATATTAGACACAGTCCTGCATACGGAAACCAGTCTGTTGGCATTATTAAATATTGACTGTGTACTTTTGCATTTGATTTTCAGTTTTGTATCTTGAGTTTAAATCACTGATACAAAATCAATATGTATTAATTTTACATCTGTAAGTATACGTGTTTGCAGATAATGTAACGAAGTCAGCATTTGTTATAAACAAGATCACTTTTTGACTTCTTTCAGCTTTTGTTATATTCCTTCCTACCTTTCTTCTTCTCCCGCCTCTTTTGCTACGCCGACTATTGTTTTGAGGGGATCCAGTTTTAAGTCCCAAAGCCTGCACCCGAGGATCCCAAGGTACAAACGAGACAAAGTATTTTGAGAACCCATAGGAAAGTATTCTTAGTGTTGAGGGGTCATAAGCATGAGCTTGGAAACCCCCCCGCAGAATGATAAATACTGTTATGACCGTAAAATGAAAACCTGAAGGCCAAGAGAGGGGGCAAAGTGCTAGAGCTCTTGTCTACAGACAAGTCATTGATGAAAAGGAGAGGACCTTTATTCCTTGACAATGTTGCTGGAATGAAAACTACAAAATGACAAGGGAAAATTGAAGAAATCTGCTGTGTGTGTGTGGTGTGTGTGTGTGTGTGTGTGTGTGTGTGTGTGGTGTGTGTGTGTGTGTGTGTGTGTGTTGTGTGTGTGTATGTGTGTGTGTGTGTGAGAGAGAGAGAGAGAGAGAGAGAGAGAGAGAGAGAGAGAGAGAGGAGAGAGAGAGAGAGAGAGTAAAACCAGCTGAGCCAAAGACAGTTATCTCGGCAGTTAATTGAGAACAGACGAGATCCGAGTGATACCTGAGAAACCTGTGAACGATGTTGCCATTTAAGAGCTTGGTGAAATCTGCACAGGTGAGTCCATGGAAGATATCATGAAGTGAACGAAACTTGCTGGCAGATACAGTAATACAGTAATCATACTGTTCCCTCCCCCTCTCCTCACTCCAGCCAGTCCATCCTTAAACTACTCTCTTCCCTCTTCCTCGTCTCCATCCCCATATCCCTGCCCCCCACCCCCACCCGCCGCTCCATACACCCTCCCCCACTCGCCCCCTTACCCCTTCCAACCACAACTGTACTGATCTCAGGATTATAATGTTAGTGTAATAATGATGATGACTGCAGAGATAATTATAATGATAATAACAGAATTTTGGAACTCACACACACACTTTAAAACAAAGATCAACTGGCAACACACACACCAGTTCAAAGTCTGCAACTAGTACAAGTGTCCTTTAATCATGCGCGACTTAAAAAATCTGCAACCAGATTGTCTGTGCCGTGTACATATTCAACCTTCATATCAAAGTTCTGAAGGTACATGGGCCAGCGTATGACCCCGCTGTTCACAAACTTGGAAGATTCTAAAAAAAGATAAAGGTTTATGGTGAGTACACAATACAAAGCGAACCCCCTGGAGAAACAGTTCAAACTTTTGTACTGCACACACATTAGCAAGGCACTCCTCCATGGTAACATATCTCCGCTCTGCCCTGGATAGTAGCAGGCGTGCGAGACTGGGAACAGCTTCCCGTCATGTTCCTGCATGAAGACTGCACCAACACCCTTGTCAGAGGGATCAGTGCTGAGCACAAACGGCCTGTTAGGATCAGGTAACCGTAGCACAGGTTCCTCGGACAGGAAGTTCTTCACGGTGTTGAAGGCTCGGTCTTGTGCATCTCCCCACTCCAGTGGGATTGGCTTCCCTTGCGCAGAGGGTCCGACATTGGAGCAGTCACAGTTGCAAAGTGAGGCATGTATTCTCTGCAGAACTCCACCCACTAAGCCAGAGAAAGGACTGAAATTGGTTGTTTGTCTGGTGACAAGGTACTTTCACAATTTTTGTCACATTGTCCTTGAGCACCTCTTTCATTCCTTACTGGAGTCGGTGACCAATGAAGTCAATGTCATCTGCACCAATAACACACTTGCTGGGTCTTGCAGTCAAGTTGGCAGAAGGGAGCGTTTGAACAGCTTCCGAAGAATTTCCAGGTATTCTCTCCATGTTTTGGATTGGACCAGGATATCATCCCAGTAGTATATGACACCTTTCATGATGCCCAATAGTTTTCTCATACCCCTCTTAAGTGTTGCTCCAGAATTCTTCATACCGAAGGGCATTCGGAGAAACTCGTATGTACCGTCTGGAGTCACAAATGCAGTCTTTGGAATGTCTTCTTCTGGTATGGGAACTTGCCAGTACCCTTTGCTGAGATCGATCTTGGAAAAAAATCTTTTATCTCCACTCAGTCTCTAGAACAGGCCAGCAACTGTAGGCAAAAGTTCGGGATCTAGGTAAATCAGCTTGTTGACGCCTGAAATCGATGCACACCCGGTTAATACCATCTTTCTTTTTGACAATGACAACTGGCAACGCGCATGGCGACCGTCAGGACCACGCATAACTCCCAGTTTCAACATGTCTTTGATGTCCTCTTTTAGTGACTCTCTGGTAGCATAAGACAATGGGTAGGGCTTTGACCTGATAGGCTCAGGTGGTGTCAACTTCACTTCATGCTGAATCAGGTCTGTTTTTGCTGTAAACTCAGTGAAGACACTTGCGTAGTCATTTAACAGTCAACATTTTTCTATTTGCTGCTGGCTGTTCAGTTGTGGCCCAAAATCTACACTGTCAATAGTTTCCTGGGGTTTGAAATCATTCAGTTGTAACAGTTCTTCATCGTTCACAGACCTCTCTTCAGTGAAGTTGTCACCATCACTGGAGGGGTAAGGTGGCCCCTATTATTGGAATTCAGCCTCATGTGTATCTGTCGCTGGTTTTTCTTCCCGCTCAAAGTATTTCTGGAGCATATTTGCGTGGAAAATCTTTGGCTTGTCTTTAACTTTAACTTCATATTCATTCAGCCCCTTGACTGCTTCTACAGGATATGATCCTTTCCACTGCATCAGCAGCTTGTTGTCACGAAGCTGAAATTTCCGGACCTTGGTCTTCCGGTCATAATAGTGTTTGCTTTTGCCTTGAGACTTTCCTAGTTCAATTCAGGCTAACTGTAGGGTGTCTTCAATGTGTTCACACAGCTCAAATACATATTGATAGCTGTTCTTGATTTCTGGAGATTCCACTTCTTTTGCCCACAGTTCTTTCAGGATGTGCATTGGTCCTCGCACAGTCCGGCCACAGAGTAGCTCAAAGGGAGAAAACCAGTAGATTCTTGAGGGACTTCCCTGTATGCCAACAACAAGGCATTGTTTATATCTGTGCCATTGTCGTGGTTGGTCAGCACACAACTTCTTCAGCATGGCCTTTAATGTTCCATTGTACTTCTCTACCAGGCCATTGCACATGGGATGGTAGGGCGTGGTGGTCAACTGGCAGACAATGAGCAGACAAACAACCTCCTTCATGCAGTCAGATACAAACTGGGTCCCTAAATCACTTAATATTTCGTCAGGCACACCCAGTCTACTCAAGATGTCCATAAGGGCATCAGCAACGGTCTCAGTATCGATGCGTTTCAGTGGGACTGCTTCAGGATACCCTCTGGCATAGTTTACCAACGTGAAGATTTACCGGTGTCCTGATTCACTGGCTGGCTTGATTTGTCATATGAGGTCGATGGCCACTCTCGTGAAAGGTCTGTCGATTAGTGGCATCTTCTCCATGGGTGCCTTTGGAGTTCTTCCTTTGAGTTCAGTCTTTTGGCACACGTCCCAGGCTCTGCAGAAGCGTGCAACTTGATACCTGGCCAGTAGAAAGCTGATATGGTTTTGTCTGTGGTCTCCTTGACTCCCATGTGTCCTTCAAGGATAGAGGCAAGAACTTGAACAAGAACTTGGCAAGTGATTTGACCCCATCAGTTATAATTTCATTCTTGTACTGTCTGTACATGACACCATTTTTCTTCTCTGTGGTTACTTCTGGAATTTCTGTGGACTTGCTGATCTTCAATGGTGTTGATCTCTCTTCTTTCTCCTTCTGGATTATTCGCAAGAGGACCTTTGCACAAAAGATGGTATTGTAATGTACACTGACAGTACTGTCGCCAAAGGTAAGTCAGGCTGAGGATACACACTGAAGCAAAATGGCCTTCTTGAGGCCATACACTTAAAAACATGGCTTTCCAAGATTCTGTCATGGCACACACTCAAAGACATGGCTGCCCAAAACTCTGTCGTGGCATTTGCATGAAAAATCACTCCCTAGTGCAATGTCATAGCAGCTGCAGACCAACTGGCATGGGATGAAAAAATGAGAAAATGTCCACCACAATTTTCTACTAAAAGCCATCATGGGAA
>CM031605.1:62756464-62838964 GCA_018398815.1 Conus ventricosus | reverse complement strand
TGGTATTCAATTGTAGGAAACCGGTGAGGGTACTTGACCTGATGTCTTGTTTTTGAGAGTGCAGACTAATGTCTGGAATTTCGTAGGATGACAGATGATCCAATGAAAACGATTTTAGGAACCATGAAGGACACAGCAGTTGAAACTATGCGATACCTGCTCGACCTTCCTTCAATACAGACAAGAACAAGCTAGAAAAGGTGAAGGCATATATCAGAGCACTTGGAAATCCCCAAAACCCACTTCATGCAGCGGTCAAGGAAACAAAAGGTACTCGGCTAGGACGTGGAAAATCATGGATGGGACAGGCCGAAGACCGTATACAGCTTGTGTGCCAGTTAGCAGAAGTCAAAGAAACCAAGGAATGGGAGAAATGTCCAGACCACTTGAAGCACCTCACCAAACTGCCATCGCTCCAGAACTTGGAAAACTTTGTCGAGAATGGCCAAAAGGTAAAAGCAACGCAGAAATTCAGATGCAGGTAGAAGACCTTTCGTGTTGTGTGTATGAAAACTCTTATGCGTGTGGAGTGAAAGAACATAAAGCTGGTGTGAACGTATTATCTTCGTGTTGATGCTGCTATTCGTTGTGTCGGGGGATAGTTTAGCGAGGTCTGTCATTTCTGTTTATCCCTCTATGGTACTTCAGGTCGTAGCGAGCCTAACTCAGACATAAACCGCTGTCTCTCAGCTTTACGCCTTTCACGTTTAGCCTCTAACAGCTCGGGTGCTTCGGAAGAGAACCAAGGTGAAGGCGGTCACTTGGAGACTAGACGTCTTGTAACAGGAATGTGTTGACCGGTACCCCGAGAAGGTTGTTTAGTTCATCATGAATAGTCAGGAGACAGATCAGAGAGTAGCAACTAAAGGTCAGCGTGAATTGCAGACACGTCTTTAGCAGAAGGGTGTCTCGCCTGTAGAGAGGCTTTATGTGGCGGGAAAAGTCCAGCTCAGAGTCGCGGCAGACGTAGTCGTTGATGACAGACTTCAAGATGGCCTGGTCTGCCCTGTGGACACTGCCATCTTCAGTGTGTCTATGGATGTGTGTTGGTACCTGGACTAATTGCACCAGAACCTTGAGTCCAGAAGCTGAATAACTTTGTGGTTGTGATGTCAGCAGGATGATCAAAATTACCAGCGATGATGTAAGTCCCACTGAGTGTGTTGCAAAAAGAAGGAAGATTAGAATCTTCATCAATAGCACCGAGTCGGTCAAGCAGCCATTGGAACTGAGGGGAGGATGATACAAATACAGCAGGTAAAAGTCGCTTGAGGAAGATAAGGATGAGTTGTGTTAATTCAAAGGAAGTGTGCTGGCTGAAAAGGAAATTCAGCTATGGTTGAAACAAATGACAACGATGCATCAGCAACAACAAAAGCAATGCCACCACCACGGGACTGACGGTGGAAGGAAAAGGTGGTGGACAAACGGGAGTGATGTCACGACACTCGGTTTCCACGATGGTCGAGATTTCAATATCATCATCATAGATTAAGTAACCAATAGCCTAACACACCTAGATGAAAAGACGCGGTACCTCGACAGAGTTTCTTGATGGAAAGATTGTCATGACAATAATGTGGGTAGATTTTACAGAGAAGAATGGAGGTGGGTGAGGGACAAAATTCACAGGCGAAAGGTAGTTAAACTATGTCCCAGAAAAATCAGATGAAACAACGTTGGTAGAATGGAGTTTTCCTGTGCCAACACGGTCCGAGTGATGACGGCACAAACTGCTACGCATGCGGAACGTTTTCAGTCGAGCATCAAGCCTGGATTGATTTTGATATTATATCAATAATTCTATTTCTTGAGTTATTATATTTGTTAAAAAATGTATGGGAAGCTCCCAAACATACGAAACTGATAATGTCACCGCTGTTCTATAAACTCCCTAACAATTTCCTACAGAATTTCATATGTGTCACGGGCGGACTACTATTTGAATGTATTCATTGAGTTTTGATGGGCTGTTCGTTACGGAGGTTGACAGCAGCTAAGACTCGGTATGTGGGTTGTAGAGGAGAGGGGGTAGCTCCTGTCCCATTCAGTTTGTGCACCGCCCGTGTGGATCATGCATCCCCTCAGTAAACCATCACATAGGAGTAGTGTGAGAGGGAAGCGGGAGACCTGGATGAAGGTTGTGTGTGTGTGCTGTCATTTTAATAACGGTGCAGGGAAGTGTCTTGCACGTGTTCTGTGCATAAAGCATGCTGTTTATGCTTAGCGTGGGGTGAATGTGAGTAGGTGTTTGTGTGAGGCGGAAGGGGGAACCTTCGGTGCTATGCCAGTGTTCGGGGCTTTCTTTCTTGTTTTTGCATTGCTGGTAAGAGGCCACGTCCTCGGTTGGTAGCCATATTTCTTTTTTTCCACTTCGTCGTGGAGGGCAGCGGAACCGGGCCGGAACCCTTCGCTGGGCGGAAGGCAGTCCACTCATCTTGGGAAGGATCTCAATCCTTGGGCACCAACACCATTCTTCAGTCATTCCAGACTCTTGCCTTCTTCGTTGGGGGTAGCGTATTTACTGGTGGGCTTTTGACTCTTCATTGAGGGAAGCTTGCCAGTAGTTTTCTTCTGTCTTCACACGCCGTTCTGGGCGTTCGTTCTGTTTTTCGTTTTTTTCTTCTTGAGTGGAGATGGGCCACAGTTGCTGACGTTGGGCGACCTGGAGGATGTTCCCGGAGGGAAGGTTTCCGGAGCCGAGCCTGAGGGGTGCGGGAGTCCGGCACAGGAGGTCGTCTTCTCGACGATAGTGAGGAGCACATCCAGTCGTGCTTCGGGAATTTAATACGAGGAACACTCTGGGACAGTCATCAACACAAAGTTATGTGGCAAGTGTGTGTGGTGTATGGGCTGTGGATTTGTGTGCGTACGCTAGTGTAATTTAATGTATCTAGTTATGCCCTGTTGGTTGTATTAATTTGTTTCTCCTCTTCTTCCTCTTTGTTGGGGGGGCGGTAGCTTTAGTTGGTTATAGGTCGGGTGGCAGTGAGATCCGGGTGGTGGTGTTTTTTTTTTTTGTCGAAGTTCCCATTTAGTGGGTTATTTTGTCCCTTAGGGATAGTTAGCTCCTGATAGGGTCTCTATACTTTGGGTTGTTTTTTTTTTTAGTTATTCGTTTTCCTGTCTTTCCCCCTTCTTCTTTGATAGGTGACCCATCTCATAAATGGAGTGTATGTGCGAGTGATTGAGGTGTTTATTATTATGTTTGAGTAAATTTGTGTATTTATAATTTAATAAATGTTATTTGTTCCGTAATTCCTGGAGTGGTCTGGAGGTAGTGAGTAGTTGAGTGTTGTGCCACTTTACTCTTTGTCTGTTCCTGCCTCATTCCCCTGACAGGGTCTTTTACCCTTGACATTTATGGGGGCTCGTCCGGGATTGAGGTCAGGTAGTACAGACAGGGAGTACTAATTTGAGCAGCACTTGACCCTTACTTGCCTTCCGCACTCCGGGGGTACGTGTTTGTGTTTGTATTAGTGTAGTGGGAGGTTGGTTGGGGAGAGGGTTCTAGAGTGTAGGGAACCCTCAACCGGGAGCGGTTACCGGATCGGGATTTGCCCGCAGCGGAGATTTGCGCTACTTGGTAACGTCGTCGGCATTCAGTTCCGGATCCGAGCCGGTGTTTGTCCGCTTGTACCAGCGGTTAGTCGCGTTAGTTGCATTACCATAGTTTTATATTTCATTTAATATATTACTGGGCAAAGTAAGGGGGAGGTTATTTTGGGGCTAGTAGGTTTTGCTTGTGCAGAGTCTTCAAGGTCAGTGTTTGTTCTGACTTAGGAAGTAGGTCACATTTGCCAGTACCCAAGCCTGCGACTGACTTAGCAAGGTGAGATAGGTAGGTTTGCGAAATTCCATTTTTGTTGCAAAATCAGTGTGCTAGGGAGTGAATAATTCTCTTGCTTTCTTTTCTATTACCAAGTTGTTGAATTGTTGTTCTTTGCGCTAAGTGATATTTTGCATAGTATAACGATTTTTTTTCCCTGCTATCTTCTATTATTTTTCGCTTAAGCAGTTTATATTGTTTACCTAGCCTAATTACCTAATATTAAGGTGAGTGTAAGGTTGGTGTGAACAATAAAGTTGTGAGTGGTGTGACAACCCTGACGGAGCGAAAGTGATTTTTTTATTGAAGAAATTTAAACCTAGATCATTTAATTTCACCGATAACTTCTATAAGTAATTACCTAGTAGCCAAGTTTGCAGACTTGTGGGCCCGTTCCGGGGCAAAAGAAAAAAAAAACTCGTGTTGTGCGTGCGTGTTGCCGACTTTTTTTTCCGGAGTCTAATAGTGCAGTGCAGGTGGTGGCCGTTGACGCCAGGTTCATATTTAAAAAAAAAAAAAAAAAAAATCAGTTGCGCTGCCGATCTGTACACGTGTCGTGCGTGTTTACTGTTTCAGTTTTGCGTGCGTTCCGTCGTTTGTTGCGTCATCCGTTAGATATTTATTGTGTATGATTATTTGTTTACTTCATGCTCCGTCGTTTATTTGTTTACTGCGAGGTCCGTTGTTTACCCTAACGTCATCGGGTTAGCAGATTCAGATTTGACTAGTGTAGCGAGTTTCAGAAGATAGGCCTTCATTGCATACTAGTATTTGTCGAGAGAAGGAAATCGTGTCAACGTTGGCTTGTGACACATTGAGGTGTCAGCCGTTGATTTGATGTCAATCTGGGTCATTCTCTTTTCCGTTGTTGAGAGAGTTGATCACGTTGAGTGAAACTTTTCGCTTGGAGACTAGACATTTCTGGAGCTGAAATTGGTGCGGGGAAACATTTGTGATTGCGTGGAACCTAAGGTTACTGGCTGGCAGGGATCAGTCACGGGGAATGGACCGAATTGTTTTCCAATTTGGCCGGACATTTGGGTTTGTGAGTAGACATACATTCCCTTCTGTTTGAAAATTCTCACTGGCAAGGTCAAGAGATTTAGTGTTTTGATTTGTGTTGAGAGATCCATTTCAGCAGGTTACACTTAGCCTATTTGGTCACATTGAGGTGACTGGGATATATTCAAATACTCTTGACAAAAGAGAGTGGAACTTAATTTGTTAGAGGTGAGAAGGTATATACTTTGGGACACTTGGTTTTGAATCGGGTTAGTAGCAGAGCATAAGAGTTCACTATGGCTACAGGGGAAAGTCGTTACCTCACCAGATCCCAGGTAAAAGGGACTGGAATTGTGCCGGGACTAAGTACCCCTACTACTACGCAGGTGACAATTGGAACAACTACACAAGTTGTCTTTTCGTCAGGCGAGGTTCAGCCGGCCATCGTTGCTTCCCCTTCAGTGTGTAGGCCATCTATCCCCCAGGGAGTTAGGCCTCCTTATGGTGGTACGCCACCGCCTTCTACCTTGAGATATCGACCTCCAATGGTGCCCTCTCAGGGTGACTACTTACCGAGGTTTACACCTCCGCCTTATACTTCTGGATACCCAACCATGGATCCTTTCATGGTGATGAAAATTGAGAGGGAAGAAAGAGAGGCCAAGGAAAAGAGGGAAAGGGAAGAAAGAGAGGCAAGAGAGACAAGAGAGCGGGAGGAGAGGAGACTGGAAAAGGAAGAGAGAGAAGCCAAGGAAAGACGGAAAAGGAAAGAGAAAGAAGCCAAGGAAAGAAGGGAAAAGGAAGAAAAAGAGGCCAAGGAGAAGAAAGAAGAAAATAGATGGAAAATGGAGATGGAAGAGAGACGGTTGGAAAGAGAAGAGAGGAACATGCGATGGCAACAAGAGATGGAAGAAAAGCGACAAGAGCGAAGAACAGAGGGTGGCGGTTCAAGAAAACGCAGAAAGAGATGCGAGAGAAACAAGGGAACAGGAGTTCCAAGCAAAGATGGAGGAGGAAAGGAATCGTCTAAGAACAGAAGTGCTAGAGCAATTGGGTATTACTTCCGGGGAGGAAACTACTTCATCACCTGATCAAGAATCATCACAAAGTGCCGAGAGAACCAGAATTAACGTGGACCTGCGCTTAGCACCACCCAAGCTACACATGCCTATCTACAGGGAGGGAGATGCCATTGATACTTTCCTTGAACACTTTGAATCAGTGGCAGAGAGTTTCCACTTGAGTAATGAACAGAAGGCATTATATCTTGTTGGAAACTTGACAGGAAAAGCCAAGGAAGCCTTCATCAACATTCCACAAGGAACCAATTACGAAGAATTAAAGGCTGCTTTGCGCCGGAGGATGCACATGACTACAGAATCGTATAGGCGGCAGTTCCGCTCCATGAAGAAGATGGCAGATGAAACTTTCCAACAGTTCGGAGACAGATTGTCAAGAGTATTAGACTATTGGTTGGAAACTGCGAAGATGGATATAAAAGATTGTTTCCTGCTGGAACAACTCATGAACTCTGTTTCACCTGACTTGCAGTGCAAGTTAGGAGAGGCCCAACCAGAGTCATTCAAGCAGGCCATCGGAATTGCCGAAGCTTTCGCGGATGCCCGGCGTTATTTTAGACCAGCGTACCAGGGACAAGCAAGGAAACAGGCAAAGGAAACCAACACTGGACAAGCCTCTCAGCCTGAGAGTAGTGCTAACTTCTCCAAAGGAAATGCGAAAGAACGTCTTAGGAAGTGCTACTTGTGCGGTGACCTCAACCACATCGTGAAGGACTGCCCTAAGCGACTCACTTTGGCCAAGACATTTACCCACACAAAGGTGGCATTTGGAGAAAGTGAGATCACAACACCATCCTGCCCGACGTTTCCCTCGGTGGTGTGCGGCAAAGCCATTGAAGCCATTCGTGACACTGAGCCACGACAATATTCGTCGACGAGAAGTTGGTACCCCCTGAGGCGCCACGGGGAAGAGAATGTCAGGTATCGGGGATCGAATCTTCCTTCAAGGTGAACAGGTGTACTGTCCTGGTGGATATTTCCACACCATACTTTCAAGGAAAGGTATGGGCAGTGGCATTACGGCAGCCAGCCTATTCCCTTCTGATTGGGAACTCGATATGTTTTTGAGGATGGCCGCATCAGTGACATTTCAGTCGAGTTGCCGCAGGAAGTATTTGTGGCTGCCACTAACGCGGTCACAAACGCAAAGAGAAAAAGAGGCTTTGAAGCCTCTACTGAAACCGTTGTCCCAGCATGACATGGTGACGTTGGATCCAGCTACCGTGCGAAGTCTTCAGGGTAAAGATCCTTCGATCAACACCATTCGGAGTATGGTAGGGAAACCTCCCAAGAACAAGAGGAATGGATCAGTGTCGTTCATCAAGAGACAAGGATTGATACACAGACAATTTGCATCGCGAGACATGACAGTAACCCAGCTGGTGGTGCCTAAAGCGTTACGAGGCACAGTTCTACGCCTTGGACACGACACTCCTATGGCAGGACATCTAGGCACAAGGCGTACACTGGAAAGAATCCAACACGACTTCTACTGGCCTGGAATATCTCAAGATGTCAGGAAGTATTGTCGAACTTGTGATGCTTGTCAAAGGACTACTCCCAGGGGGCGAATTACCAAGGTTCCCCTAGGAATAGTTCCCCTGATTGGAACGCCCTTCAGCAAGGTCGGAGTGGACCTTGTTGGACCTATTATTCCTGCTTCAGATCGAGGGCATCGATACGTGCTCGTAATGGTGGATTATGCAACTCGCTATCCAGAAGCAGTGCCACTCAAGAGGATGGATGCAGTGACGGTGGCTGAAGCACTTGTGGAAATGTGGTCGAGGACGGGCATTCCAGATAAGGTAATGTCAGATCAGGGAGCCCAATTTCTTTCAGAAACCATGTCTGAGGTATATAAACTCCTTCAGATTCAGCGGGAAACCACAACCCCATATCATGCTCAAGGGAATGGGCTTGTGGAGAGATTCAACGGAACTCTCAAGCAAATGCTACGGAAATTGGCGCAAGAACAACCCAGGAATTGGGATCGCTTCATTCCGGCTGTACTGTTTGCGTATAGAGAAGTTCCACAGGAGAGCCTGGGATTTTCTCCCTTTGAGTTACTCTATGGCCGCACAGTCAAAGGACCCATGGCGATATTGAGGGACCAGTGGACCCGTGAGGAAACAACTGATGAACCTAGGACTCAAGTTGAGTATGTGTTGAGCTCAAGGAAAAGATTGCTTCCACCTGCGAGTTGGCCCACAGGAACCTTGCATATGCTCAGAAGCGGTACAAGTTTTTCTATGACAAGAAAATCCGCCAGAGATGGTTCGAGCCAGAGGATGAAGTCTTGTTGTTGCTTCCCCTACATCACAACAAGTTGCAACTTTCGTGGTAAGGACCATTCAAGATCGTAAAGCGTGTCGGCGATTGGGACTATGTTGTGCCATAAAGGGAAAGGAGAAGCTCATACATGCCAACTTGTTGAAAAAGTATGAGAGAAGAGAAACCTGCAGCGCAGGGTATGCGCCAGTAGTCATCGAAGAGACAAAGGAGATGCCTCCTGTTACGTTTGACATCTCATGTGTGACTACACGATCCAAGGAATCCTGGGAAGACGTAAAGGTCGCTGAAGGACTGTCTGTGGAGCAAAGGGAAAACGTGCGAGCCCTTTGTAGAGAATACCAAGATGTTCTCTCAGATGTACCCTTAAGGTGCAACTTGGGTACCTGTTCTCTAGTGCTCACCCAAGAAGAACCAGTAAGGGTGCGACAATATCCCTTGCCCCATTCTCAAACAGAAACCATCAAGACTGAAATACAGGATATGCTGCGCCTGGGGGTGATTGAGCGTTGTAGTTCGCCTTTCTCCTCACCCATCTGTTAGTCAAGAAACCAGATGGAAAGATGAGGTTCTGTGTCGACTTTCGTCGACTAAATAAGGTGTTGAAATTCGACGCTGAACCTATTCCCGACGTTGACAGGATCTTCGCCCAGTTGGCTAAGGCGCAGTATTTCTCAAAGCTTGATTTGGCAAAGGGATATTGGCAAATACCGATGGCACCTGCCGACAGAAGCAAGACTGCCTTTACTACTCCTGAGGGCCAATTCAGGTTCAAAGTTATGCCCTTTGGGCTCAAGACTGCAGGAGCCGTCTTCAGCAGGATAATGAGACTCGTGCTTGAACCACTGCAGATGAGAGATGTCAGCAATTTTATTGATGACATATTATTGGCCACCGAAAGCTGGGGGAGACACATGGAAGCGCTCAGGATGATTTTTGAGCGTCTGTGACAGGTACAGCTGGCGGCCCGTCCTACGAAGTGTCGGATAGGGGAGAATGAAATTTCTTCTTTGGGACACGTCGTGGGACAAGGATTCATGGCTCCTGAAAGCGACAAAGTTCAAAGGACTGAAGAAGCCAAACCGCCGAAGACAAAGAAGGAATTGCGCTCGTTTCTGGGTCTCGTAGGCTACTACCGTAAATTCATTCCCCATTTTGCTGAAGTGGCCAAACCCTTGACAGACAAAACTGGAGCTTGAAAGCCGGAAACGCTGATGTGGGAAGATACGGACGTGGTTGCATTCGAGAAACTCAAGGGAGCGATTCTCCAACAACCCGTCCTACAGTTGGCCAACCCTGAGAAGCCATTCGTACTCAGAACAGACGCGTCCAGCACTGGGTTGGGGGCAGTGCTCTTGCAGGATCAAGGGAAAGGATTGTTGCCCGTCGCGTTCGCAAGTAAGAAACTAGTGGGAGCGGAAAAGAATTACCACACTATCGAGCAGGAATGTCTTGCAGTGGTGTGGGCCACACGCCGATTCTACCCTTACCTGTACGGGCGAGAATTTGTTCTCCAGACGGATCACCATCCCCTTGCGTATCTACATCGCATTCGGCCTGTCAGCCGACGCCTTATGGGATGGGCACTTGAGTTGCAGAGTCTTGCTTTCTCTTTTCAGCATATCCCTGGACGCTGCAATGTGGAAGCTGACTACCTGAGTCGAATGTCTTAATTCCCATGAAGTACAACCAGTGTTGTGGAAAAGGAGAGTGCCTGTGTATAATTTTTTTTTTTTTTAAAGGATGTGCAGAGGCGTGTGATAGGAGTAGCCGCTTGTGTGCACCGTTCAAGGAACTTTCTAAAGTGTGAAGGTTGATAGTTGGGTTGTATAATGCATGATTATATATTTAGACCAGTTCCATTCGGGGCTGCATCAAGCTGTGCATCATTGGCACAAGCTTTTTTTGGTTGGGGGGTAGTGTCACGGGCGGACTACTATTTGAATGTATTCATTGAGTTTTGATGGGCTGTTCGTTACGGAGGTTGACAGCAGCTAAGACTCGGTATGTGGGTTGTAGAGGAGAGGGGGGTAGCTCCTGTCCCATTCAGTTTGTGCACCGCCCGTGTGGATCATGCATCCCCTCAGTAAACCATCACATAGGAGTAGTGTGAGAGGGAAGCGGGAGACCTGGATGAAGGTTGTGTGTGTGTGCTGTCATTTTAATAACGGTGCAGGGAAGTGTCTTGCACGTGTTCTGTGCATAAAGCATGCTGTTTATGCTTAGCGTGGGGTGAATGTGAGTAGGTGTTTGTGTGAGGCGGAAGGGGGAACCTTCGGTGCTATGCCAGTGTTCGGGGCTTTCTTTCTTGTTTTTGCATTGCTGGTAAGAGGCCACGTCCTCGGTTGGTAGCCATATTTCTTTTTTTCCACTTCGTCGTGGAGGGCAGCGGAACCGGGCCGGAACCCTTCGCTGGGCGGAAGGCAGTCCACTCATCTTGGGAAGGATCTCAATCCTTGGGCACCAACACCATTCTTCAGTCATTCCAGACTCTTGCCTTCTTCGTTGGGGGTAGCGTATTTACTGGTGGGCTTTTGACTCTTCATTGAGGGAAGCTTGCCAGTAGTTTTCTTCTGTCTTCACACGCCGTTCTGGGCGTTCGTTCTGTTTTTCGTTTTTTTCTTCTTGAGTGGAGATGGCCACAGTTGCTGACGTTGGGCGACCTGGAGGATGTTCCCGGAGGGAAGGTTTCCGGAGCCGAGCCTGAGGGGTGCGGGAGTCCGGCACAGGAGGTCGTCTTCTTGACGATAGTGAGGAGCACATCCAGTCGTGCTTCGGGAATTTAATACGAGGAACACTCTGGGACAGTCATCAACACAAAGTTATGTGGCAAGTGTGTGTGGTGTATGGGCTGTGGATTTGTGTGCGTACGCTAGTGTAATTTAATGTATCTAGTTATGCCCTGTTGGTTGTATTAATTTGTTTCTCCTCTTCTTCCTCTTTGTTGGGGGGGCGGTAGCTTTAGTTGGTTATAGGTCAGGTGGCAGTGAGATCCGGGTGGTGGTGTTTTTTTTTTTTTGTCGAAGTTCCCATTTAGTGGGTTATTTTGTCCCTTAGGGATAGTTAGCTCCTGATAGGGTCTCTATACTTTGGGTTATTTTTTTTTAGTTATTCGTTTTCCTGTCTTTCCCCCTTCTTCTTTGATAGGTGACCCATCTCATAAATGGAGTGTATGTGCGAGTGATTGAGGTGTTTATTATTATGTTTGAGTAAATTTGTGTATTTATAATTTAATAAATGTTATTTGTTCCGTAATTCCTGGAGTGGTCTGGAGGTAGTGAGTAGTTGAGTGTTGTGCCGCTTTACTCTTTGTCTGTTCCTGCCTCATTCCCCTGACAGGGTCTTTTACCCTTGACAACATGTGCTGTTTCCTGTTAGAATTTGCTGACATATGTTAGAATAGGAGACACCAGAGAGTCAAATGGAGTTTGTAACAATCACTACATTAAAGTTTTGACCCTCAAATATTCTCCTCAAAGTACGTTCAGCTTCATTACTTTGTCTTAATAAGTGTTTGATGGTTTCAATGAAGTTTGTGAAGTACGTAGGAGAACTTTAAGATTTTAACATTGTTTCATCGCCTCAAGGATGCTTTTTACTGCAGTTGAAGGAAATCAATATCTTTGGGTCTGTCCTAGTGGGTATACAGACTTTTGTTTTTTCTGTGTAAATCTTCATTCCCCAATCTAAACAGCAGTTGCCCAACTGGTTTAATTTATGCTGACGTCCCTGGTTTCAGGCAGAGAGGATAGCTAGATCATTGCCTATAGAAAACACAGAATATCTGCTTCATCAGAATCATAATGCTTGAAGGATCATGGTGTATGAGATATCCGACAATGTCCTCTATGAATATGTTAAACACGCACATTCTAAGGACGTTATCTTTGTGTGGATTCCTTTTCATACTAGCACATCTTCAGTGCTACAACACTTGACCAATGCGCAAAATATTGCGCCTTAACACATGTCTATACTTTTCATGTACTTGGAAGCATTTACCAGCTACCAATTTTTTTCCTTTTGAGAAATCCATATTGAACATATCTTTCAGAAGAGGAGCACTTTCCTGGAACATTGGTTTCAGCATCTTGGTTATGGTTCCATGATCAAAGTAATTACTGAACCACATCAATGTTATTTACATTTTATCCAGAATCTGTTGTACATTCTGCAAAATCTTGTGTTTGTGACTAGTGCTTTATAATATTCGAGCCATTTATCTGCACCAAGATGATTTGTTTGGTCAGAAATTTTGTGATCGAATATTTCCAGTTCTTTATGTTAAGGTTTTCCAGAGAGAGCTGGATTCCGTGTCTGGGCGTTGTTTTTGGAATTACGGAATTTGTTAAAGTATCTTTTCTCCGGTCAGTTAAACTGTTTCATTCTAAAAGGTATTTTTCCCAGAGTCACTTGTTTTGTGAGTTTTCATTGATTGCATTCCATAGTGATCTAGAAATGCAGTCTCTGTTAAACCACATCTTTCTTTGCCCAGGCCTTTCCCTCTGCCTGTCCTTGTCTAAGTGCCATCTTTGCTTTTTGGAAGAGCATAGGTATTTTCCAGCCATCACATTAATGTTGATGTGGACTTGCTTATTTCTAGTTGGGCCTCAATGTCGGAGTTGTGTTCTTGAGTCATTAAGCTTGTGGCAGGTGATTTAGAGGCAGCTACTACGTGTTTGGTAGAGCTTTCATGCCACTGAAATACTAGATACCTTCTTTTTTTGCACCACATTTTGGCGTTCTTCTGCAGTTGGTCCATTCAAACTACATCTTCACTTGGAGGCTTTCATTTGTAAATTGCATTATACCTTTTAGCTGGTGGTGGATCAGTGACTCCAGTGGGCGAGTGGTCAGAATACTGTGTTAGACTAGGCACGTTCATGTTGAACATTTATAAACAAATATTGTGAGCAAATGAAATGATCTACAACCCTAACTCTCAGTGAATTTTTACAGGATACAACCCTGCAAGATCTCCAAGTAAACTTCAATTCAAATCACACATTAGATCATGAATAGACATGCTGGAGAAAAACGGTCTTTACTTATTAATCAATGCGTCCACCGAATGTCTTTTTGTAATGTTATCATATTTATCATCTTTAGCTAAATCAGAACAATTCTTATCGTGATGGACCATTTTTGCCCGGTCCCAAATTGTGGGGACACTTCGGACAGGCAGAAGTTTACCTGTTGACCAGTTGACCTGTTCACCTGACAGCTACTCACCTGCGTTTTGTATCAGTCGGGTGAGCGAGAATTTGCCTTCAGTTTGCACAGAGCTGCCGGCACAGCAATACCTCAAGTAAGCCAAAGGGAGACTGAAAGAAAGTCCTCGCTGTAGTTAGGTATGTTTCAATAGTTTGAATTGAAGTTAGGGTTTGTCCTAATGAAGTTTTTTTTTTCCTACAGGTGGTCGTGAATTTTCCAGCTCTTAGCAAAGGACTAACATATTTGATTGTTCCTTATTTCTCTTGTGATTAACAAGATTCGACGAGACATAGGGTGACTGTAGAAGTTGGGGTTAGTGAATGTGTGAGTCGGAGGTGGATGAGAAGAATAGAGTGAGCAGTGGAAGAAAGAAGATGTATATTTTATTGTGATCGGGGATAAAATTCATCTAGTTAAATCATGTAATATTGAAAAAAAAGTGTTGTTCGTCTTTTTCCCAAAAGCATTATAATGATGGGAATGCTGGTGAGACTCTGGAAGTGAGCAATGAAAATTATTGTGTTTATTGGAAAATATATTCTTAACCTGTTGTGGACACGTCTAGTGATGATAATAGGGAAAAAGATGGAAACATTCTTTTTCCTTTTTTTTTAAAAAAAGGGACAATGGGAAATCGTTCCTTCACATTTTGATATTGTATCCTTGGTGTTTTGAAAAGGGTACCTAAGGAAATCTTATCTTAACGTGGAAAGATGAAAAATGTATTCTTTGTTGATAAAAAGGGACAAGTGGAAATCGTTCCTTTATATGTAATATTGTATTCTTGATATTTTGAAAAAAGTTTCGTGAGGAAATCTTTTTTCAATGTAAGCACTCATGGTGTTAATCGAGGAATGTTTCTATTGTAACACCCACTGTATTGAAATTTAGTAGATTCTATTTGGGGTATTTTTCCCAAATTCCCGTGAAATGTATTATGTGAAAAGTGACTGCCAGTGACAAAAAAGAAACGATGAATCCCTAGGAAGTAGGCTGTAAACCAGGTACTATCAGTTCCACAGGTGTGGTGAAGCCCCCGTGTCCGACCTGGAGCGACTGCATCCGGGTGTGGGGTGCAGGGCTGTGCCCAACCGCTGTCACCCTCCCCCTGGACGTGGGAGAGGCTGACCGTTTTGGTCAGCAACGGTTTGTGTGTTTAAAAGGGCTTCAGAGTTTTCCCTCGGGCGACGTTGAGAGAATCTCTTCTGTTGTGTAGGAGACAATTGAAGGACTCCCAAGAACTACTTCCTTGAGCGGCTTCTATACTGTATGAGGACTGTGTGATTGGGCCAGACGCGGCTGGTCCGGTTCTATACTGTATGAGGACTGTGTGACTTGGGCCAGACGCGGCTGAGTGCTGAACTGCTGTGGTGACACTGCTGTGGGTGCCAGCATATCCCGGGCAAAAAAAATATTTCACTTGATATAATCTTAAATAAATGTTAGCGAACCGCAACAAAAAAAAAAAAAAGGAAAAAAAAACCCATGGACAAACGATCACAAACAAAACACTTTATATCTAATATGTCAGAAAAAGCACCCAGTGGGTTTTTGCGCGCCCCTATTTGGTGGTGGCATGAATTCATTGATGCGCCCGCTTGTGATTATTATGTAACATGTATTTGTTGCGCTTTGATGGTTCAAACAGCAAAAAAAAGACGAACTTAACTTGTTACCCGGCTATGTATGTTCCTGTGGTGTGGGTGTGTGTAGGGAAAAGACGTGCACGCATCCGAACTTCTTCAGGTGAGAGTCAGACAGCAAAACACACACCGCACACCATCCGTAACACTTATCAATGCTTATGTTCATAATTATTGTCTGCGTTTGTATCAAAGTTACCATATTGCAAGACATTGCCTTTTTCTATTAGTTAATTAATGTCACTTTCCATACGAGTCCCACGCACATGTTGTGTATTTCTTTGCCAAAGGAAGATTGTGCTATGGTAATAAACACAGTCTAAATAACGTGTGTATTATTAGTTTAGTCTTAACAAAGATGTGTATTATCAATGGTTTTACTTTTAATGAGGTTTTCATCTGCAGCCAAGCAATATCACTGTTATTTATTGGTGGGAGCTTTGTCCAAACTCTGACCAATTTAACCTCACATTATCTGTACACGGATGCTCTGTACACAAGCTCATTTATGTCTGTGGTCACATGCGGTTGAACGATCCACAGATCTGATGGTGACATTGTCCCGCTAACAGCCATCTTTCAGGCCATCGAGTCTGACCATTATTGCATCATGTGTGACCTGAACGTCACAGTCACCTCAGCTGCTAGTTTTTAGCCGGTGGTGTGGAACCTTTGCTCCATTCAACACTACAGCTGTCCATGAAAGTCTGTGCAGTCAAGTTTCTCTTGCCATCTAGTATATCTGTCTCTTAACTCTGCAAGTAGATACCACCAAATACTTCATCATTAACAGCCACGTCCTTCTCTTCACATGAAAGATACAGTCTGGCAGGTCGGACCCCCAGCTATCCTGTTCTCCACCATCAGTTCTGTGAAGCATCAGGTTGACGTTGGGTAGTTGAGAGACGACAAGGCAAATCAGGACTGCTGCGTGCGGACGGCTGTGTTCTCATGCTCGCTTCTCGATCAATACAAAAGGGAAGATCTGAGTAGTATCGATCAAACGTGTTGATTTATGCAAAAGAGGAACATAGTCACGTGAGACAAGCATTGGCGTAGAACGATCTGAATGGTTGAAGATGTATGCATTAGGCCTATCTCCATGGTACACGATGTCCTTAAGTGGTCTTTGAAGCGTGTGGCGAGTGATGGACAGTCTCGCCTGTTACAGTTTGCTGCATTTACACATAGCATAACTCCAACATTGTTTCCCAGCTGGCGGAGTGAAGCGTTGGGTGATAGACGTGCTAGACTGACAGCCATGGAATCTAATGGAAGTGTAAACAAAGTTGACACTGCCTCGAACCTCAAGCCAGTGCCGGCTAGGTACTTTGGAAAGTGTTATGACCGTCTTTAGCATCGAGCATAATTGATAACTTATTGCAGTTGCCTCCCTCTTGTCCCCCACCCCTCCACCCCCCCCCCCCCCCCCCACTTCACTCCCCAGTGCCCGACCTTTTAATAAAAAAGACATGGAGCACAAGAATCTCTCTCTCTCTCTCTCTCTCTCTCTCTCTCTCTCTCTCTCTCGATAATTATAGGAAAAAGTACATACGTATGCTATGAAGCGTTTCCTTCAAGTACTATTCATTCATCCAACACCGTTTTATATGGAGAGATGGGCAGATGCCCTTTGTACATAAGTACATTTGTGAAATGTATTAAGTACTGGTTGAAGATCTTGAAGCTACCTCAGTCCCGTTTTAGCAGGCAAGGCCTATGATATGATGCTTTTAGAAATGGAAAAAGGTAAAGAAAACTGGGCTCATAAAGTAAAGAAAGTCCTTTCAGAACAGGGTTTTGGAATAGTATGGATGGCCCAGGAAGTAGGGAATGAGCAACAGTTTATTGCGGAATTTAAAGACAGGCTTATTTGTTCTTTTAAACAAAATTGGCACTCAGATATGGAAAGTAAAGAAAAATATCGCTGGTTTTTCTCATTTAAGAATGTGTTTCATTCTGAAAAGTTTCTTAATGTCATAACAGATAGATGGCACAGAATAAATTACGCAAGATTTAGGTTGAGAACTTTAGGTTTTAATGCGAACAAAAGATGGTTTGAATGTGAAACATCCACAGAATCTCCTTGTCCTGCATGTAAACACATTATTGATGACGAAGAACACTTTCTGTTCCACTGTACTGCTTTAATGAAGTGCGGACAAATTGTTCACTTTTCCAGTTAGATATAGCGAAAAGACAAAATGTTGCTGTCGTGTTATCATCAGATGATGAACTTGTAATTAAATCAGTTGCGAAATTCGTCGCAGAAGCATTGAAAATTAGACAGATGAAGGTTTAGTGAAATTTCAGATAATGCATTATAAGAGATATCTGAATGAATATTATCATTCATCGCAAGTGGAAGAGATCGTAAGTACATGTCATCATTTGATCGAGTGGATTGTCGAGTCAGTCTGAAGGTGTCTTTTTTTTTTAAATTTGCATTACTCCTGTGCGTGAGGACATAAGGAAATGTTATGAATTTATTTGTTTTTAACCTTTGATTTGGTGCAAACTGGGAATGAATGTGTACTATTTGTTTGCAGGAAAAGGAAAGGGGAAATGTTATTGTTCTGTTACCTCTCCCCCCTTGTCAAAAGCCCCTCTTGGAAATTACATAAAAATATCAAAGTGTCAAAGTGTCTCTCTCTCTCTCGTCAGTTAGCAGGCAATTACACAATGACTTCAGACTTCGTCACTTACAAATGCACAGTTTATGGTGGTTTTTTTCTGTGCCGTCTTTGTCTCCTGCCCCTTCATAAATCAGTCAATTTTTACTTTACGGAGAAAAACTTGGGAGCAAGTGTTTTGTTTTGTTTTTTGTTTCGCCGTTCTGTCTGTCTGTTTTTCCATTGATTTATGTCTTCCAGTTGATTTCGACGATGCAAGCACGACCGAACCCAGCGTACGATGTGAAGAAACTTGGGCACACACACACACCACACACACAACACACACACACACACACACACACACACACACACACACGCACATGCGCGCGCGTGCTGCGTGCGTGCGTGCGTGCGTGCGTCCCGTGCGTGCGTGCGTGCGTGCGTGCGTGTGTGTGTGTGTGTGTGGTGTGGTATGTGTGTGTGTGTGTGTGTGTGTGTGTGGTGTGTGTGTTGTGTGTGTGTGTGTGTGTAAAAGAGAGAGGTAAGGACAGCGGGAGTCTTTTTCACTAATTCATCATCGTCGATTGCTGAAGTTGTGATATCTCCTTATGTGGTCAAATGTGTCAGCGTTTCAATGTAAACTTTGTTTTGCTCTTAAACGTGTCGTCAGTTCGTGTACGTGCCATCGTGATCGGTTGTACATTTCACACGCTGCTTTCAAAGACCATATTCACTAGTGCGTATTACATACCTTTTAGTTCTCACAACAGATTTCGCTTTTTCTTTTAATTTGAGCTGTTCGTCCAGCAAATCGTGTTGCCAACTGTTGATGCCACCCAGTCTCTCATTTTCATCCTCTGTATATATATATATATAATATATTTTATATTATATATTATATATATATAAAAATTATATATATTATTATATATATAATATATATATATAGAGTCACAATTGAAGTAAAAAGGCAAACAAGCAATGAAACAAATATAATCCAATATTTCGAGCGGCTGCTCTTTTTCAGGACGACAGACTGTGTAGTCACGTCAAAAGTGGAGTGACATCATCAGGTCGATGCAAAAGAAAACTTGCGTATGACAGTAATGTCATCACCAAGTGATGCAAAGTCTAACACACCACCCTGTTGTTTATTTTGTCACCCCACCCCCCCCAAATATACTAAACAGCCCCCCCTCTCTCTCTCTTTCTCTCTCTCTGTCTCTCTCTCTCCTCTCTCTTCTCTCTCTCCCCTCTCTCTCTCTCTCTCCCCTCTCTCTCTCTCTCTCAGGTTTTCACTTTGTTAGTGTACCAGGGGGAACAACTGAGTCACTATCAAATGCAAGGGAACTCGGTGCGTGTAAATAATAGTTAGTCATGTGTGTTTCAGGCCTTGGGGTGCTTTGTTTGTAGTTTACGAATCCAGAAATTTTTCCCTGAGGTCTCTTGAATGTCATGTCTATGTACTGTTTTCAATTGGCATACAACGCATGTCTTGAAGTGAGGGGTTGTGCATGTTGAAATGATGTGTGACGTGGGTGCCTGTATTGTTCTGGATGTGTGACCTATGTAAGTAAAAGCGTTGTTTGAGCGAGTGCGTGTTTCTCCTACGTATTGAGCTCCCTTGCATTTGGTGCAGTAGAGCAGGTACACGATGTTTCTTGTGCTGCGGGACATCTCATGGCGAATGGTGAATGTCTGCCACTAACATCACTGGTGAGCTGACGTGTCTCTACTACATGCTCCTTACAGATGCCCACACGTTTTCGAATACATCTGTGGCTTCCAGGTTGTCAGTGGATGGTTCTTGTGGAGGAAGCATGGAAGGCATCAGGATGTTTCGTAGACTATTTGAATTTCTTTCTCCTACTATGGGGAGCTCTGGCAGGCTTGTTTATCTTGTTGCTTTCATGTAAAGCTGGTTGCTGTTGTTGCAGCCACTGACGTAGAGGAGGGTTGCAGGGTGGTGAGTGATGATGAACGGGACCCTCTTCTTGGGAGTTTGGGGCCTGTATTCGAGGGTCTCATTACGTGGGTGCTGCTGACTCTTTCCATGGCTTTCTGGAGGGTGTAGGTACTGTACCCTCTACGTTGAAAGTGCTTGGCTATCTCTTGGCAGCGAAGGGTGAAGGCTTCGTCTTTTCGAGCATAACCTGCGAGCGCGTAGCATCTGGCTGAATGGTATGTTGTTTTTGCATACCTTGGGATGCAAGAGGAAGCATGTAGGTATGATGGGGGGTCTTTTGGGTTTTGAGAAAAGATCTGTATGGAGGAACCCTTTCCCCTGAGAATGATGTTGATGTCCAGGAAGGGGATGGAGACAGGTGATGACTAATAGGTGAACTTGACAGTGGGAGGGAAAGTGTTGATGAATTCAATGAACTGATCAAGTTCCTCCTGATTTTTGGTCCACAATAGAAAAAATGTCATCTTTGAACCGTTTCCAGAAGCACTGTCGACGATGATGGGGCTCCAAGTGAGCAGGCTGTCCTCTAACCATCCCATGAAGATTTTCCCCGGTGGGGGCCATGGGGGTTTTCCCATTGCTGTCCCGAATTTTGTTTATAGACGATGTCCTCAAAGTGGAACACGTTTTTTGTAAAATGTTTTCCACCACTTCAAGGACTCTCTCAATTGGGGGTGTCTTTGTCTGCAGATGGGACTGTAAAAAGTACCTGATGGCGGTTTCCATGTCCCCATGTGGGATGTTCTTTTATAGGGCCCAAAACAACATCAATGGTAACGAGCAAGGTGGCCACTGTTAAAAGGGCCCCATGAGCCGAAATCCAGTCACGTAGCGTTTTTAACATATGAGTTGTGTCTTTGACTGACTTGGGGGGTGGTTACGATATCCTGAAGCCAGAAGTCAACCAGTTTTGAGGATTTTTCAGTTGGCCTTTACTCCCGACACGATGGGCGACCTGGAGGATTCTGCAGAGCCTTGTGTATTTTTGGCAGGTGGTAGAACTGATGAGTCCCTGCATGCCTTAGCTCCACTAGCGCCCATTGCTTGGTGTTGTCATAAAATGTGGCCGTCGCTGTGGAGATGTTCTACCCAACTCTTTTGAAATCTCTGCTATTGGATGGTAGGATCATTTGGGAGCTGCTTGTAATGCAAACTGGTTGTTTAGTAGTCTTTTGGCCTCAGTGTTTGTGTTTTCGGTGTCCTGGACAACAACAGCACCACCTTTTGTCAGCTCTGCTGATTCTGATGTTCCTGCTGAGGACTAGCTGCCGTAGCTGTTGTAGGGCTGCTCGTAGATTTTGCCTCAGGTTGTCCCTCTGGTGTCAGAACTGCGGTATGTGTCGGGCAGGTTTTTCTAGGGTGGCCCCAGTACGTATCCAGAGCTCTGTCTCTTCCGACGGGTGGCTGGTATCCCGTTCTTCTTATAAAATTTGGGTACAGGACTGTCTTCTTCATCTCCCAAAGAGCTCTCTGAGTCTAACTTTCCGGCCCCTTTCCCCTGACTTTCTATTTTGAGTTGGTTGTGGTCCAGGGGTTCGAGGGGTTGGACAGAATTTGGGTCCTAAGGCTATACTTCATTCTGTGCTGGTGTCAGATCATGATTTGACAAATTTTTACCCCATTTGGAGGCGATTCTGGGTTCAAGCGTTATCCTGTGTGTTGGTTAGAGTCTGTCTGCGTTTGAATCTTCTACATTTGCGTTTGGTCACTGTTATGTCCTGCACTTGTACATTCTTGAGATCTTCTCGAGTTTCTTTTTCTTCTTTTTGAGATATTCTTTTTGAAGTGTTGACCGACGAGTTTGTTGTTTTTGTAGATGTGCTCAAATTCACTGTAGTTTGTAGTTTGGAAAATTTCGTACATTGAACCGCGGGGGAAGTCAGACTCTACTTGTGATAGGAGTTCTTGGTAGGTATTTCTAATATCGTGCAGAATGTTCACATTAGCGGTGCGGATGGTGTTGTTGATGGTGTGTACAAGGTATTCTGACTTGGGCAAGGCTTCTTTTGCAACCTTAACATCTTTCCTTTAGGTATTATTTTGCGATTGATGCACTCATTCAGAAATTTGACATGGCTGTTTTTTTTAACGAACAGCTTTCTCCAACAGCCTTGATGCTGTTATGAATGGTGGGGCCATAACGCTGGATCCAGGTAAGGATGCAGAGGAGATCAACGGTTGATGAGAAAAAAACCCAGGTTATGGTCCACAGGAGAAAGCTGATTGAAAAGTACTTAAAATGCTCGGTTCGAAAACGATGCAAATGCCTTTTCTCATAACTTTTACAGAGTCACAATTGAAGTAAAAAGGCAAACAAGCAATGTAAACAAATATAATCCAATATTTCGAGCGGCTGCTCTTTTTCAAGGACGACAGACTGTGTAGTCACGTCAAAAGTGAGTGACATCATCAGGGCGATGCTAAAAAAACTTGCGTCATGACAGTAATGTCATCACCAAGTGATGCAAAGTCTAACACCCATCCCGTTGTTATTATTTTGTCACTCCCCCCCCCCACCAATATACTAACAGCCCCCCTCTCTCTCTCTTTCTCTCTCTCTCTGTCTCTCTTCTCTTCTCTCTCTCTCTCTGTCTCTCTCTCTCTCCTCTCTCTCTCTCTCTCTCTCTCTTCTCTCTCTCTCTCTCTCTCTCTCTCTCAGGTTTTCACTTTGTTAGTTGTACCAGAGGAACAAACTGAGTCACTATCAAAAGCAAGGGAACTCGGTGCGTGTCACTAATAGTTTAGTCATGTGTGTTCAGGCCTTGTGGGTCTTTGTTTGTAGTTTACGAATCCAGAATTTTTCCCTGAGGTCTCTATGAATGTCACTGCTATGTAAATGTTTTTCAATTGGCATACAACGCATGTCTTGAAGTGAGTGGTTGTGCATGTTGAAATGATGTGTGACGTGGGTGCCTGACCTTTTCTGAGTTTATGGGTAAAGCAAATACATTTAGAGAGTGAAATACATATCGGTGGAATTCAAAGCCCATGAAGAAGATTAATTTGCTTGTTCAATTTGTAGTCCTGAGTTTCTGTGTCTCTTGTCTGAAGAAGACTTAGGAGGTCGAAACGCGTCGTGTTTTGTCTTGCGATTCGTTTTTCTACGTTTGGGGGCGGAGCCTTATACATTGTTTTTCAAGTTATAAAATATATAACAAACTAATAAATTCCCAAAGATAAGTTACCGCACCGTTCCAGCAACTACAGAGCAGCTTGGTGTTGCAATGACAAGCTTTGTTTATAATTCAAATTTTCTTGCAGTCATTCATAAGAGCAAGCTTTGTATATAATCAATATTTCTTGCAGTCACATACTGTTAGTTAGGCAGAATCATCTACCACTGCAGATATGAATGCGTATCTCCCCTATTTCTTCAATCTAAGACATAAGAGCAAGCTTTGTTTATAATTCAATATTTCTTGCAGTCACATACTGTTAGTTAGGCAGAATCATCTACACTGCAGATATGAATGCGTATCTCCCCTATTTCTTCAATCTAAGACTAAAGAGCAAGCTTTGTTTATAATTCAATATTTGTTTATAATTATATATATATATTATATATATATATATATATTATATATATATATATATATATATCTTTGCGGGGCGTGCGTGCGTGCGTGCATGTATCAAAGTAGATTCATTCCGTATTTTTCTTAGGAACGTACAACTCTTGTCGTGTTTGATTCTTTAACATGTATGTTGTTACAAGGAAGGCGGCTGACCCGAAAAAACGTAGCATGTAAAACCCTCATATTTGGGCTAATGAAAAGGATACTGGAAAGACTAGCCCTGAAAACCCCCACTTAGGTCAAGTGGAAAGGTGACCAGAAAAATTAGACAACAACCACCACATACGGTAGTGGAGTGGGTACTGGAAAGGCTAAACCTACAGAGCAACATATTGTGTCTAGTGGAGAGGGGGACCCGGAAAGACTAGCATACAGAACATCATTTTTAGGTCTAGTGGAGAGGGGACCGGAAAGGCTGGTCTACAGAACATCATATTAGGGCTAGTGGAGGGGGTACCGGAAAGGCCAACCTACAGAACATCAAAAATTAAAGGGCTAGTGGAGAGAGCACTGGAAAGGCTGGTCTAATAAAACATCATATTAGGTCTGTGGAGGGAGTACTAGAAAGGGTAGCCTACAGAAACATCATATTAGGTCTAGTGGGGGGAGTACTGGAAAGACTGGTTATAGAACATCATGTTAGGTCTAGTGGAGGGAGTACTGGAAAGGCTAATCTACATAACATTAGGTCTAGTGGAAAGAGTACTGAAAGACTAGCACACAAGTCATCAAACTAGTGGATGAGGGGAGGGAAAAAGTTTTGCTGTGCAGGCCCCAGACCCGGTCAGTTGGATCCGTCCGCTGTTTTGGTGGGTGCACTTCCAATCGACCACTCGTCTCACTCAATGCAGAAGACGTTGGTTGAAATTTGAATTTATTTCGCATTTTTCCTACCCTTTTCATGTCTGGAGATTGAGATACTTGCCACCAGCTAACATGTTACTAGTGTGCATGAGTAGTCGGTGCCAGTGTGGAGAGATCAGTCATCTCATGTCGACTTCTCTTTGCCTCAGTGCGAGCTAAAAGGGGAGGGGGTAGGAGGGAGGGGGGGGGGGCATGACATCTCTTTTTTCCCTACACTCACGAAAAAACTATGAAGAATGTTGGGCCCTGCAAATCCATCTCAGTTTTTTTTTTCTCCACATATTTTATAGTCTCAGTTTTTTTCCCTATTGTAATTGCCATGCAAACCCAGTCTCAGTTTTTATCACATATTAATAGTCTCAGTTTTTTTCAATATTGTATTGCCATGCAAATCCAGTCTCAGTTTTTTTTCCATATTGTATTCCCATGCGAACCCAGTCTCAGGTGTTTTGTTTCAACGAATATCGCGCCAATCCTCAGTCACAAAATGTCATTTGATACTTCGACTACACCACAGATATTACCGATAGAACCAGACATGGTCAGAGTCTAAAATCGATAATCATTGCAAACCATTTAGCAGAAGCTGAGTCAAAATGCAGGAGCAGTAAGAGCTAACAAGGTTCCTCCTTTTTTTTTCCCTTTTAAGAACACTTTTTTCGCTCAGCTGGTCGAAGCTTTGTTTTGTCACATCAATGCATTTATCTGTTTAAACAACTTTGTTTACGTGCTCTCTGCAGACCACCCTTCTCCTTTTGATCTTTGATTAGGTGTGTCCTGCTGATCAGTTGGTAGTCTGTATACAATAAGCCATAAAGTAGTCTATAACCCTTTTTCTATAACAGCCAGAATCACTTCCAGCCGACGTTGGAAACCGTTGCACGTTAACGACGACATTTACGTTTCGATCGAACGTTCTTTTGATAATGCCAGGTCTCTACTTTTCTTCAGACGGTGCTTATGATAAAAACAAAGACATTACAGACGATTTTTCAGGAAGACTATTTTGTTGTGCTGTTGTAGGGTCTGTGCATTTGTAGGCTTTTGAATGTGTCATGGTCTCAAGAGCGGATGGACGACCCAGTGCACGCAAACGTAAACCACAGCTACAGAATATTACAAAATACAAGAACTGGAAATAGAGAAATAAACAGATAAACCCAAAATTAAAACATGACACGGTCCCGATACACAATGTCTTTACACCAAACTACCAGCGTCGATCTGCCTTAAAAAACACCCTCTGGGTTTTCGTCCACCAAAACCCAAATATTTCTAGTTTGAGTAGGCCTTTCAGGTTTCACCAAAAAAAGCCAGCTTTTTCTGCCTTTCACGAATTTAACAATAATTTTTTTTCAAAAAAGATTGCAATATGAACACATAAAAAAATAGTAATGTTTTTAGTAGTCACTTGAAGAGAAAGACATATTTTAACTCCACAGTAATCACCTAAAATCGTAATAGCATCAATTAAAAAAGAATATAAAATTTTGTACGTGCCAACGAAAAAGGGCTATGGCCAATATGAATCATTTCCTAAAGAATCTGAGCGGTTGGATACTATACAAGCATTGGCATTCTTCAATTTTGTATCGACGCTGTTTTTTTTACAACGTAATAACGGTCATTTATTGATGGCTTTCAATCAAATTACACACACACACACACCACACACACACACACACGCACGCACGCACGCACATATTATTTATATATTATTTTATATAAAATTATATATATATATATATATATTAGCTTGAAACAAGTTTGTAGGTTTTTAATTTTCCATTTTAAAATCCTAATTTAAACTGGTATGTCGCTCCCTCTATGGTTGAGCACTTTTAACATTCTGAGTGGCTTTTTAACAACAAACTAATAAATTCCAAGGATAAGTACCGCACCGTTCCAGCAACTTACAGAGCAGCTTGGTGTTGCAATGACGCAAGAAATATTGAATTATAAAAAAAGCTTGCTCTTATGTCTTAGATTTAAGAAATAGGGGAGATACGCATTCATATCTGCCAGTGGGAGTTGATTCTGCCTAACAAAGTATGTGCTTGTGTGGGCGAATGGGGAAAAATAAAAAAAATGCTTTTCAAAATGAGCCTTCAGCAACTTATATTCTCCCAAGGGGGAGACATCCTCCAATAGGGAGGGAAACTCACTAACATATAACTCCTGGGCATATACCGATATTTCGAAACTTGGTGGTTTTCCTCAGTGACCGCGGAAAGTGGTAATTTGACTCGTCTGCCTTTTCAGTTTTAAGAAGAATGCAATCCCCGAAAAGGTTGGTGTGCAATACCGTAGTATGTTTGTTGAGTTTTTTAAAAAACCAACCAAAGGGCCATCTAAGAAGCAAAAGAAAATCATAAAAGAGCAAAACAAGCTACATTTTTGTGAAAAGTAAAAAATATAAAAAGATATCCTCTAAGACACAAGTGCTGAGGGCCAGTTCTTGGAATGAATCCGCAAGGGACGAAAATACAACAAATAATAAATTCCAAGGATAAGTACCGCACCGTTTTCAGCAACGTTTCCAAGTTTCGAAATGTATATATATATAGGTAAAACAAGTATTAAAAGAGTATTAAAAATCTACAAATTTGTTTCAAGCCTTGGATATCGTCAGGATGGAGTTTGGGGTTGCCCCCGCCGGTGTTAAAAAGCGTGTGGGGCCCGGTTTCAGCTGTTTTCACGTGCGTGTTGGCTGCACTGTTTTTTGGGTTTTCAGGTTACTGTACGGGGTGTGTTCACTAACACGATTTCCATTTGTGCCTGCAGTTATTTACTATTTCTGTTTTAGTGTTAAGAGTTGCAAAATGAGGTTTACACGTATTAGCCATTTTTCAGTTAGACATAGGTTGCACCTTTTGAAATATTGCTGTATGGTGATGCCCTTTTTATGATTTTCCAGGGTATGTTGTAGTTTATTTTTGCGTCTTTAAGTTTCCAGATGTATTTGCTCAATTCAGTTTGGTTTCGTATTTTTCTTTGTTGAATGACTGTTTGTGGTTTGCATATCTGGTTTTGAAGTGGTTTTCAGTGATCCCTATGAATTGTTTCTTTTTCATTTTCTGATGTTTACAGTAGCCTGGGATACCAAAATTGTTGTGAAGGCATTTATTGCTTAGTGGACACGCTCTTTTTTGGTGCAATTGCAGGGTTTCTTTTGTCACCCTTCTTTGCTGTGTTGATTTTTATTTTGATGGATGCATCAATTAGGTTTTGAGGTTGGGCATACATGAGTACGATAGTTTCACGTGTTTTTGTTGAATATTTTGGACAGTTTGTGTTCTTTTGGAAATGAAGTTATGAAGTTTTGAAGAATTCTTTCCCTATGTTTGTTTTGAGTTTCCCATCGTATGGGGGGTTGTACCATATGATTTTTCTTTTTTCTATTTTTCTTGCTTTTATTTATGTTTTTTTTCTGGTTGTATTGTAGTTTGTAATTGTATCCACTTCTTTGTAGTGCCTCCCGGTATTCTACTGCGCATTGTGAACACTTTTCATGTATGACAGGTTTGATATTCTCTTGTTTGGGCCCTGGGGTATGGTCTTTAATACAGATGGTGGTTACTTTTGATGTGTACATAGAGAGGTGTGTCGTTGGGTTTCTTGTATGGTTTATATATGTGATTTTTTGAGATCCAGTGTTATGTCTAGGTAATTCACTACCTTTTTGTTTTGCTTCAATGGTAATTTTTAAGTTATGATTTTGGAAGATTTTGCATATTTTTTTTTCCTATTTTCAATGGTTCTTGGGTTATTGTTTAGTGCGCAAGGGGCCCTCATCTCTGTATAGTCCGACTTGCTTTCCGAGTTTTTTCTTGATGTTGGATAGCATGAATAGTCCAACCAGTTCACATGTTTCGGCACCATCATATGAACCCATGGTTCGTCAAAAATGTTTGAATTTCTGTTCGTTTTCTTTATCCAGGTTTCGTTTCTGCTGTGCAGTAATGTTTTCTTGGTGTGGAGAATGATTTCCCTTTTTGACCCTGTTATGTCTGTGTGGTTACTGACAAACTTCAGTGCTTTGTTGAGTAGTTCCTCATCTATAGATGGGTAAAAGTCTACTATGTCAAATGTGATGAATACTGTATTACTTTGTTTATTGAGTTTTTTGAACCATTGGATAACTTCGTATGTGTTCTTCCAGAGGTTGTATTCAGAGTTTGATTTTATGTTCTTTATTGTTTTTTCCAGAATTTTCTGGGTTTCTTGTATGGTTTATATATGTGATTATTGAGATCCAGTGTTATGTCTAGGTAGTTCACTACCTTTTAGTTTGCTTCAATGGTAATTTTTAAGTTATGATTTTGGAAGATTTTGCATAGTTCTTTTTTCCTATTTTCAATGGTTCATGGGTTATTTTTTAGTGCAGCAAGGCCATCGTCTCTGTATAGTCCGACTTGTTTTCCGAGTTTTTTCTTGATGTTGGACAGCATGAATAGTCCGACCAGTTCACATGTTTCTGCACCATCATATGATCCCATGGTTACGTCGAATGTTGAGTTTCTGTTGGTTTTCCTGATCCAGGTTTCATTTTTGCTGTGTAGTAATGTATTCTTGGTTGTGGAGAATGATTTCCATTTCTGACCCTGTTATGTCTGTGTGGTTACTGGTGGTGATCACCATGATTTGAAATCGTAGGTGTTTTTGTCCTCTTTTTTTGCATTTGGGTTCAGAAAAAGAATGCGTTCCATCTCATATTATGTACAAACTTTTCTGTTTGTTCTATTGATTTTTTTTATATATGATTGCGGATTTGAAAACGGTATATTTTTTGTTGACTGCCTAAAATTGGTTTCCTCCATTTTAAAATCCTTCAGGCCACAGTGCTCAACGTGAGGAGTGATTAAGATAAGTATATTTAAAATGCCTAAAACAATTTTTTACGTGCTCAACCCCTTGGGGAGCAACATTAGTTAAAACAAGTTAAAAGAGGAATCTTAAAACTATCTACAAATTTGTTTCAAGCGTGTTACGCTGTCATCAGGATGGTTTTTGGTTTGCCCACCGCCGATGTTATATAGCGAGTGGGCTCCCGTTTGCGGTTGTTTGCACGTGCGGGTTGGCTGCACGTGTTTTTTTTTCGGCTTTCAGGTTTTTCTTTTGGGTGTGTTCACTAACAACGATTTCCATTTATGCCTGCAGTTGTTTACTATTTCTCTGAACCCAAAGGCAAAAACAGAGGACAAAAACACCTACGATTTCAAATCATGGCGATCACCACCAGCCATAGACGAAATGAAACCCTTTGAAGATCAAATGAAAAGAATGATAACCAATATTGAATTAAAAAAATCTAACAACAGTTTCCAAACAACACTAAAAAAACAAAATAAAACAAGTACAAAATGACAAAAAAAAATTGTGAAGGCTGATAAAACTAGCAATTACGACAAAATGGAACCAAAAGAATACTCTCAACTCCTTGACAAAAACATCCAGAAAAACTACAAAAAAGCCGACAAAAATATAAATGACAGTATCCGCACTAAAGAAAAAGAACTTGCAGAGCGCATAGACCTAAGTGACAGGATAGAAGCGACAGCAACAAAAGAAGCTTTCATAACACTCAAAGACCACAAGCCCAATTTTCATAACAATCCAACATGTAGACTAATAAACCCATCCAAATCTGAATTAGGCAAAATAAGCAAGAAAATTCTGGAAAAAATAATAAATAACGTAAAATCAAACTCTGAATACAACCTCTGGAAGAACACATACGAAGTTATCCAATGGTTCAAAAAACTCAATAAACAAAGTAATACAGTATTCATCACATTTGACATAGTAGACTTTTACCCATCTATAGATGAGGAATACTCGCCAAAGCCCTGAAGTTTGCCAGTAACCACACAGACATAACAGGGTCAGAAATGGAAATCATTCTCCACACCAAGAAAACATTACTACACAGCAAAAATGAAACCTGGATCAGGAAAACCAACAGAAACTCAACATTCGACGTAACCATGGGATCATATGATGGTGCAGAAACATGTGAACTGGTCGGACTATTCATGCTGTCCAACATCAAGAAAAAACTCGGAAAACAAGTCGGACTATACAGAGACGATGGCCTTGCTGCACTAACCAACAATCTAAGAACCATCGAAAACAAGAAGAAAGAACTATGCAAAATCTTCCAAAACCACAACTTAAAGATTACCATTGAAGCAAACAAAAAGGTAGTGAACTATTTGGACATAACACTGGATCTCAACAATCACATATATAAACCATACAAGAAACTCAACGATACACCTCTTTATGTACACACCAAAAGTAACCATCCACCATCTATATTAAAGACCATACCCCATGGCATAAACAAGAGACTATCAAACCTGTCATGCAGTGAGAGAGTGTTCAACAATGCAGCAGTAGAATACCAGGAGGCACTACAAACAAGTGGATACAATTACAAATTACAATACAACCCAGACAACAACACAGATAAAAGCAAGAAAAATAGGAAAAGAAAAATCATATGGTATAACCCCCCATACGACGGGAAAGAATTCTTCAAAATACTAACAACTTCATTTCCAAAATAACACAAACTGTCCAAAATATTTAACAAAAACACTGTCAAACTATCGTACTCATGTTGCCCAACCTCAAAACCAAATGAAGCACCCAAACAAAATTAAAATAAACACAGCAAAAAAGGGGCGAAGAAAGGAAAATCTTACAATTGCACCAGAAAGGAGCAGTGCCCACTAAACAATAAATGTCTTCACAACAACATTGTATACCAGGCTACTGTGACATCAGAAAGAAAACGAAACATACTAGGGATCACTGAAAAACCACTTCAAAACCAGATATGCAAACCACAAACAGTCTTTTAAATAAAGAAAAATATAAAAACAAACAGAACTGGCAAATATATCTGGAAATTAAAGACGCAAAACAAGCTACAATATATCCTGGAAATCATAAAAAGAGCATCACCATACAGCATGTTTCAAAAAGGTGCAACCTTGTTTAACTGAAAAATGGTTTAATACTATGCAAACCCACTTAGCAATTTTAAAAACACCAAAAAACAGAAATAATAAACAACTGCAGGCTAAATGGAAATCGTTGTTATGAACACACCCAAAACAAAAACCCTGAAACCCCCCAAAACACGTGCACCCAAACCCCGGGCACGTGCAAAAAACCCCGAAAACCCGGGACCCCAAACGCTTTTTTCATGGGCGGTGGGAAAACCCCAAAAAAAATCATGATGACAGGCCCTCCGGGGGAAAAAAATTTGGGTAGATATTTTTAATTCCTTTTTTAAAACTTTTTTTTAATATAAAAATTTATATTTATTTTAATTTATATTTTTTTTATTTTATATTTATATATTTATTTGTGTGTGTGTGGGTGGGTGTGTGTGTGTGTGTGTGTGTGGGTGTGTGTGTGGTGTGTTTGTGTTATCCTGTGTCATGGGGTCGGCCGTTTTTCCCCGAGCATTTAGGAAAAATTAAAGGGTTTGTTGCGGGTGTTGAGGAAATTTCCCGGGGGTTTAAAGTGTGGTTTTTGGAAATCCCCGAGGGGTTTTCCCCCGGTGTTAAGGGGAAGGGGGGTTTAAATGGGAAGGGGTTTCGCAGGTCCGGGGGATGGTGCCCAAGGGAAAGTTGCAGACCCGAGTACTGGGTAGAGGGGCCCTTTTCCAACAATGGTTGGGCTATTTACTGGGTTCTCCCGGGGGGCAAAAGGGAAACCCCTCGTGTCAGGTGACCTTCAGGGGGTAGGGGGCCGGGTTCGCCTGCAGGCCAGAGTACAGGGGACCATCATTTCGTCCCTGTTTGAGGAATGAAGGGAAAAAGGCTTGGTTTTGGGGTGATTTGCACCTTGTTTTTTTAGTGGGTAGTAAAAAACTTAAAGCATCGTCAGGGGCGGGTTTAGGAAGCCCAGGTGTTAGTAAAATTGGGTAGCTTGGGGAATCGAACTTGGTTTAAATTAGGGGTTATGCATTACCCCTTGGTACCCAAAGTTTGGGTTTTGCACAAGCAGCTGTTGTGTGGGGTGTTGTGTAGGTAAATAGTGTTTCCATTGGGGAAAAATTTTAATTTAACTTTGGGATTTTTTGGTAAAAATTTCCCCGTGATGTGTGTGTCCCCGTGATTCTTTGGTTGAGCCATTTAAAAACTGGGTTTCTCTTGTTTGAAAATAAATTTTAAGCTGTTTGGAAAACCGGGAGAGGTGACTACTTGGGGAAAGTGAACCCCGCCCGTCTTGCTGGGGGGCTAAAGAAAATACAGCAGGAAGCAGGGTTACCCTTGTCGCCTCGTTGTCCCCTGGGGGGGGAAAGGGTATGACAGGGGGAGGTTGCGTAGCCTCGGACCCCGCGATGTAAAAAAAAATTGTCTCCCGTGTGGGGGGGGTGGGACAGCAAGGTGTCAGCCTTTTGGGCCCTAGAAAAGGGAGCTGCCAGACAAGGGTTGGGTGGTTTGCACCCCGGGGAAAGGGACCTGGGGGAAAAGGCCCGAAGGAGCCCTTTCGGGGGCGAGGGGGAAAGGGACGGTGGGTCCGGGGACCCCGGTGTGGGGGGGCGACTCAAGTACGTTGCCAGTGTCCCCAACGGGAAAATTTTGGCCCAATGGGAGGAAAAAACAGTGGGGCAGTTTTCAGCTCGTGGTCGTACAGTGGATGGGGAGAAAACTGACGTTCAACAAGGAATGCTGGAAAAGTTATGGCCGTTTTTTTTGCTTTAAAGGGTTTTTAAAAGTATGCAAACAAAATTAGGGGAAATTTTTTGGTTTTTTCCTGGTTATGTAAGAATAATGAAGAACAGGGGATGAAAAATTTTTTAAAATTTTGTCTGTTTTGCTGTTTACTTTGTTGTATGATAAAGATATTGTGTTGTGTAGGGTGTAGGGGGCTCGGAGTAAAAGTTGAATAAAGTTGATTTTTTTTATAAAAATGTTATTGGTTTCCCGTAAACCTTTTTTGCGGGTCTGTTGTGGGGTGACGGTGCTTTGTGCCTATGCAAGAGCGCATTTTGGTTGTAAAAGGGAAAAAAATTTTTTCGGTCTAAAAACCCCCTGCCCCCTGAATATGAAAATCTTATTTTAAAACGAGGGGGAGGTGGGGAGCCCCGTCACAAATTGGGGGCTCGCCCGGGATGAAAAAAAAATGATCATAAGTGATTTTTTTTTTTGGGGTTTTGTTCAGTTGCAAGGAATTTGAAATTTGTGTAATTGTGGAAAACCTAGATATTTTTTTTTTTTTAAAGGGGAAAGCTTTGGTCATGTGTTGTTTTGTTTTGACCCCTTTTTTTTTTCAGGGAATGGGCCTGTTGTTTGAAATTTGGGCTTGTTTTGGTTTTTTGCTTTTGGGGGGTTGTTTTGGGGTGGAGCACCTTTTTGGATCGCTTATTTACAAGTGATCGTGTGGATATCTGGGTTGTTATGGGGGTTGTATTAATAGCTGATCGAGGGTTTTAGATAGTTTTCAAAATGTCGTTGAAGAGGGTGCTGGAAAATTTGGGTCGCTAAAAAAGGGTTTGGAACCTCTTAGAAGAAGGAAAAGCTTTAGACAAAAGGGCCCGGGAACGGAAGGGGCAAAAGGGCAAAGAGAACGGGGCCCCTTTGTTTTCGAGGCCCAGAAAAAAAATAAGGGAACGGGAAAAAAAGGGGAAAGAAAAAAGAGGAGAGAGAAAGAAAAGGGGGAAAAAGAGGAGAGAAAAAAGAGAACGGGAAAAAGAGGAGAAAAAGAGAAGGGGGAAAAAGAGGAGAGAAAAAGGGGAAACGGGAAGAAAAGAGAGAAAAAGGGAAAACGGGAAAGAGGGGAAAAGAGAAAGGGAAGGGGGGAAAAGGCATTTTTGGAGTTAGAAAAATTAAAAATTGGAGAAAGAAGGGGGAGGGGGACGCAAAACCTCAAGTGAACTTTGCACCAATGCCCGTCCCTTGCCCAAAGGGAAAGGTTCGATGTTAATCCGGCCCTTTAGGGGGATTTCATTTCCCCTTTTAAAAGGATTGCCAAAGTTCAGGGCTTTACCAAAGGAACGGTGGGAAACATTTTTGTCACCCGCTGCTGAAAACCCAAAGTAGGGATGCTTTTTTCTGTTACCCCCGGAAAAAAACAGAAAGTTTTATGAGTCGGGGGCGCGTTGCTTTTTTTCCCGGGTATAAAGGGAACCCCCGATGGGGTTATAGGTTTTTGGCCCGGGAACCGTTGAAAATCAGGGGCCGCACGTACATTTCCCTGTATCGGCTTAGGGTCTTTTGCAAAGCAAAAGGGTTTTAGGAAACATCGAACAACTTTTGATTCTTGGGGGGAGATCGTTTTGGAGCAAAATTCTCCCCAAATTGTCGGAAGGCCCCAAACAGTATTCTTGGGGGAAAAGGGGAATTTGGAATTTTTTAGAGGAGTTAGTGAAATTTGCAGCGGGTTGAATCTGCCCAGGATCGGGGTTAAGGGGATGAAGGGATCAAAACCCAGTCGACCCGTAATCCCAAAGGAACCACACAGTCGGGAGGGGATTCCCCGGCTCCCTACAAACAGGAGGCAAAGACCGCGTTAAAAAAGCATTTTTAAGCCCCCAGGAAAAGGGGGGTTGGGGATCAAGAGAATGTTGGAGTGAAACTCCATGTTTTAAGTGGGGGAGAGAGGGTCATATTCCCAAGGGGAATTTTGCGGAGTGCAAAATAAACTCAGTTGTTGCTGTTGTTTTCAATTCAACGGGGAAGGCGGGGCCCCAACAACTAGGGGGCCCGTAGTAAACGGGGGAAATGGGAACCCGCTTATTGGGCACAGGGGCTGACTCTAGCGGCAAAAGGTAGAGCCCGGTTTTGTGAGAGAGACAGGGGCTATACAGGGGAAAAACCCCCGCGTTTCCCACATGCGAGGAAGAATTAATCGGTTTCCTTTGGCCCCTGTCAAAGTAGAGTCAGGTTTGTCAGGGGTTCTCTCACTGCGGGGTGCAAAAAAAATTTTCCTATTCAGCTTTTTTTTTGGGGGGGAGGTAATCCTCCCGAAGGGCCCAACCCGGCTGCCAGTCCCAAAGGGGGGGAAACAAGGGCAGGGCAAATTTTAGGAAAATAAACAGAAAAGCAGGTGGAAGGGGGGCAGGCGTGCTGGGGAGTAGAGTAGCGTGGGCCATGAAAGGGGGGCTGTGGTGGTGGTGCGTGGACCCTGAAATAGGTCGTTGGGCGGTTTCCGTAGGCCCTGGAGGTGGCCGTAGAGGGGGTGCTGTAGGCCTTTGGGGTGGGGCCCCGTGGCGGTTTTCCCTGGGCCATGGTGGCCCTTTGTGGTGGGTTCAAAAAGGGTTTTTGGCGGGTTTCCGTTGGAAATTTAGAAATGTAGGAGGGCCCGGGGGGCGGATTTAGGGGGCGGGGCCAACATGGACCACAGAGAAAAGGAACCGCCTGGGGGTTGGGGGCCAGGGCGGCCGTCATTTAAAAAATTTGGGAAGAAAGGGCGAGGTGCCAGCTTTCGTTTGGTATAATGACAAGGGCAGGGGTTTTTAAAAAAGCAGATAATCCGTGTCGGAAAGGGTTTAAAAAAATTTAAAGGCTCACAAGTAAGGGATGGCCATGAGCGAGTTTTGAAACCCAAAGGGTTTTTTCCCCGAGAGAAAGGGAAAAAAAGAGTTGGTTTTTATGAGTGAGGGGTAAATTTTTACCATTTTTAAAAGGGGGGGATGATCGTCGTCGCAAGGGAATGGGGTTTCGACGCCCCGTTCAGTGATCTTCTTCGAACACCGACCCTTAGGAATGATTTATAAGGGGGGATGTCACGGGATTTTGCCCCAAAGGCTAGAAAAAGGATTTGCGCGTTTTTACGCGCTCCTTTAAAAACCCAAAAATGTGTGAAAAGGTTTCGCTTGACTTTTCTTGTAAGCCTGGTTTTCGATTCTATTGCCTAGGTACTTGGGCGACCCCCAAACGGCGGTCAAATTTTGGGGGGGAAAGGGGTAGGTCAAGGGGGGGGTAAAAATCTCCAGGGTGTTGTTTTTGTAGTGGGGACAACCCGAAATAGAACAATGGTAGGAGGCATGCCTATGGGTGCTGTTTTGGTGGGTGGTGTGAGCGTCACTGGTTTCGGCAGCTACTGTTGTTAATTTTTGTTGCTGGCCCGTTGGGGTTGTTGGGTTTTTTTTGCCCGTTTTGGGCGGGGGTTTAGCCTTTGGTTTATTGTTTTTTTTTTTTGGGTTTTTGGTTTTCCGGGATGCGTTTTCTTTTGGGCCCTTTCCCCCTTTAAGGGGGCGGGGAAACAGTTCTTTTCTCACGTGTTATGATTTTGATTTTTCTGATTGGGTATCTGTTTGTTAAAGTTGTTTTTTTACAGTCGGGAAAAAGTACTTAAGTTGTGACCCCGGATTTAATTTTTGATTTGCATTTTTGTTTTTTTCGAAGGGCCGTGTGAGCAGTTTGTGGCCACCCCTGATTTGATTTTTATGTTCGTAGGCTGGCCCCCGCTGAAATTGAATGTTGTCCTTTTGGGTTTTGGTACCCCCTGAATTTTTTTTTTGTTTTTAAGTAGGTGGGCCACAAAACTGAATTTGAAATTTTTGTTTAAACTTTGGGTTTTGCTTTTTAGAAGTGAATGGAATGATTTTTTAAATTTTATGGACATGCTGGGCAGTAACGTTATAGGGGAGTTCTTGATTTTTGTGAGCCGTTTATGTTTAAGGGGATTCAATGGGGTTTTGTGATTTATTTTTTTTAAATTTGGGGACATTATCCTTTTTAGAGGGTTTATGGGGAAATGATGTCTTGAAACATTGGGGTAGTACTGTTATTTTCGCCCCCCGCAATGAGTTTGTTTTATCCAATTGGAGAAAATTTTGGGCCCGGAGGAAATTTTTGATTTGGGAAAAACATTCTTTGGTTGGGGGGGGGTCATGAGTCGGCCCCAATGGGTTTCGAGATTTAGGCCCCAAATTAAGGGTAGTTGCTGTTGTTTTTTGGGGGAAGGTTTCCCTTTGGGGCTTCAAGTGTGCGAATTTTAGGATACCAGAGGGGGGAAAACCCCCCGTTTTATACTGGAAAGGGGGGGAGAGTTACTGGGAAGTGTTTCGCATGTCCGAGGGATAGTGAAAGGGTTGCTGCCTGCAGGGCCTGGGTTGGGGGGTCCAGTCCGACCTGGCTGGCTAAATTACTGGGTTCTCCAGTGGGGTGAATGGAAGGCGATGTGTCAGGTGAAACCCTATGGGGGGAGGGGACCGTCAGCCTGCAGGCAGAGTACAGCGGGCCCCCTCCCGTCGTCCCTGTTCTGAGGAATGAATGGAAGGGTTAAACCCATTTGATTTTTATTTGCACCTTGTTTTTTTTGAGGTTGTAAAACTTGAAGCTTTATTTATGGTGGTAGAGAAGTCCCGGGTGTTAGTACAATGGGTGGGTTGGGGAATTTGACTTGAGTTTGAATAGGAGGGGTTTTGCTTTACCCCTTTGGGACCCCAAATCTTGGTTAGACTAGCAGCTGTTGTGTGGGTGTATGTGTAGGGTTTGTGATTCCATGGGGGGAATAAATAAAACTTCATGATTTAATTTGGGACAAATCGGGGTGATGTGTTTTGTGCCCCTGATTCCCATTGGTTGAGCCCGTTAAACTGGGTTCTCTCTTTTTTTTGAGAATGAATTTTTAAGTTTTTGGAAAAACCGGGAGAGGTGACTCACCCTTTGGGGAAAATGAACTCGCCGTCTTGCTGAGGGCCCCAAAAAATTTTTGCGTGAAGCAGAGGTTTGCTGTGCCTTGTTGTCTCCTGGGTGGGGACGTATGACAGTGGAGGTTGCTGTAGCCTCGGAGCCGACGACGGGAAGAATTTTCTCCCCCGTGGGGGCGGTCGACAGCAAAAAGGTTTTCAGCCCCGTTGGGCCCGACAGGGAGCTTTCCAGGAAAAACGGTGGGGTGTTTGCAGCCCGAGAAGGGCCCGTGGGAGGGGGCCGACAGGGGGGCCCCTTTTAGTGGCGTTTGGGGGAAGTACGGTTGGGGTCCGGGGGGATCGGGGTGGGGTGCGACTTTAAACTCGTTGCCCGTGCCCCCCCGGGGGTTTGGGCCAAATTGGGAGGAACAACCCCGTGTTTGGGAGCTTTAGCTCGTGGTTTGTTCAGTGGGTGAGAGGGAAAATGACCCATCAACCAAGGAATTTTGGCAAGTTATGGGGCGTTTTTTTGCTCTTTTAAAGGGTTTTTGTTTTTAAACAGAATTGTGGAATTTTTGTCTTTCCCGGTTTTGTAAGAATAACTGAAGGGCAGGGGATGCGATTTATGAAATTGTCTGTATGCTGTTTACATTGTTGTATGATACAGATAGTTGTGTTGTGTAGTGACGGGTGGGGGCTCGGAGTCAAGTTGAATAAAAGTTGATTATTTTCTATGAAATGTTATTGGTTTCCCGTCACCTTTGTGCGGGCCCGATGTGAGTGACAGAGTGCGTGTGCCTATGCGAGAGCGCATTTTGGTTGTGAAAGCGTAAATACTTCTGTCTATAACCCCCTGCATCCCTGAATATGAAAATCATATTTTAATAACGAGGGGGAGCGTCGGAGACCCGTCACACCATGTGTGTGTGGGGGTGTGGGGGTGTGGATGTGTGCGTGTGATATAGACATAGATACAAGTATGTAAACTGATTTTGTCTTTGCTTTTGGGATTCTGATGGTGTTCCTTGTGTTTTCCGATAATGGAGATACCTGATGAAGCCTTGAAAAAGGCGAAAATTTGAAAATAAAAGAAGGGAAGACACTGAGTGGACCACTTCTTGATTTTATATTGATCCAGTAATGGTTTTATCGTCAGACTCTTTCAGCTGCTGGCAGCAGTGCCATTTTTAGCGTTGGGTTTTCTTTTTTACCTGTTGTTGTCTACGAAAGTGGATTCAACCCATCCTTGGCCCCCCTCATCTGATGTCAACATGAACCCGTCTCCAGAGTACTGCACCCTGAGGAAATCATACTTGAGACACCAGACGTATATCCTAAATGAAGGATTTTCATGTAGATGTCTAGAAATGGGTGTTCTACCCATGGACTTAGACTTCATTTTAATCTTGCTCTTAAACCAATAGATGGACCCTTAGTACGCTCCCTGAAAGATGTTCTCAACAGGGCCAGTTCAGACATTTTACAGTTGATTCATTCTGAGGTGGCATTGTGCATGAATGACTTTTACGATTTTTTTCAAGAAATCCTGAATAAATTAAGAGACCAAATAGGAGTGACTAGTGTTGACAGATTGCCAGGAAAAGTGAGGAGGGACACCCGGCCTTTGCTGACAAAAATACGGTTATTTCACTGGAAAAGAAACTGCGCACACTTAGGCAAGAAAAGAATGTGTTTCTTTACCCAAAAGCCTTCATATGACCAAAGGGGTTCACTAAAACTGACAGCTGATAAAATCCCACCAGCTGTCAAAGAACACTGTACTACTTACCAACTTGATTGGCACAGTAAACCATATAGAAAGAAAGCCAAAGCTCACACAAGAAAGGATAGGACACGGAATCGGAAATACCAAAACAAGGGTAAAACTGCAGACGTCTACACCCCTACGGAAGAAGACCTTCATCTCTTCGATCCAATTATCCTAGCATCAAATTAATATTGTCTTGACTGAGGATCAGACAAAAATCTGCAGAATGATTGTTTTGCACCCACACCAAGACACCCTCGAGACATTTCTGACCAACTTCTTGGTACCCATGCCTGGGCGGAAAGACTCAGGTGGCACCGGTTTCATCAAAAAACAGAACGATTCAGAAATGAGTGTGGAGGAGACAACAGGCGGGAATAGACAGAGAGATGATGCAGAGGAAGGTTTTATAAAGAGGCCTTGGTACAAATCAACTGGCGCAAGTGCCCCAAGAGATGATCCTGCTCTTGAGTTATTCATTGAAGCTTGCACTAGAGATGTGAATAACCGGAAACGTGTGAAAGACAATCTCACAAAAGAAGAACGGAATGCTTTGCATGAACTCAGAAACTTGCCCCTTACTCACCAAGCGGCCTGCTGGTTTGCAGATAAATCAGCAGTAACAGTCATCCCCTCCCTTGCAGAAGATGATAGAATAATCCATCAGGCTTTAAACAATTAGGAAAATTATGAAATTCTTTGTAAAGACCCAACGACAGAAACCTGCAAAAAAGTTAAACTGTGGGCTGATAAGTGGCTTGAAAAGGGAGAAATTAAGAAAGATATCCACTCATTTGTTACCAACATAGCCAAATCACACCCTGCCAAATACAAACCTTTAATTAAAACCCACAAGTCCCGTCCCTACCCATACAGATCATTGTTATCAGGATGTGGCACGCCGGTACAACCTTTGTCAAAATTCATCCAGGTGTCCATCAGCCACCTAACTAATTACATACCATACCAAATTATGAACTCTAAAGAGTTCCTTCAAAAGGTAGATACCATCAACAGTTGTATAGCCCCCCTTCCACCGTCGGCCACTTTTGCTGTGTGTGATGTAGTTGCCCTCTATCCTAGCGTAGACAACTCCATGGGTGTACCTGTTGTAGCCAAAATGCTAAGTGATCATCCTTCGTCTTTGAATGTTTCAAACAAAATGTGTTGTTGAGGGCCTTAAATTGGCACGAGACAACAACACTTGTGCATATATGGACAATGATGTGGAAACTTTGATCGCTGTCCCCCAATCATGGCACAGCGATGGGACCTTGTCATGCGTGCCATTTTGTGGACATTTTTATGGGGGAATTGGACCGGAGACTTGTAAGTGAGTCTCCGGTTCCTCTCATATCTTCTCTTGTCCTGTAGAAAGAAACTCGTGGAGAGCGTGGCAGCAGAGAGTCCTCAAGCAAGTGTTTCGGCCCTTATCTCCTGACACTCTAGGGGGATTGGGCCACACCCGTTCATGACTCCGGATGTCCCTCTGCTGCCCCTTTTTTTCCCCATCTTGGGACGAGCCATGGCTGGATTCGAACCCATGACCCTCTGGACATGCTCATTTTCTACTTAATGACTCGTGCTTTAACCACTGAGACACAGGGACACCTGATATTTGTAGGGAAATTAAGCCTTATGAAGTTCACTTTTGTTCCTCCTTGACCAGATCCAGCTTGAACACCTCTCTGCCTCTTCTGCCATTGCTTTCAGGGCTCTGGTTTTTTCCTTCCCTGCAACTGAGAGCTGTTTCATGAGGCTGTATGCAGACGTTCCTACAAATCCCCTAGCTCCAATTTCTGCAGTGAGGACTTTGACCCGATAGCCTTCTTTCCTCAGGCTGTTTGCCAGATCAGCATACTTTTCAGTCTTGTAGATTTGAGCTGCCTCCATTCTGTTCTCATATGGGCACCGTGAGCTCGATCATGATCAGCTGCTTGGTTGACTTAGAGTGGACTACTATGTCTGGTCTCATGCCATTCTTGCTGATGATCTCTGGGTGACTCTTCCCATTCTGGGAGGTCTGCAGTGCACTCCCAGTCATCTGCCCCATCCAGCAGACTCTGCCTGCATGTTTCGAGTGGCACTGTTGTTCTTGGCCATGATTTGCTGCCTCCTGCCGTGAAGAATGTTGCGGGTACTTTTGGAGTACTGATTCTCCCTTTTGTGGTGTTGGTACTAGTCCAGACTACTTGTACAATCTCTTTCAGCACTGGTTGTGCCTCCATGTGTACCTTCCTTGAGCCAGGCTACTTTACATGAGCTTAGAACATGCTCCACTGTTTGTTTTTCATGGCAGAGGGGGCATGCAGGATCGTCTGTTTTCCCCCACTTCACCAGGTTTGCTTTGAGGGCAGAAGGTCATATGCAGATCTGAGAATGAAGCTGATCCTGAGAGGGGCCATGTGCCAATGTCATTCCAAGTTTGACTTCTTTGGAGTGCATTCTCCCACGTTGTCCATTGCCCTTGCTGGCTTTGCTGGACTGCTTTTTGGAGTCTTTTTTGGTCTTCTTCTTTCTCATCTCCTGAATCATCATGTCTCTTTTGGCTTTTCCTTTGGGCCTTTGACCCCATTCAGTTTTGGTCACCCGCAGTCCTTGTCTGTTGGTCTGTGTGTGTCCTGTTATTTCTCTGATCTTGAGACTTTCTTTTGCAGAATCCATCGCCTCTTGAACTTTCCATTTTCTGCCTGTCTTCAGCTGGGGCTTGATTGCTTCTACCACCTTGTCTCCTGAGTCCTCCAGCATGCTTTGAAGTCTGATCTTCCCTGCTTTGTATTCCTCAGGATGGATTTCAGTGGTAGTTTTAGCTTTGCTTGGCGACAGTACAGCGCTATGTCAGTCAGACAGGGTGGGACACCAAGCCATTTCCTTGTGAACTTGTTGATTTTGGCTTCCATTGCCTCCACTGTGCTGGTGCAGATGTCGTATATCATCAGAGGCCATAGGAGCTTTGGTATCAGCATGAACTGCAGACACCAGACCTTGTATTTGCCAGGGAGCCCACACTGGTCAATGGTCTCCAAGCCTTCTTCCGCCATCTGCTTGGTTTCTTTTGCTCTTTGTGTGTCTTTCAGCGTATCATCATACCCATCTTCCAAGGCTCTTGACTGGTTCTTCTGTGACTGTTGGAAATGGCCTGGTTGGCAACACTGAAGACCACAGATTCGGCCACTTTTCCTTTCCTCAGTGAGAGACTCCGTGATTTCTTTGGCTTGAACTTCATTCTGGATGAGGCAACTATGTCGTCCAGCCTCTCCAACACATGACGTGTCTCGTCTTCTCTGGATGAAATCACTGTAGTGTCATCCATGAAGGCCTTGAGAGGAGGCATCTTGTATCCATCGCCAAGGTCTGTTTGTCTCGCGTTGTTTGTTGCTGCTTTCAAGATGAGTTTCCATTGCCAGCACGAACAGTATCGGGGAAATTGCACAGCCCATTGCAATGCCCACTTCCAAGTTGATCCAATCAGTTGTGTACTCCTTGGTGGAGAACCGCATTGAGAAGCCATTGAAGTACTTCTTGAGCATGTCGCGGATGTTCTTTGGCACATGGTACATCTCAAGAGCCAAACTGTATCATCTCATGGGCACAAGATCCATATGCGTTTGCCAGATTCAAGCCCACACTACGTCCAGGTCAATCTTTTCTGTTTTTGCTTTTTGGATTGCGTCCCCATTATCATTGTGGCGTGGTTTCTAACACAGCCAGGCCACGCTGGTGATGCCACCTTTTCTGGACTGACACATCCAAGTACGGTTTTCCATCAGAACTTGTCAAGCCTTGCCTGCCATACAGAGAAGATGATTTTCCCTTCGACGTTCAGTATGCTAATTGGGCCTGAACTGCTGATGACACTTGAGTTTTGCCTCTTTGGGGGATGTACACACCATCTGCCGTCATCCACTGGCCGCTGGATCTTCAGTTCTCCAAGCCGATCGAACAGCCGGTGGAGCCACACCAGCAACCTTGTACATGTCTTGTAAAGCTGTAGGTATTCCTTTTGCCCCTGTGATGATTGCTCTGCTTTTGTCTACCACCTTCTTGATTTCCGCCAACTTGGAGGCTGCCTTTGAACTGCTCCTCAGGGTTGGTTGCCACACAAACCTTGAATTCGAGTGGTGCTTTGCTCTGTGAGTAAGAGTATTTTTCCCTCAGGATGCTGCTCAAGAACACCTTGCCCACACTTAGGGTGCCAGATTTTGGCTCTCAAAACAGGTTCGGCAAACTGGAAGGGTCGCTGAAGAAGCGCTCTTGTGTCTTCTCTTTTTGTTGCTCTTCCGCTTCCTCGCAGATTCCGCTTTGCTGAGGGCGCTGTGTTTTTCTTTCAGTCCTTCCCACAGTTTTCCAAGCTTCTTTTTTCAGCTGGCAGTGCGGTCTTCATGTTGCGTCGAGAGGTTGTTCTTGACCTGAGCTTGTCCATCTTTTCTTGCGTCTGGATTTCTTTGAGGTGTTGTTTCTCTTTGGTAGTTTTACTCCATAGGCGTCTCTACATTGGGCATACACAATGTCCCCATATGTTGCGATTTGTGTTCCAGGTGTTTTTCCCCATATCAGGCATCGAGTCTTTGACATTGTTGGATCCAGGGTCCTCCCAATCTTCAGTTTCGTTTTGCTCGTGCAGGTTAGTTTCAGCCCTGGGCATCGGGCCTGTGCATATTCCCTCATCCGAAACCAACAGCGTGGAGTCTTGGCACTGTGGTTTAAATCCCTGGCCTCGGTCCTTCCGACGTCTTATCTGCTGATGCAGTGCGGCTGCTGCTCATCAGATGAGTCTTCACACATCCCATCTTTGTCCGTGGATCTTCATTGCCACGGTGGAGCGAAACGCTTTCCACAGACACATGATATTCCATTTGGTCCATGTTCATAGTCGTTTTGGGGATTTGCAGTCGTGATTGGGTGAGGACTCAATGGATTCATCATTCTCTCCCACGAAAATAAAATAGGCCACTTATTGAGCACCTTGACTGGAGCCCGGGTTAGGGGTTTCCAGAGGATCTGGGAACAAACACGGGTTCAGCATTGTAAGGGCACAGGATATTCTCTCTTCTACAACGTTTCTGTGCAATCGTGATGACACATCGGTCCATGGGTCACCTTTGGCGTCCAATGAGTTGGAGGGAAAAAATGGATACGACGCCAGATTTGGCAACATTTTCTGCGGTGGAAGTCCGAGAAAACTCAATGGAGTTTCAAGTTCTTGCGGATAAAGACTGCCACATCATCATTCTTGGTCGTGTCTACAGATCTGTACAGAGTTTTCCCTCTTCAAAGTCAGCTACGATTATCTGTCAGCCTGCTGACAGTCTCATTCAGGGAGAGATTATGGCCCGTGCGGCGGACCAATGTGAGTCGGCACAGTGAGCATGAAGATCCGGGTAGACTGCTTCTGTCAGATCCTCCTGGCTATCTGAAAACTGGCATAGTGCTGGTGGACCGATATAGTATCTGGAAAACTCTGATGGCTCAATGGCACCATTGCCAGTGTCAAGCAGAAGTTTGGCGAAGCAGGCTGTCTGGGGATTTCCAGACAGGTGGGCTCTCATGTTGGTGGTCAGATGTTTAACAAACCATGCTCCGCCACAGGTAGGACTTCTTCAGACAGGCGTTGACAATGTTGGCTCTGGTGCCATTGAGGACGACAGAGAGGATCTGCCTGAAGTCCCCACAGAACAGCGTTGGGATGCCTCCCATTGGCCTGTGCACTTGGGTGATGTCCTGCAGCGTAGAGTCCATGGCCTCGTAGACAGCTTTGTGGGTCATGGGAGCTTCATCAATTATGACGGCTGCAGCCTCTTTGATGACTTTGGCCAACGCTGACCCACGCTTGACAGAGCAGATTGGCGTTTCTTGCTTATCCGCATTTAGGGGGGGGGGGGGGGGGGGCCTTAAAAGCGCTATGCGCTGTCCGCCCACCCGGCAAAAGAGTAGCGACAATGCCACTGGAAGCAGTGGCTAGCACTATTTTGCATGTGGAGCGGATCCTGTTCAGAATAAGATTCAGGATGAAGTCTTTCCTGTCCCTCCTGGTGCATCAAGGAACATTTATGCTGCTGCTTGCTGTGGGGTCCTGCCTCGCTCAACCATGGTCATAAAGCTATCATACACGTCTCTCTGGTCAGCTGTCAGCTTCTTCAGCTGGTCATCAGCTGCTATCCAGAGTGTAGCAGTATTGTAGTTGGTCTGGCGGTAGTATTCTCGAGACACAGTTTGTTGTTGTGTGACTCTTGGCATCCCATACTCCTCTGTAGACTTGCCTCCAAGAAGGAAGAGTTTGTCCTGAATCACAGTAAGAGCTGGTTGTAGATGGCATCTGTGTACTGCGCTTCATCATAGACATATCTCCGGACTTGGAAGAGGAAATCTTCAGCAAGATGGTCTCTGAAGAGGTTCCACAGGTTGTTGTTGTTGTTGTTTTTTTGTTTGTTTGTTGTTGTTTTTTTTTGCTGTCCCAACCTCTGCGCCACCTCAGAGGCAGTGTAGCCACGCCGCTCATTCCGACACCCCGTCCACAGCCACAGCCCGGTCGGCCCCGCCGCAGCCCCGGCACCGGCAATCCACAGGAGCAGTCAATGTCAAGTCGTCAAGAGGCAACCCACCGGAGGAGACGCTGCACTGCTGCCGAGTCACTTCGGTGGTGTTCAGTGGTGCCTGTTCTGATCTAACATACGCAGGACACCACCTACTAAGCCCCCTACTGACGACAATAATTGCTTAGTCGCGGAGCCGGCGTGAGTGAGCTTTCCCTCCGGAGGGCGCCACCACGTCCGTCCAACGACAGACCCCATGGACTCGCCGATACCGGCGACCTCGACGGAACCAAACCAAGGCCACAGCGTGGAGAGGACATCGAAATTGAGGTCACCATGAGAGCAGGGCATGAAGGGCCACAGAATTGGAGACTTTTTTTAATGCTGATTGATGAGGATGATTAAGATGATGCTACGGATTTCCATTTCGGTCTGAGATTACTTGACAGGGCTGTACTCTACGCTTCCTTTCATAATATATCTCGGCGTCAACCAGGCCCGAGAGATACAGGCACCTGCAGTGTTGGTCAGAAAATTTGAGCAACACTCTCAGAAATGCATCCATTAAGTGGATGAAACTCGACTGTGTGGTCCCAGTCTTCCCAACTGAGTCAGCAGCAACTCAACTCTGGGTAGGAGCCGGTCGGGACAGAAAAAACCCACATGACTTCTGATGGGATTCGAACCCACGACCTCCCAGCCGGGAGGTTCTACAGGTTGCCTGGGTTACTAGAGTTGCAAGCCACCAGGATGATACAGAAGAAATCACGCAGCAGTCGAGGTCTCTGAGAAACGGAGGCTTCCTCCAGGGCAAGTTGTAGATGGTTGTCATCTTCTAGGAGTCCAAGAGCATTGCAAGCATCTCGAAAAGTGTTGTAGACATAGTCGTTGACAGTCTTCAGCTCCTCGTACGAACAGGGTCCTTTCACAACGTTGAGTAGAAGCCTCAAGAAGTAGCACTCCCCCTGGCGAGAACTGATAGTGTGCAATCACCCGATTGCAGTGCACCTTTGTCGTTTCTTCCACATCTGAGTGGACATCAATGTGAAGTGCTCAGGGACTTCCACGTACTTCAGCTCTCGTGTTGTGGGGTCTTGAGAGCATAGGCTGAAGAAGACGGTAAGGGCTGTTTCTGGGACAGAGCCTTCTGCTCTTTGCGCTGCGTTGTGTGGATTGAAGTAGACCCGTTGTTCATTCTCCAAGTGGACAGCTAGTCGCTGCACCATGGGGTGGCGCTCATGCAGGTCAAATCCAGGAGTCTCCAGGTCGTCTCGATGCTGCCAACGTAGCGGGCATTCTGGTACATTTGGATCTCGTCAACGACTGGAGGTTGTTGAGCTGCTCCTTCACCTGCCTGAATTGCTTGGAGTTGGAAAAACGGCTTGGTCTGTGCCCTTGTGGACATACTTCAGGACGTACTTGATGGATTTTATGCTACTGCATATTTCCACATTGAGTGGCAGTTGAACTGGTATAGGGGGCCAGAGTTGTATTGGACATTCACTGGTTCGTGACGACGATTTCTCTCTGCCCAAGCTTCACAGTCCCAGTATGTCCTCCATCAGACTCCTCACGTCTCCTGCACTTGGGTAGCTTTCCTCACCCTGCCCTGTGACCCTTCGGAATACCTTGGGGTAGTTTTTAAGTACATGACCTGGTCTCTCTGTCCATGCAGCTGCTCCTTGGGTTGAAGATTCCACAGGGCCCGTGGATCATGTGTGCCATGACCATACGGTGCAGCTCAGGGCTCTCCTGTGAGTTTGGGATTTCCACACAGACAGCAAGATCAATGTCGTTTGGCCGTATCTTGTTGTTCGGATTCTGCCGGACCAGAATATGGGAATGAGACAGACCACACTTCTGGTACTCCACAGTGTACAGCCATGCTCCGATGTTTCCAGAGATCCCCTTATTGAGCATGCCCATGAGATTCTTCAGCTTCAGTTTGAAGACTCGGCCAACGATGTCAGGGTGGTCATGTGCAGCCTGTCCTGGAAGCAGGTTGTTGACGATCTCTGGCAAGTTGGGGTTTGCACGTCATGGTGATAAAAAGATCAGCACAGCCGTACCTGCGTACGTAGGCCATGTCGTCACTTTGCTTCTCATGCATGTAGCGTGGACCACCAGTAAACGATGAAGGCAGCACGATTCTCTGTCCCACGCTTTGCGGGTCCCCATCATTGGCAAAGAGAGCGTCACGCAGTTCTGGTAGCTATCGGCTCGCAGAGACTGTTGTTCTCTTCTGATGAACTTAAGCCACACTGTCTCCATTTTGCAGTACCAGTCCATCAGATGCTGCTGGAACAACGTGCCGTACTTCAAGACGTGGTTTTCTGGGCGGACTTGGACATGTAAAGAATAGTACTGCTGTTGCGTAATCTTTCTGCAGTAAGATTAACACTGTACCCATCCGTCCCATGGACAAAAATTGACTAGTAATTGTTTTAAATATACTTGATTAGAATATATATATATATTATATATATATATATATATATATATATATATATATATATATATATATATATAGTTTTAAGATTCCTCTTATTACTTGTTTTAACTAATGTTGCTCCCCAACGGATTGAGCACTTATAGAATTGTTTTAGGCATTTTAAATATACTGATATATATATATATATATAATATATTATATATATATATATATATATATATATATATATATATATATTATATATATATATCAGTATATTTAAAATCTAACAACGGTTTCCAAACTACACTAAAAAAAACAAATAAAACAAGTACAAAATGACAAAAAATATTTGTGAAAGCTGATAAAACTAGCAATTACTACAAAATGGAACCAAAAGAATACTCTCAACTCCTTGACAAAAACATCCAGAAAAACTACAAAAAAGCTGACAAAAATATACATGACAGTATCCGCACCAAAGAAAAAGAACTTGCAGAACGCATAGACCTAAGTGACAGGATAGAAGCGACAGCAACAAAAGAAGCTTTCATAACACTCAAAGACCACAAGCCCAATTTTCATAACAATCCAACATGTAGACTAATAAACCCATCCAAATCTGAATTAGGCAAAATAAGCCAGAAAATTCTGGAAAAATAATAAAGAACGTAAAATCAAACTCTGAATACAACCTCTGGAAGAAACACATACGAAGTTATCCAATGGTTCAAAAAAACTCAATAAACAAAGTAATACAGTATTCATCACATTTGACATAGTAGACTTTTACCCATCTATAGATGAGGAACTACTCACCAAAGCCCTGAAGTTTGCCAGTAACCACACAGACATAACAGGGTCAGAAATGGAAATCATTCTCCACACCAAGAAAACATTACTACACAGCAAAAATGAAACCTGGATCAGGAAAACCAACAGAAACTCAACATTCGACGTAACCATGGGATCATATGATGGTGCAGAAACATGTGAACTGGTGGGATTATTCATGCTGTCCAACATCAAGAAAAAACTCGGAAACAAGTCGGACTATACAGAGACGATGGCCTTGCTGCACTAACCAACAATCCAAGAACCATCGAAAACAAGAAGAAAGAACTATGCAAAATCTTCCAAAACTACAACTTAAAGATTACCATTGAAGCAAACAAAAAGGTAGTGAACTACTTAGACATAACCTTGGATCTCAACAATCACATATATAAACCATACAAGAAACCCAACGATACACCTCTTTATGTACACACCAAAAGTAACCATCCACCATCTATATTAAAGACCATACCCCATGGCATAAACAAGAGATTATCAAACCTGTCATGCAATGAGAGAGTGTTCAACAATGCAGCAGTAGAATACCAGGAGGCACTACAAACAAGTGGATACAATTACAATTACAATACAACCCAGACAACAACACAAATAAAAGCAAGAAAAATAGGAAAAGAAAAATCATATGGTATAACCCCCATACGACGGGAAACTCAAAACAAACATAGGGAAAGAATTCTTCAAATCCTAACAACTTCATTTCCAAAAGAACACAAACTGTCCAAAATATTTAACAAAAACACTGTCAAACTATCGTACTCATGTATGCCCAACCTCAAAAACCTAATTGACGCATCCAACAAAATGAAAATCAACACAGCAAAGAAGGGTGAAGAAGGAAATCTTGCAATTGCACCAGAAAGGAGCAGTGCCCACTAAACAATAAATGTCTTCACAACAACATTGTATACCAGGCTACTGTGACATCAGAAAATGAAAAAGAAACATACATAGGGATCACTGAAAACCACTTCAAAACCAGATATGCAAACCACAAACATCATTTAATAAAGAAAAATATAAAAACCAAACAGAACTGAGCAAATATATCTGGAAACTTAAAGACGCAAAAACAAGCTACAATATATCCTGGAAAATCATAAAAAGAGCATCACCATACAGCAATGTTTCAAAAAGGTGCAACCTATGTCTAACTGAAAAATGGTTAATACTATGCAAACCACACTTAGCAACTTTAAACACCAAAACAGAAATAGTAAACAACTGCAGGCATAAATGGAAATCGTTGTTAGTGAACACAACCAAAACAAAAACCTGAAAGCCAAAAAAAAACACGTGCAGCCAACCCGCACGTGCAAACAACCGCAAACGGGAGCCCACACGCTATATAACATCGGCGGTGGGCAAACCAAAAGCCATCCTGATGACAGCGTAACACGCTTGAAACAAATTTGTAGATAGTTTTAAGATTCCTCTTTTAACTTGTTTTATGTTGCTCCCCAAGGGGTTGAGCACTTAAAAAATTGTTTTAGGCATTTTAAATATACTGATATATATATATATATATATATATATATATATATATATATATATATATATATATATATATATATATATATGTGTGTGTGTGTGTGTGTGTGTGTGTGTGTGTGTGTGTGTGTGTGTGTGTGTGTGACATATCTTATCTTACTTTCGTTCGTGTAAGTTGTATATCATTGTTCAGCGTTCAAAACTGCACCTGTATATCGAATTTCATGAAATGCGGTTTGAATTTAGACATTAACTGTTTTTAACGGTCAATTTTAAGTTTCTGTTAATAGTAGTTGTCTATCATTGATCAGCGTGTAAAACTGCACCTGTATACCAAATTTCATCAAGAACGGTCTAAATTTAGAAAAATAACGGTTCTTATCGGTTTTTAACGCTCACTTTTAATTTTCCGTTCGTGTAAGTTGTATATCATTGTTCAGCGTGTAAAACGGTCCCTCTAGGTTCGTGTCAAGTTTGGTGACGATCCTTCAATTCTCCTGGCTGCCAACTTCAGCCTGACAGACAGACAGACAGACAGACAGACACACACACACACACACACACACACACACACACACACACACACACACACGCAACACACACACACACACACACACACACACACACACACACAGTTCACTTATTATATAGATTTTCTGTTCATATTTCATGAAATACGGTCTAAATTTAGAAATTAACGATTTTTAACAGTCAATTTTACGTTTCTTTTCACATTAGTTGTCTATCATTGATCAGCATGTAAAACTGCACCTGTCTGCCAATTTAATCAAGAACGGCCTAAATTTAGAAAATAACGGTTCTGAATGGCTTTTGGCTCTCAATTTTAAGTTTCCGTTCATGTAAGGTTGTCTATCATTGTTCAGCGTGTAAAACTGCATCTGTATACCGAATTTCATCAAGAACGGTCTAAATTTATATAATAACGGTTTTTTTCGGTCAATTTTAAGTTTCGGTTTGTGTAAGTTGTATATCATTGTCCAGCATTTAAAACTACACTTGTATACCAAATTTATATCAAGAACGGTCTAAATGCAGAAAATAACGCCTTTTAACGGTGATAAATAACTGTCATAAAACTATCGAATGACCCTATGTTATCCACAGTATGTCCCTCTAGACTCATGCCAAGTTTGGTGGCTATCCAACGACTCCCTTTGCCGCCAACATCAGAAAAGATTTATTTTAATCGTTTTTTAGGGGAGTACGTGTTGGTAACGGTTTTTAACGGTCATAAATAACTGTCGTAGAAACTATCCAATGACCGTATGTTACTTGGGAGATGTCCCTCTAGGTTCGTGCCAAGTTTGGGGACGATCCGTCGATTCTCCTGGCCGCCAACTTTAGCCTCACACACACACACACACACACACACACACACACACAGCTCACTTATTATATAGATGATAGTGTCTCTTTGACCTTTCACCTCGACATTGTCTTTCTTCCTTCTCAATTCAGTAATGTCTGCGAAAGATGGAAAATAAAGCACGTCTAGCGTGTCTTTTCGATGATTCTCATATGTTCTACCTCTTCATTGTTTTTTTTCAGTTCAGTAAATTCAGTAACTGGTGTTTTCTATATGTATTTGAACAGTTTGATTCAAAAGTGAGACTGCTGTCCATAACCCATATGTATCGATCGGTATTGTGCTGAGTCTAAAAATCTTCAGTATTATTGCTGCGTGTAATCACCAATTAATCAGTTATTCCAATTAAGTCACGAAACGGCGGTATGTTAAATGATTATGTTAAGTCGAATAACGTAGAAAATTTGAACATTTGCATTGATTATATAAGAACGGTTCATTAAAATACTTAGTGGGAATAATGATGATTTCACATAGTGAAGATAGTGGTGTGAATCTTCCTACTCTATCTGTTGTCAGTTGTGAGTAGATCCATAGCCATATGTCTGGGGGTGCAGGAGTCGAAGTCAGCCATGTGAACCAGCCGGTAATTCTGTGGGTTAAAGGCACCATCCTATGTAAGTGCAGATTTCAATGTTCTCATAACATCCTCAAAACTTGTTCACGTTTAGTTCACGGGCCGATTTATGTTTACCACAGTTTTACTCAGCAGCACGTGTTAATATTTCTACTTACTGCTTTACATGGAATTTGCCGGTGAAATGTCAAAACAAAAATGGGGAGTTTGTGTTATACTCCCTGTTTGGCTAATATACTTACCATGTCAGACCATAGCATTCAACGGCAGTTAGCCAGCTCTGTCAGGCCGAATTTTATATCCGTGGCCAATGCAGTCATAAGACAGTCACGTGACGTCACCCCACTTCCGCCTCCGGAAGAAGCCGGTGTCAACTTCTTCTACCTCATTCAGCGAGGCCTGTGTGCAAGGTAACCCCGAGAACCTTTGCGCTAGAGGGAAGGTAGGGAGGGCATTAGAGTCTGACATGGTAAGTATATTAGCCAAACAGGAGTATAACACAAACTCCCCATTTTGGCGTCATATACTGTACCATGTCAGACCATAGCAGAATTTAAAGGAATCGGAGGAGGGCGAGCGCCCTAGTGGTTCTCGGGGTTGCCGTTATGGCTGCATTGGCCGCCACAAAGGAGATCCCTTTAGAACCGTCAGCCCTGGTCTTGTGGATATCCCTCAAGTAGAAGTTAATGAAGGGATTTTCCGAACGCCAGTAGGCTGCCTCCAGGAGATGGCGCACGGGGACAGAGTACTGGAGCGCCGTGGAAGTGGCCAGTGCTCTGACCTCGTGGCCCTGGGTGATTGGGCGGGGAGATCCTTGTGCGCCTGAGTGTAGGCCGATCTCACCGTCTTGGAAAGCCACCTAGAGATAGATCCCGCCGAGATGTCTCTAGTATTGTTGCGGTTGAGAGAGATAAGGAGTCGCCCTCTGGGAGGTGCGCCTGGGGCGAGTGCGCTCCCAGTAGCATCTGAGACACCTAGCAGGCAAAGGTTAATGTGTGCCGATTTCTCTCCCTTTCCCAAGATATCCGTCAGGGAGCGGATGACGAGGGAGGGAGAGGGGGTGCCCGGTTCCTGATTTTTAGCTAAGAACTCTGGAAGGAACTTGAGGAAACAGAGCCGTCCCTGTGGAAGGCGATATCTCTGGGATCACCGCTGAGGGCGTGGATCTCACTCCGTCGTCTGCAGAGGCCAGGGCAAGGAGAAAGGTGGTCTTAAAAGAGAGAAGGTCAAATGGAATCGATGTAATGGGTTCAAAGGGGGCTTTCTGAGGGCGTCGAGGACGATGAAAAGGTCCCAAAGAGGGTGCGCCTAGGGACTGGGCTTCCCGTAGAGCAACTCCTCTAGAGACCTCTCTGAGCAGAAGTCATTGTGAAAAGAAGGGCCCGCCCAGTTGGCGGATGGTGTACAGATAGCCGATCTGTAGCCCCGGATGGAGCTAGCTGACAGCTTAAGCGAGGAAGATAGGTGTGAGAGGAAATTGCCTATCTGGATGTTGGAGGGGCAGTCCTGGGGAACCGAGTTATCTGAGCACCAGGCTACCCATTTCTCCCACCGGTAATTGTAGAGGGACTCGGTGCCGGCTCTGCGAGATGCCGAGGCTAAGTCCCTCAATCCCCAAGAGGCTCCTGCCCCGGCTAGTGTGTCCCGGACGACTGGGGCCTGTCCGCGTGGGAGAGGATGAAGATTTCGCAGTTGGGCTGGCAAAGCAGCCACGCGTGTAGGCGAAGCATCTTGGGATTGGAGTGGGGGAGACCCGAACGGGTTGTCTCAACATGTCCCACCGAGGGCAGAGCCGTAGAGGTGGAACGTGAGAGAGAGACTTGAGGTCTGGGAACCAAGACTGGGTTGGCCACCACGGGGTTATGAGGATCAGCCTGGGTTTCTCCAGCCTCGCTTTCCTGATCACCTTGTGTAGGATGGGAAAGGGCGGAAAGGCGTACGCCAGTAGGCCCGTCCAGGGCTGAGAGAGCGCATCGACTGCGTAAGCCTGAGGGTCCGGACGGGGGAGACGTACAGGGGCAGGCGGTGGTTGAACCTGGTGGCAAACAGGTCTATCATGGGAACAAACCAATGTTCCCATACCACAGACAGGGTTAGTCTGTTGAGGTCCACTCCGTGTGGAGTAGAGACTTCGACCGCTGAGGGAATCCGCCAGGATGTTGCGGGTTCCTGCTATGTGTCCTCGCGCGGAGGGTGATCCCCCGCGCGTTGACACCAGCGAAGGAGGGCCTCTGTTCTGAGGGAGAGGCTGATGGAGCGTGCCCCCCCCCCCCCCCCCCTTTGTTGACATAACAAGCTACCGACGTGTTGTCCGTGAGAAGGAGAACATGTCGGTGTGCGACCTTGTGCTGGAAGTGGAGAAGGGCTAGCCTGACCGCTTCCAGCTCCAAGATGTTGATGTGAAGGCGGGCAGTCTGTGAGTCCCACTCCCCTGAGGTATGACCGTCCTCCAAGTGGGCCCCCCAGCCCAGGTTTGAGGCGTCTGTGTACAGTTCCAGGGTTGGGTTGGGAGGGCGATGGGGACCCCGGTTGAGAGAGTGCCCGGAGTGAGCCACTCCTCTATCGCCGAAAGAAACCAGTGACCGAGGGGAATGACCTGGTCCCAGCGGTTGAGGTCTGCGACCAACGTCGACGGAACTCCCTCTGAAGTTGGCGTTTGGGACTCGCCCCAGGGGAATGAGGGGAGACAGGGACTCCATCATTCCTATGAGGGAGGACAGGTTTCTGGCCGAGGTGTGGGGTGCCTGTGATAGGCGTGAGATGAGGTCCAGTATAACGTGTGGACCTCTCCGGGTCGGGGAGACTATCATGGAGATAGTATCGAAACTCATCCCCAGGAAGGCGAACCTCTGGCTGGGAGTGAGTTCGCACTTCTTGGGGTTGGTGACAAACCCCAGTGTGGAGCAAAGACTCAGGAGGCGGGTGGTGTGGGCTTGGCACTGGGCCCTGGAGGAGGCCAAGACGAGCCAGTCGTCCAGGTAGACTAGGAGGCGGATGTCCTCCTGCCTGGCTAGGGAAGCCATCTCCTTGACAACCTTCGTGAAGAGGAAGGGTGCCAGTGAGAGGCCGAATGGGAGGGCCCTGAACTGGAACACTCGCCCTGCCAGACGAACCGTAGGAATCGTCTGTGGGCCGGGTGAATCAGGATCTGAAAGTACGCGTCTTTCAGGTCTATGGAAGTGGCCCAGTCGAGATGATGGATAGAGTCCCTGATCTGGGTGGGGTGTCCATCTTGAATTTGACGGGTCTGAGGAACTTGTTGAGGGGGGATAGGTCTAGGATGGGCCTCCATCCTCCTGAGGGTTTTGGAATCACGAAAAGGTGAGAGTAGAAGCCGGGGTTGGGGTGGGACACCTCTGTGATGGCGCCTTTCAGGAGGAGCTCTTGGACCTCCACGTGGAGCGCCTCTGCTTGAGCGGGGGGAGGGTTGGGCGAAGGAGGGGGAGTGTGCATGAGGGGGGGTCGCTCGTGGATCCAAGGGAGACGATACCCCTCCCGTAGCACCGCCACTACCCAGGGGCTGAGGCCCATACGTCTCCACTGGTGGGTGTGCCTGGAGAGGCTGCCCGCCAGGGGGGCGGGGACGTGGGTAGAGGAAGGGCGAACGGGCGTGTGGGGGAGCCGCCGGATCGGAGTCTCCCTCGGGTTGCGGCCCCAGTCATCTCCGGGGGCGAGAACTGTTGGCCGAACCGAAAATTTCGCAGCTGTGCTTTGGGTTTGGGCCTGAGGGGAAGATTGGGACGCTTAGCGGGCCGTGCGGTGTTGGAAGGCGATTGCCTGGGGTAGGGTTTGGGCCTGGGGAAGGACCTATGGGTGGGTCTATCAGGGCGTGGCAGTGGCCTGGCGCAAAGGATGCCGCCTGCTTGCGTTCCTCGACTGCTTTGTGTTATCATGTCAGTCGAGTAATCGCCGAACAGCGAGTGGTCCTGGCCCGGGACACACCGCAGGGCTGCCTTAAGCGCCGAGAGAGAGAGGTCCGTGCCAGCACGGCATCTCTGGCCACCAACAAACAGTTGAAGTGGCTCGTAGCTGCGCTGTCCGCCGCAGCCGAAAGATGATGCGAAATCCTGTTGACCAGGTGTCGCATAAAGGGGTCGCTAAACAAGCGAGAATCATTCTCCTGGTACGCCTCGGAGTCCATGTCCGAAGGCCCAGGGCGGCCCCATCGTCCCCCGGCCATAGAGCCTCCAGTTGCTGTAGGAGCATACCTAAGTAGGTATGTCCCGCCGTGTGTGGAGGATGCCCATCCTGGCTGTTCGGTACCCATTCCTTTAAATTCTTAAAAGAGAATGGTGCCCGACGTAGGGGGGCAGGTGGGGGATCAACCGACGGTCGGACTGTGAAATGCCCATCTCCCTGGTAACCGGGTTGTCGGTGAACAGGGAGGCGACCGAGGGGTTTCCTGCGGTCCCCAAGGAGGGTACCGACTTGGCTGCATTAGGTGCTGAGAGGGGTCCCTGTCCTGGAGGGGGGACGGCCTGCGCACCCATGGCGCGAGTAGCCGGTCCTTCCCAGAGTGAGGTTAGTGACAGGGGGGCGACGATCCTTGGTTTGGACCGCTGGGCCGGGGGGGGGCCCGGTGAAGAGGAGAGGGAGAGAACTTCGTCGGCGGTGCGGCCTCCCTCCTAACGAGGTCTGGGCGCCACCGTTCCACCGTGCGGACATCATACAATGAGGTGGAGGCTAGGTCCTCCTCATCGTCCGCCTCAGGGAGGTAAAGGTCCTGGCAGGGTTCGGAGCACCCCTCGTCGGGAGGACCGTCAAGGGTACTTGCGGTGACTCCCAGGTGGCTCTATGATCGGCGGACGGGACCTCATCCTGCCGATCGGACAGCGCCCGAGGAGGGGGACCAAGGTCGACCCAGGCAAGCGTTGCCGGGTCCACATGCGACCATACAGTTGGTCGTGCTGGGTGTTGGCGTTCAGCCACTGGTCTCTCTCGGGGGCATAGAGCCACACCGTCCCCGGGGAGGAAAAACGGGCTGTGGCGGCCCTTGGGTGACGGCAGAAGTTCCCCGGGGACCCGGTAACCTGAGCCACCATTGTGGGGTAACGAGAGGCAGTGGCCTGTCCTCCCCGCACAGGTCCGTGCACTGCGCCTTGCACGTCCTTGGTGGGGGCCTGTGAGGGCCGATCTGCTACGGAGGAGGATGCGGAAGCCGAGCCTCCAACCCGCGAACGTGCAGATTGGTCAGGATGCGGTCCCGTGTCCCCCCCCCTGGGATAGGTCAGGTTACCCGCGGTCCCGGTGGTAGATCCTCCCCCCGGAGAGCGGGACCGTGGACGCTGCCCAAACGGGGACCCGAAAAAGGTCTGATCCCCAACGTCCGATACCCCTAGGGGAGAAGGTGATGGTCGATTGGGGTGGGTCGACCTTCCTTGTGCGAACCCACGACCGCGCTGATGGCGCGATGTGACCGCACGCCCAGAATTATGGACACCACCGAGGTCGTGCGTCGGGGTGACCATAACCCTGCGTCCGGAGTCTAAGCGCTCCTCGGGCTCAGGTGTTGGCTGCACCTGTGCCCGGTGGGGCAGAGCGCTGCGAGTGCACGTGTCGATTTCGGGGGAAAAAATGGACCTGTGACTCACCAAGGCGAGTGACGGATGGCGATTCCATACCAGACCCGTCACCCGTGCTGGTCCGCGGCTCGGCATGATTCCCCAGGGACCGAGGTTCGCGTGACTCAGCATGATAGAGAGAGGTCTCCGAACGCGTCCGGGGGCGAGAGGGCAAGCTGGCCGATGGAGACGAGGGGGTGAGGGCGAATTCCGTCGTTTATTCTTAGCTCGGGAGGGCCCCTTGAGGGGCGCCTTGCCCTTATACTTCTTGGATATACCTCTCTTTCCAGGCTGGTCAAAAGAACGGCATTTAGAAATGGTGGCCGCTTGCCCATCCGCCTTCGGACGCCGCGATCGTGCGTCCGTCGGTCGGGTAGAAGAGGAAAGGTCACGCGTCCCCCTCCGCGGAGCAGTCATCTCTATCTACCCGAACCGAACGTTCATCAATGTGAACGGATTGCTCGGAGACGGAATCGACCCGCCGGTTCTCCGGGAAACTGAGCGAACTCCGAGCAGTGGAGTGGCTCGACCCGGCGGTGTCCTTCACCATGTTGGGCACAGGTGGCAGAGCAAACCCGGAACACACGACCGCAAAGAGAGACAAGGTGGTCGATCGAGAAAGTAATTAATCTCGATCGCTCGAGTGGTGTCGTGCAAGACCTGGAGAGATCGACCGAAATCTCAAGACCCGTACACGCCACCGATCGAGAAAATCACGCACACTTAAAGAAGCACGTTCTAAGTGAGATGGATACTGGTCTTTCTTGCGCACAAACCCTAATGAGGAGTCTTGCGACAAAGGGTGACAAACCCGAGGCTCGGAAAATGGTGGGGAAACACGACCGGCGAGAAAAGAAAGATGGCCGCCGACGACCGGCGAGGAAGTGGCAGTCGAACAAAGGACGACCGCGAGCAAATCGCGAGATAACCAGGAGCGTGTAGCCCGATAAAGAAGGAGGGATGCGACAGTAGGATGCGACCGTAAAACCCGAGACGGGGTAGGGTGCGATCCGAAAAAATTTTGATAGAAGTGAACCACGTGGCGATGATAAAACACGCACAAGTGTAGCGACGATCGAACGACCCGACGATCGTGAACGCTAAGTCGCGAGAGTATGGTAAATGTAGCAATTGCGCTCCCACCAAGAGCCTCACGCGGCAAGAATACTCAGGGTTTAGCGCAAGGCACAACTGAATCAAGTATAGAAACAAAGACACCAGCAATCTTAACACAAAGGCAAGTATAGGCGAGACAGAGCACAAGACTTATCTTGCTTTGACGGCAGGCCGAAGGTGAATGAGGTAGAAGAAGTTGACACCGGCTTCTTCCGGAGGGGGAAGTGGGGTGACGTCACGTGACTGTCTTATGACTGCATTGGCCACGGATAAAATTCGGCCTGACAGAGCTGGCTAACTGCCGTGAATGCTATGGCTGACATGGTACAGTATATGACGCCAAATACAAACCTAAAATACCAGCACCATTTGAACTTGTCATGAACTCATCAACATCGGATACGTGACACTAGACACAGCAGAATTCATAACGAGACTGGTCCATGGTGGAAGGACATACACTGCCAACCAGACACGTACTTATGATCAGTTTCTACCTTCGTGAACCTCGGTAAGCGTCCATATGTATCGCTACACCAAAACGTATGTCATGTCGTTGATTCTGTCGTACAGAAAACAAAAACCAGGGTATGGAGATCGTGTGATGTTGAGAGTCACATCGCCCATATGTATCATTTTAATGATACCGAACTCGTATTAAAGTTTCCATGGAAGATTTCTCTTGTTATGGTTATGGATACACATTCAGTAAATACTTTTACTTCAGGTTTTTCTTTTCTTTCTTCCTGAACGTAAACCCCCCCCCGATGCTGTCAAGTGGGCTTTTGAACTGTTCAGTGGAACACTATCCCAGCTTTCAGCACCACGTGACTTGTAACCTGAAGACAGAGTGTGACGATGGACGAGATGAAACAGAGCACTGCCCCTTCAGCAGTGCTGACTGTCAGGGCCTGGTGGCATTATGTGATCGATGTTACAACATTGTTGCACGCGTGTCTGGCTTTCCCAGGCCAAAACGAAATCTGGACAATGAAGGTGAAAAACATTGCAATTTACTAAGGGGGAACATTAAGATGCCCTACATGTGTGCTCAAACCATATGGTGTGCTGAATTATAAAATCAAAGAGATTTTGGAGTGGTCTGATATATACTTTGGCTGGTCTGAATACAAATGGATTTTCAGTTCCAGCGATGTATAGACATAGTATTTGTAGTAACGAGAAAGTTGTCTTCCATCATTCGTTTAGATATAGTACTTACTTTAGTGGTGGGGAAATAAACAGCATTTTACTAAATCTACAGGCGATGAAAGCTTTAAAACATAATCCAAAAAAACCGCAATTTTGGGTAGTTTGTGAAATCCGTGCAAATATTACCAAGAAAAACTATGTTGATATAAAAAAGATTTCTTCTGGGAACATCGTTTTATCGCTGTCTAAGAGACAATACTTTGTTACAATGTGTCACAATGGTCATGTGACACACAAATATTTCTCAAGTGGTTCGACCCAAGGTAACACGTGTCATAAACAGTTTACACTCAATTGTCCCCATTTCAGATCAAACATCAAATATTGATATATCCATTTCTACAAATTGTCGTTCTACAGTTCTTTCTGCATTTTCATGCAGTGATGAGACAATGATCGTGTCGTATGCTTTAGTATGTGATTTCACAGCTGATTGTCAGATTCCAGTGATGAGTTCTTCTGTAAGCATCCACCATGTATATTCACATTTTTTACCTGCCGAAATGGCCAGTGCATTTCCCACGAGAATGTATGTGATCGTATGCCTCACTGTATAGATGAATCAGATGAAACGGAATGTGTCTCGTCCGATCAAATATATGTTTACACTGCACGATTCCATCCCCGTCTTGATCAATTTTAATGGATATTCACAGTTCACAGCAAAACCAATGAAAATGAATGACTCGTGTCCTGACAGTCACTACCGTTGTCCCAGTCAGTTGAATGACTGTCTGCCCATCACACACGATGCAATGGGATGTATGACTGCATAGAACACCAGGACGAAGAGGGGTGTGAGGAAAGGACATGTCCAGGACTTCTTCCCTGCAGGTTTTCACGTATATGTGTACACAGTGACCACGTATGTGATGGATTCCATCACTGTCCAACGCATGATGATGAACTATGGTGCAGACTCATCTGTCCTGTAGGTTGTCTCTGTGAAGCCCACACTGTACTGTGTTCTCAGCCCTTCAATGTGGAAACGCGTTCCTCAGGTCCGTTCTCTGGATGCCTCCGGTTCGGCTTGACACCGTCTGATGTGAGCAGTGCTTTCTATCTCATTCACCTTGTTCTGTCCAAATGTTCTTTGACAGTACTTCCAGAAATGAAATGGCTAAATTTGAAGTTTCTCGACCTGAGCAGGAACAAACTGCATCGTATAAACATGTCTTGTTTTCTAGGCTTGAAAAACCTTCGATTATTGTCTCTGTCTAACAATCCTTTCACGTCTCTCTATGCCGATGTTTCTGCTGCTATTGTACAGACAGCACTGTCATCAATAGACCTGTCACATACTCCACTGACAGTATTGACTCTTTTACACTTCAGATCTTTTCTCGCCTACAGAAACTCAATTTACCTACACGTCTATTCATACCGTCAGTCCTAATGGTTTTCAGTACATACCACATCTGACGCAACTTCACTTTGATAACAGTCCTTTAAAAACTTTTCCACAGGATATATTTCAAGATCTTTACCATTTACGCTTCATTTCATCTCATAACTATAAGCTATGCTGTAAAGAAACACTTCCCAGAGACTTTGATGCCTCATCTTGTTATGCCCCCAGTGATGAAATTTCATCGTGTAAAGATTTATTGGAATCATGGACCTACCGTGGATTTCTGTGGCTGATAGCGTGTCTGGCTCTGTCTGGTAATATGTTTTGTCTCTGTACACGTTTACTTGCCAGAAGCATGACCTCTTCCAGTGGATTCAGTGTGTTTGTCACCAGCTTGACAAAGGCTGACTCTCTGATGGGTGTGTACATGTCTGTTATAGGCGCAGCTGACGAACAGTATCGTGGCCGGTATCTCCATTATGACGACACATGGAAAAGCAGCGTGAGTTGTAAGGTGGCTGGTTTTCTGTCTCTGTTGTCCTGTGAAGTGTCAGCCCTGATCATCTGCTTGATCACGTTAGATCGTTTTGTGGTCATCTGCTTTCCATTCAGCACCCTGCGATTTGGAAAACTGTCAGCAGCGATGGTTTGTCTGTTTAGTCTGGCTGACTGGTTGGTTTCTGGCCTTGTTGCCCTTGCTTCCAGTGACATCGCACTGGGAATTTTACAGCCAGACAGGCATCTGTATTCCACTGCCAGTAACAAGGAAAGATTTCAAAGGAAAGATGTATTCTTTCAGCGTATTAATTGTCCTAAACTTTATTCTGTTTTTGTTGATTCTGTGGGTCAGGCATTAATTTACTGGTCAATACAAATCAATACTTTTAAGACCAACTCGACTAAAGTGTCTCGTGACATGACCATAGCTCAACGATTGATCACTATTGCTGTGACTGATTTCATGTGCTGGTGTCCCATTGGGCTTTGTGGAATGTTGGCATTGGCCGTACAGCTATTCCTGGACATGCCAATGTGGCTTTAGCATATTTGTGCTGCCTTTAAACTCTGCCATTAATCCTTTTATGTATACAGTAAACACGTGGGTCGAAAAACAGAAGAAAGCCAACGAACGTAAGTTTTTCCAGTGGTTGGAGGCCCATGGTGATTTAATATATGATAAACAAACATCATGACAGATGAAGTCACTAAGATGTGTAAATGTTATTGCTTTTCATTTGTCATATCATCTGTACACACGAATTTCTGATTTCATAGATTTCTTGCAAACAAGACATTCAATTTGTCAAAATAATCAGTCAAACAACTTATTTTTTTGAAGAGAGAGAGAGAGAGAGAGAGAGAGAGAGAGAGAGAGAGAGAGAGAGAGAGAGAGAGAGAGAGGGAGGGGGGAAGAGAGAGAGATGAATAATGATGATAAGGGTGATGATGATGACGACGATGATGATGATGATGATGATGATGACGATATATTCCTTATTTTCATATAGTAGGTTCACGAACTGTCAAATGTTTTAAGGCGTGTCTCTACGCTCGCGTGTTTACATGCGTGGGTGTGCGTGTGTGTGCGTGTGTGCGTGTGTGTGCGTGTGTGTGTGTGTGTGTGTTGTGTGTGTGTGTGTGTGTGTGTGTGTAAGCGTGCGTGTGTGCGGCGTTGCTCGCGTGCACGCTTCACGCGCGATTATATCAGTGTCAGCTGGAAGTTGCATCAGTGTACAGGCATCCCGTGCAGCCCATGTTGATCACTTGGCTCACTTTGGGAGAGAAAAAAAAAGTTAGAGTCCCGTTAGCCTGGAAGAAGGACATTATTTTTTTGAGTTTGTTAGAAGAGCGTTAGAGGAGATCTTCGTTGTGACCGCGCCGGTGAGGTTTGGGTCCTCCGAGCCATCGATGTGACGCTTTCTTGTGTCCTCGGTGAGGTGGCTGGTTTTCCAGTGCCTGCAGTCTCTAGAGCTCACTCACGGGTTTTGGTGAGTTACCTATCTGTTGTGTGCGTGTATCATTTCATTTGGTTTGCTATTGTTTTATAGATATATAGTTATATTCTTGCTTTCCCATTTCTAAAAAAAAAAACAACTTCACTTTCAGTTACAATTGGATTCAGACAGAGGGGGAGAGAGGAAACGCGAGTTAGCCTCGCCTCGTATTCTTTTCGTTGTTGGTGTGTGACCTTCGGTATTGAATAACTGGGGTTTATTTCATGTGTAAAAAAAAAAATAAAACTTATCACAGAAAGGTGAAGATTTCGTTTTGTACATCTCCGAGTCGAATTACTGTATCGTTATACTCTTTTACGGTAAACACATTGTTTGATGTTGTGTAATGTACCATGATACTATTGTTGGGATGAAAACGCGTTTATTTTGGCTTCTACTATTCTCATTTTTTGGGGCTCGTGTATATAAAAGGAAATCTTTTGAAACCACTCTGGATTTAATACAGAAGTAGAAGAAAACATTGTAGAAGCCTTATATTGAAGAAGGGGACATTATGGTAGTCATTTTATTATAGTCAAGTAAGCATTAACTTGCCCCACACTTTCTGGAATTTTCCTTAACATTTAACTTCTATAAGAGGGAAGGAAGTTGCTAACCAAAGTCATAACTTTTACATGGAAAAACAGAGCTGGGGAAAGACTTCTTTATTTTTAGTCATCTAAAAATATTCCATTTCCCCTCCCTTACAGTAATTTCGCTTTCTCCAGGCCTTTTCCTCTGTCCCTGCATATGAGCTGTCCGTCCCCAGTCCTCCACTTCCCCTTCATCATCACCAGCCATTTCTTCCATCAAGTCGTCCCCCCGGAGATTGCACCCTTCGACGCCCCAAGTTCAAGAATTCTTGTGTGCGCTCGCAGGGCTACATTGCCTGCGTGCTACCATGCTCCCCCCCCCCCCCCCCCCCCCCCCCATACTGCCAGCAGTTAACCCTTTCCCGGGCGCGGGTGCTCGGAACTTTTGGACATTTTTTTCGTTTGTTTTGCTCACAATCTGTCCTATAATTATAATTAATTCACCCTCATCCCCATCCTCATCATATGCGCTTTGATGTATGTTTTTTGTGTGTAATTTTATTGTTGTGGATTTGTGTACTATGAGATGTCAATAAATGTTGGAAATTGAACTGTGTTAGTGGGTTTAGTGTTAGAGTAAGAGTGGGAAAGGGTGTGGGTCTTGGTTTCGTGGGCACTAGGCCTGCGTTACAATGGTGGAGATGCGGGGTACGTGCTAGGTAGTTAGGGTTACAAGTGTATTTGTTTAGGCTAGAATAGGGTGTTTTGTTGTGTCCTGTGTCTGGCACGGTGGTGGGAGTGTTGTTGGAATGTGGACAAGGGGTGTATCTCTTGGTAGATCAATAAGTGAATGAAGTAGGTTCAACTTACAGGATGTGGGGAGACTGGCCGTCTCGCCAACCATTTTCACTTTTGTCCAATTCTGATTTCCTCTTCCAGCCGTGCCTCCCTGCTTATTTTGTTTTCCATTTTCACATTTTTCCTGCATGCTCATAGTTATAGAGGGTATACGTTTTCAAGTCCGTTTTTTTCCGGTTAATTTCCATCAGTATGCAGATGTAGATAGATTTTAATTAAAATAAGCCACGATTTTTTTAACCAATTCGTGTTTCACGAAATGGAACTGCGCCCCACTGCTGAACGTTTGCTTAGGGAGGTTAATCAAGTCACGCCAATTACCCAAACTGTCATTACTAGTGCTCCTGGGTTTCCACTGGGTTACTAGGACAACCCGCTGCTGTCTACTCCAAGATCGTCCCGTATCTACAAGAACTAGTCCTCGTATCGCTGCCAACTTTACACCTCCTACTCCAGAGCCAACGATGTTAGCGCCTTCAGACACGATGCCTGTTGACTTGGACCTGTCGGCATTGTATTCTCAGTTCCGGAGCCTGGTCAAAATCTTGGTCTTCAAGGCACTGACCTTGCGCAGTTTGTACATGATTCTGTGAAAAAGAACGTGATCGTCGAGAACGCCTGTAAGGGAGGAAAGAGATCGACAGGAAAGAGAAAGAGACCGCAAGAAAGAGAAAGGGATAGGCAAGAAAGAGAAAGGGATAGGCAGGAAAGACAGCAGAGGAGGACCTGTTTTGGAGAGGACGCGAGGAGGAAAGACAGGATTTAAATAGGACTCTGGCGAAGCAGTATCCAGTCGTTGTAACTCGTACCGTGTAATGTTAGAAAAGTTCGAAGACAAAGATGACATTGACTTCTATCTGCAGCACTTTGAGAAAATTGCAGTGGCACACAAGTGGAGCAAGGACACATGGGTAGTGAGGTTGACTCCACAGCTGACTGGGGCGGCCAGGGAAGGTTTTCTGAGATTGCCTGCCAGTGATTCCAACAATTTTGAGAGGTTGAAGAACGACCTGATACGATTCAGAAAACAGCCTCCTTCTACCGACAAGTTCGACAGGGTTAGAAAAAGCTGGAGAAACTGTCACTAACTTTATTGAACGTCCTCTAGTGTACCTCCAGCGGTGGTTCTCTTTGTCTGGTAAGAGTTTGTCCAAAGCAGACGATGTTGTAGACATGTTTTCTACAAGACCAATTTTTCTACATACTGACTCCTGATCTCGCAGCTCATGTAATGGAGCAGCAGCCTGGTGATGTGAAAATTGCTGCCAAGCTTGCTGAAACTCACATTGAGGCTAAACGTTTTGGTCGGGTGGCAAACATGGGTGATAAAGCCTCATCAACTTTCTGAAGTCGATAACTTCATGAACGATTTTCAGGTGCTACTCAGACATGGACGCGTCACCTTGAGTCTCTATGCACTGTTTCACAGACTTCGCAGGATCTGGATGACTGCTCGTCCAACCAAATGCTTCCCTGGGTTTGAAGTTACGTATCCTGGATTTGTGGTAGGAAAGGAAAACGTAGGTGCTGATTTTTTTTTTACCAGATGCCCAGGTGTGAGTGTGGTTGACAGTTCATGGACATGATGTGTGTTTTAAACAATGTTTTTAAACTTGGTTCGGGGTTTGTCACGAACTGTCAAATGTTTTAAGGCGTGTCTCTACGCTCTGCGTGTTTACATGCGTGGGTGTGCGTGTGTGTGCGTGTGTGCGTGTGTGTGCGTGTGTGGTGTGTGTGTGTGTGTGTGTGTAAGCGTGCGTGTGTGCGGCGTTGCTCGCGTGCACGCTTCACGCGCGATTATTCAGTGTCAGCTGGAAGTTGCATCAGTGTACAGGCATCCCGTGCAGCCCATGTTGATCACTTGGCTCACTTTGGAGAGAAAAAAAAGTTAGAGTCCCGTTAGCCTGGAAGAAGGACATTATTTTTTGAGTTTGTTAGAAGAGCGTTAGAGGAGATCTTCGGTTGTGACCGCGCCGGTGAGGTTTGGGTCCTCCGAGCCATCGATGTGACGCTTTCTTGTGTCCTCGGTGAGGTGGCTGGTTTTCCAGTGCCTGCAGTCTCTAGAGCTCACTCACGGGTTTTGGTGAGTTACCTATCTGTTGTGTGCGTGTATCATTTCATTTGGTTTGCTATTGTTTTATAGATATATAGTTATATTCTTGCTTTCCCATTTCTAAAAAAAAAATACTTCACTTTCAGTTACAATTGGATTCAGACAGAGGGGAGAGAGGAAACGCGAGTTAGCCTCGCCTCGTATTCTTTTCGTTGTTGGTGTGTGACCTTCGGTATTGAATAACTGGGGTTTATTTCATGTGTAAAAAAAAAAATAAAACTTATCACAGAAAGGTGAAGATTTCGTTTTGTACATCTCCGAGTCGAATTACTGTATCGTTATACTCTTTTACGGTAAACACATTGTTTGATGTTGTGTAATGTACCATGATACTATTGTTGGGATGAAAACGCGTTTATTTTGGCTTCTACTATTCTCATTTTTTGGGGGCTCGTGTATATAAAAGGAAATCTTTTGAAACCACTCTGGATTTAATACAGAAGTAGAAGAAAACATTGTAGAAGCCTTATATTGAAGAAGGGGACATTATGGTAGTCATTTTATTATAGTCAAGTAAGCATTAACTTGCCCCACACATTTCTGGAATTTTCCTTAACATTTAACTTCTATAAGAGGGAAGGAAGTTGCTAACCAAAGTCATAACTTTTACATGGAAAAACAGAGCTGGGGAAAGACTTCTTTATTTTTAGTCATCTAAAATATTCCATTTCCCCCTCCCTTACAGTAATTTCGCTTTCTCCAGGCCTTTTCCTCTGTCCCTGCATATGAGCTGTCCGTCCCCAGTCCTCCACTTCCCCTTCATCATCACCAGCCATTTCTTCCATCAAGTCGTCCCCCCGGAGATTGCACCCTTCGACGCCCCAAGTTCAAGAATTCTTGTGTGCGCTCGCAGGGCTACATTGCCTGCGTGCTACCATGCCCCCCCCCCCCCCCCCCCCCCCCCCCCATACTGCCAGCAGTTAACCCTTTCCCGGGCGCGGGTGCTCGGACTTTTGGACATTTTTTTCGTTTGTTTTGCTCACAATCTGTCCTATAATTATAATTAATTCACCCTCATCCCCATCCTCATCATATGCGCTTTGATGTATGTTTTTTTGTGTGTAATTTTATTGTTGTGGATTTGTGTACTATGAGATGTCAATAAATGTTGGAAATTGAACTGTGTTAGTGGGTTAGTGTTAGAGTAAGAGTGGGAAAGGGTGTGGGTCTTGGTTTCGTGGGCACTAGGCCTGCGTTACAGTAGGCCTGCTCCATACAACGAAAAATGTAATATTCGAGCTTCACGGCAGCACATGGCGACCGTATTAAACTGTGTGTAAACGCCGAGCTCACGAATATCAAAGACACGTATTCCTTGCGATAATTTCATGCTTAACACGCTTAAAATCGCTTAAAAACAAGCCTATAAAAATGTTCACATTGGTCAACAACCAGACTTGTTTTGAGGAATTCCCGATCAAGGTTGAAGAGTAAGCTTTAAGTCCAATCCGTTTCCACATATTCATTAGCAGTCGGCACACTACACTTCTCTCTCAAGCACCCCTCTCTCCTTCTCCATTGTCTTGATCCTCCCCAACCCCCATCTTACCTGCCTATCTTTTAACTGACCCTGATAAAATCTTCGCTGCATCCCCTAAGCTTCTCACTGCAAAATAATCAAAATGGATTCTGTAACGTATATGTACAGATACAGACCTAAAGCAAGTCTGAGTGAGGCTTCTGACCTACTATTATTCGTTATCAGGCGCGCACGCACGTACACACACACACACACACACACACACACACACACACACACACACACACACACACACACACACACACACACACACACACACACACAAACACGCTTACACACACACACACACACACACACACACACACACACACACACACACACACACACACACACACAAACACGCTTACACACACACACACACACACACACACACACACACACACACACACACAAGCACGCTTACACACACACACACACACACAAGCACGCTTACACACACACACACACACACACACACACACACACACACACGCACGCACGCACGCACGCACGCACGCACATTTCTGATATTTTTCTTTTTTCAAAAACTGAACTTTAAAAGTCACATCCAACACTTAAAAACTGCTTGTCAGAAAGCACTGAACATTCTGAGAGTTGCGGCACACACGGATTGGGGTGCTGATAAGAACACGTTTCCATCTTTTACAGAGCTCTGGTCTGCTTTAATCTGGACATAGATGTTTAGTCTATGGCTCGAACAGACCTTCCTACCTGAACAATCTAGATCCCATTCACCATCAAGGGCTTCCACTCTGTCCGGGTGCGTTCCCCATCACCCCTGTTTACAGTTTGTGATTTATCCATGTTTCCTAATGACCCACCATGGACTTTTTCACTCCAGAGATCTGGTTTGATTTGGCACTCTACCGTCAAGATACCAGTAACTCCTTGGAGTACAAGTCCTTTTTCGCCGAACTGTGTTCGAAGTTTGACCGACCGTTCCAAATCTGAGGAGGGGGTTGTCTCTGCTTTGCATTGGCCTCTAAATCAAAACATAAAGATTTCCTCATTTTGTCGGATTCCCTTTCTGCTTTGGAGGCCATTGCCAGCTGTAACCTCAAGCATTCTCAACTGCTGACGTTATTCGAACTGTGCACCTCTCTGAAATCAGATGGATATAACATAGTTTTTGCTTGGGTTCCCAACCTTGTGGCATTCAAGGCAACAAGGTGATTGATGAACTTGCCAAAGTGCCACAAAGAAAAAGTTGAGCAGATTGTCTATCCCTCACACTGATCTGAAACTCAAAGCCCAGTAATATGTCAAAGACCTCTAGCAAGAGGAATGGAACTCGCAGACAGATAACAAACTTTTTAGAATCCGTCCAAACTTGAAAGAGTTTTTACCATGTTCCCATGATGGCCATAAAGAAGAAATAGTCTTGTGCCGTTTGCATACAGGCCACTCCTTTTACACGCATTCTTATCATTTAAAAGGTGAAGAAGCTGCATGGTGCATTCCATGTCATAGTGAAACATAATCTTTAAGAGTGTTGGGGCTTGCATTATCTGAGACACAAACACTTTACAGTAGACTCCTTGAAAACATTGTTCAGAGATGTCCCACCAGATGTGATCTTTAAATTTCTGAAAAGGTTTAACATTTTTCATCTGATGTAAGATTTTACGGAGGAAAGACTGTTTAGCAAAGGCTGTGGTGCGTTTTTAGGAGTATTTTAAAGGTTGTGTGGATGATTTTTTAAGAAATGACAAGTGAGTTGAATTCAATGTGGTCACAGCCCTGATATGGCCCTTTATGGTCGGCTGGGCTATAAGCCACATTACCTTACGTTACACGTTTCCAAGATACGGTTAGCCAAAAATATTTTATGTATGTTCGTCCACAAAGCTCAATCTGACGGACGACATGACGGGAATACTTCTGGTCGGAACAAACGTCTTTCCACCAGAACTGCGTGTATTTCTCGTCTCATGCATTACAGCATTGCCAAGAAAATAAAACAAAACTGTTGAGAAATGAAAAACTACATTTTGCATCTAAGTCGACTCATAAGCCGGCCAACAATAAATTTCCGTTCCGACTTATCAGAAAGAGTCAACCCTATCAAAAGATGGAGAGGAGGCAGAAGTAAGTATCGCGCCTCGTTTTCTATTTGCTTTTGACGGAGTCCCGTTTGCTCGCGTGGGTAGTACCCTTACCTGTGAGAGAAGAGTTCAGTTGACTGGTGTGCCTTGTCAGGTAGCCATGCGCGTCAGCTTCCTCCTGTCTGCTGATCAACGAGGACGGCCTATTGCCTCAACGGAACCTTTTCATGCACGTGAACTACCGTATGTGTGTGTGGCTTAGACTTGACAATTTGTGACTATCAGTGACGAAGTGTGATGGACAGTCAGCCTATTGCATGAACAGGTGTCAGGCAGAGAGTCAATCAGACCAACATGAAGTGGTAAATGCTTTTGATACGTGCAGCCAGGACTCCAAAGGCAGAAGACCAAGTTCAAGAGGGGAGGGACAGAGCCACGCATGTCTTGTTTGTCTGATCTAGTGTTATGATCTCCTTTTCCGATAGATTGTACTATTTTCTCTGGTCAATCTGTTTCCCCTGATATCCTAGCTCTTTGTCATATTAACGAACAACATTAAACCTATCAGGAAACTGTACTGTATACAGCTGACCACCAAAGATCACTCTGTCCATAAAGAATGTTCAATTGTCGCCAGCCACCGTGGCGTAGTGATTAGCACCATGGACTTCCGGCTGGAAGGTCAACGGTTCTATTCCCATCAGAGCCATTTACTTGTAGGGTTTTCTGCTGTCGTAGACTCTGAACCAACGTTGAGTTCGCTGTGGTCTGGATCGGGAAGACTGGGGCCACACGACCAAGTTCCATCCACTTAGTAGAAGCGTCCCTGAGATGTTGCTCAAACTCCTGACCACCACTGCAGTGTCTGTGTCTCTCAAGCCTGGTTGACGCCAGGATATAGTAATAATAATAATATTGTATGGATTTTATATGGCGCAATTCTTGGATAAGCTCATTGCTCGCTACACACACTCAAACACTCGCACTGACATGTGTTCCCATATACACACACACACACACGCACGCACACACATACACACACCTACCAACACAGGCGCACTTATCAAGTTCATCGGTTCAAGCGTAAACAATACAGTTTTGCATGCAGCACATAAAAAGTCAGGCCAGAATAATAGACACAGCATTTAGATATTATGGTTGAAGAAGGCTTTCCTAAAGAAGTATATTTTTAACTCTGACTTGAATTTAGATAATGTGGGTAGGTTACGTAAGCTGTCAGGAAGAGAATTCCAAAGAGTGGGCGCACTAAAGCTCTCTCACCGACTGTCTTTAACGAGCGCCTAGGCATTTCCAGACGTTTTTGAGAAGATGAGCAAAGAGACCGAGATGTTTGATAGGTGGACAGAGAAGCAGAAAGATACTGTGGGAGTGTCCCATCAAAGCAACGATAGGCAAAAACTGCGATTTGAACTGCCATCGATATTTGATGGCCAGCCAGTGGAGTTCATGTAACAAAGGTGTAATATGCTCATTTTTACGCTTTTTGAGAACAAGCCGACTGCACTGTTTTGCACTCTTTGTAATCGTGCAAGCTGTTCTGAAGGAAGTCCTGCTAACACAGAGTTACAGTAGTAATATATTATGAAAGTAAGCGTAAAGTACAGACCTGTCATGCAGTCTCAAGCTAGAACGGTAATGCGTAACATTTAGAAAGAAAAGGGTGTGGTACCGCCAAAGACGTAGAGAAACGGGTTACAGGACAAAACACAACGCATATTGACCTCTTGGGTCTTCTTCAGGCGAAAATAAAGAACATTTATGACAGTGAAAGCGAAGAACGAGAAACCACTTATCTTCTTGTATTCGGCGAAAAATGGCTGTTATGGCTTATCAACCAGCATTAAAATGCCTCAGATTCCATGGCCCTTAACGCCCTGCTCTTATGGTGACATCAGTTTCGATTTCTTCTCTACGTCTATGCCCTTGGAGTGATATTGTTGGGTCACCGTATCAACACGTTTATGGCGACTATTGTTGAAAGATTGCTGTAAAGCCCTGCCAAGGGAAAGCTCATCTATACTGGCTCCGTGACGACGCAGTTGTTGTCATCACTAGGGGGCTTAATACGTGGTGTTGTGCATATGTTGGATCGGAACAGGCACCGCTGAATACCACAAAATTGACTCGGTAGCAGTGCAGTTTCTCCTCAGGTGGATTGCCTCTAGATATTCCAGAATGGGAATATCTGAAGACCATCTGCTGTCAAGCTGTCTCTAGAGTTTCTTCCTACTATTAGATACTGCGTCTTTTAGGTGACGTCATGTAGTCATTTTTGCTTTAGCTTTGGCTCACGGCGATGCCTGATCATACTGTAAACGTGACTACATATGCCACAAGAGAGGTACAAACTCGAGGAATATTCGCCACACGAGGATGGATGAGGGGTGGGTGGCACACATGGGGAAGCAGAAGATAGTAAAGATTCAATTTCACACGCGCGCGCACGCACGCACGCCACGCACGCACGCACGCACGCACGCACGCACGCACGCACGCAGCACGCACGCACGCACGCACGCACGCACGCACGCACGCACGCACGCACGCACGCACGCACGCACGCACGCACGCACGCACGCCACGCACGCACGCACGCACGCACGCACGCACGCACGCACGCACGCACGCACGCACGCACGCACGCACGCACGCAGCACGCACGCACGCACGCACGCACGCACGCACGCACGCACGCGCGCGCGCGCGCACGCACGCACACACACACACACACACACACACCACACACCACACACACACACACACACACACACACACACACACACACACACACACACACACACACACACACACACACACACACACACACACACACACACACACACACACACACACACACACACACACACACACACACACACACACACACACACACACACACACACACACACACACCACACACACACACACACACACACACACACACACACACACACACACACACACACACACACCACACACACACACACACTCTCTTACCCGCGCACGCACACAAATGGAAAAAACCAAAAGATGAGTTCACTTATTCACTTTGTTGACACATGCGTGTCAAAAGTATAGTAACATCTGGTTATAACATCTAACTTTAGATACAGCATTGTGAGTAAAGCATCGGATAAGTATGACATCTAAATTTAAGTACAGCATTGTGAATAAAGCATCAAATAAGTATCCGTTCTTTTATTCAAAAAATAAAAAGCCAGAAACAAGTAAATGATAAAAAAGTGAATAATCTTCTGAATAATACAAGAAACTACCACAACATGAAAGCCCACAATCACCCACCACACCCTCATCCCTTGTCCCCCTTCAAAGAACGAATAAAGGAGAAGGTACACTGTCACATAGGTAACAAGACTTGAAGACAATAGCATTTGCATGAAAGAAGCGGATGTCACCTCTGGTATCCATGGTGACTTCTCCCGAGATCTTGGTCTCCAGTCCTTCACACCTTGTGGATTCACTTGGAATGAGGAGTCAGCGGTAATCCTATCAGCTGAGACAGTCAGCGGTAACCCTGTCAGCTGAGACAGTCAGCAGTAACCCTGTCAGCTGAGACAGTCAGCGGTAACCCTGTCATCTGAGACAGTCAGCGGTAACCCTGTCAGCTGAGACAGTCAGCGGTAACCCTGTCAGCTGAGACAGTCAGCAGTAACCCTGTCAGCTGAGACAGTCAGCGGTAACCCTGTCAGCTGAGGCAGTCAACGGTAACCCTGTCAGCTGAGACAGTCAGCGGTAACCCTGTCAGTTGAGGCAGTCAGTAGTAACCCTGTCAGCTGAGGCAGTCAGTAGTAACCCTGTCAGCTGAGGCAGTCAGTAGTAACCCTGTCAGCTGAGACAGTCAGTAGTAACCCTGTCAGCTGAGACAGTCAGCGGTAACCCTGTCAGCTGAGACAGTCAGCAGTAACCCTGTCAGCTGAGACAGTCAGCAGTAACCCTGTCAGCTGAGACGATCAGCGGTAACCCTGTCAGCTGAGACAGTCAACGGTAACCCTGTCAGCTGAGACAGTCAGCGGTAACCCTGTCAGTTGAGGCAGTCAGTAGTAACCCTGTCAGCTGAGGCAGTCAGTAGTAACCCTGTCAGCTGAGGCAGTCAGTAGTAACCCTGTCAGCTGAGACAGTCCAGTAGTAACCCTGTCAGCTGAGACAGTCAGCAGTAACCCTGTCCAGCTGAGACAGTCAGCGGTAACCCTGTAAACTGAGACAGTCCAGCAGTAACCCTGTCAGCTGAGACAGTCAGCAGTAACCCTGTCAGCTGAGGCAGTCAGCAGTAACCCTGTCAGCTCTGTTCACTCGGATGAGGCAGTCAGCAGTAACCTTGTCAGCTGAGACAGTCAGCGGTAACCCTGTCAGCTTTGTTCACTCGGATGAGGCAGTCAGCAGTAACCCTGTCAGCTGAGACAGTCAGCGGTAACCCTGTCAGCTTTGTTCACTCGGGATGAGGCAGTCAGCAGTAACCCTGTCAGCTGAGACAGTCAGCGGTAACCCTGTCAGCTTGTTCACTCGGATGAGGCAGTCAGCAGTAAACCCTGTCAGCTGAGACAGTCAGCGGTAACCCTGTCAGCTTTGTTCACTCGGGATGAAGCAGTCAGCGTTAACCCTGTCAGCTTTGTTCCAACAATTCAAAGTTAAAATAAGTGCACTTCCTTGATTATGTTCGTTTAGTTCCTGATTTTGTTTCTAAGGATATTTTGATCGAACAGTGATGGCCCGCATAGAAAGGTCTGTGGTTTCCATCGTCATGTCCAATGTTTACACAGATTGCAGGGAGTCCAGTATGTCCTATGCTGACGTTGATTTGGTTAAAGGATGCTGAAGAAAACACATGATCGGTCCACAACACAAAGCTGAACAACACAGCTCAGGGTGAAATAAACCCGGATCCTCCATCAACTGTTGGAAAAGGCCAAACACCATTGCTTAGTATTGTGTTACAATAATACACAGAAGTCACAGCAGTCGCATCAGTTCATTCAATAGAGAGAAAAACCCTACCTCTCTCGTGTTATCTAAGTATTGTTTTGATTAAATGCCATCAGAACGTTTGTGGGGAGTTCGTAACAAGCACCCTCATGGTTTCGGATCCAACAAATAGATGAGCGTCAATCTTGTCTCATGTGGTAGGGCCACTGGGTTACAAGATTTTGGTCGTAAAACGCTATGTATGGAACAGGCACAATTCTGCCGTACTGCATGCACACAGAGAGGCAGTAATGTCAGGTGTGAGGGTAAAAGATGCTTTTGTAGATAATATATGTTATAAATGATAACATAGAAAACGGAAATTTTCCAGTTTTGTATCAAAATTTGTAAATGTTACGAACGTAGATTTGGTTAACGTTTGTGGTAGGCTGCACAACCCTTTACCTTTAAATAACTTGAACAAGCAGAAGAGTTTGCCAGTTTGAAGTTGATTTTGTTACAAAGATGGACAGTCTCGGAATGCACGTGTTCATGAGTGTGTGTGAGTGATTGTGAACTCGACTGCAGTGAGACAGACGCTGAAAACTACAGTATGCATGAAGATGCCCTAATGTGCAGTTGTCGAATGCTAACGACGATTACAAGTGGTGTTTGCTACGCTGTATCTGCATTATTTAGTTTGTGTGTTTAGCAAATTTACTGGGACTCTTTGGCTCATTATCTGTATTTCATTGTTTTCCAGTTATTTGTTTGGAGAGACAGAAACCCTCAGGTACATTACTTATCTTTCTGTTTCTGTAGTATCTGGATAACATTATTTACTTCAGTTGTTCTCAGAATAAACTCTTGTGCAACGATGAGTCCATAACAGTGGTGACCCCTAGTGTTTATGCACTAGAGTGGGTCAGCACACGTACCCATGTCCTTACTTGAAAATAAGTTACATTTACTTAACCCACTCCATGACAGTGTGAGAAGCTTAGTTCATGACAGGCATGGCGGTAGCTGATCCCAGGAAAGCTGAGCGTCTTCCTCTCGCCACATCTGTGTGATGGTCTTGACCTGAGTGTAGAACTGGATGCCCTGTGACACAGATCCCATTACATCAGCCAATCAACTCTCTGTTGATAGATCGAAGAAACTTACAAACTGCCTATAAGGAACAAAATAATTACATCAGCCAATCAACTCTCTGTTGATAGATCGAAGAAACATACAAACTGCCTATAAGGAACAAAATACTTAATTTCTAGTAGAAATAATGTATAGCAAGAGTTCGATTTAATGTTGGAAAAATTGCACCACACCAGTATGAAACTCGATATGCAAAAACCAATACGCTTTTAAAAAAAAATCACTTGGTAAACACACTGCAAAACACTGTAGTACATAATGCTGTCAAGTATTGGACTCCTGTCAGAATATACCAGCTTTTGCTTTCTAAGCTACCTTTTCCGTTTCTGTCCTCTCCATATGCATTGGAAATACATTTTTGTGTTGATTTGGTGTCAGCGTTTCTAACATTTTGGTTTCTAGCGTTTGGCCATAGCCACTTTGGAATCTAACAATAGAGTTCCGGAATTGAAAGTTTGATCTGATAAAGAAAGAAAATCAACACAACAAACAAGCCCTGCGTGATTTTAGTAACATATGACAAACACATGTTACACATGTCAAGCATCATTCTGTTGTAAGTTTCACCAAACGGTGTACTCCACGATCTCTTGAAGAATTGTCCAATGTGTCTCAGCCTGACTTCAGTGATATGAATCACAGAGAGGACCCACGGCTGACGTTAGATGCCTTACTGATGTACAGTATTCCCAACACTTTAACATGTATACTGAGGATTCAGTGTTTGAAAACAAGGACGGTGGTGTATTGTTTTATGCTAGGTTTCATAACAGAAAGGTGTGTCTTCTAGTAAAGGATATAATCTATACTTGTCATCTTGGAAAACATGACGAGCAACCATGCAAATATTCATCAGGATTTCCAAGGCATTTATGAATTCCTATACAAAGAAGAATTAAAATGCACAACATGCTGAAAATTGCGGAAACAAGCTTAATTTCTATTGTAAGGAATTGAAAAAAAGTTTTAGTACAAATGGAGATGGTTAGAAATGTTCGTGCCAGCCCACACCTGTCCGTTGTTCCCTTAAAGCACCTGTCTGATGTGAATACAATGAATCGACAGGTATATTAATATAATGTTAATCTACAATCATAGCAGTATAAAGAGAAGGAATAAAGACATTGCAACCTCTTGTGGATCTGAAAAAAGAATACATGCATGGCGATCACTCTTCGGATGTAATGCATCTCAAGGAATTGGTTAGGATATCCGAATTTTCAATACATGTGTGACAGGGGTAGAACTAATTTAAATCCTTTGTTAGATCTCCTGAGGAAATGCAATCCTCCACTCTTGGCCAATTTTTAAAATGAACAACCAAACAGCAGAGGAAAATATGAAATATTTCACAGGGTTCGTAAACATATATTAAAATAAAAAATGAATAAAAACAAAAAACGGACACGGCCCCGGGATTATTCTAAAAATATGATTTACCTCGAGTGATTTTGTCAGTTTCATTGAGTTTCCGACAAAAGTGTGCCAGGCATAGAATTGATTTTACATCTCACACTTCATTATGCCCTAACACACACACACACACACACACACACACACACACACACACACACACACACACACACACACCTCGAAACAAATTTGTTGGTTTTTAATTCTTCCATTTTAAAATCCTATTTTAAACTGGTATATATATATATATATATATATATATATATATATATATATATATATATATATATATATATATACAACAAACTAATAAATTCCAAGGATAAGGGATAAGTACCGAGTACCGTTTCAGCAACTTACAGAGCAGCTTGGTGTTGCAATGACTGCAAGAAATATTGAATTATAAACAAAGCTTGCTCTTATGTCTTAGATTGAAGAAATAGGGGGAGATAAGCATTCATATCTGCAGTGGTAGATGATTCTGCCTAACTAACAGTATGTGCTTGAGTGGGTGAATGGGGAAAAATAAAATAAATGCTTCTCAAAATGAGCCTTCAGCAAGCTTATAGTCTCCAAGGGGGAGAATACATATAAGAATTGATTTTACATCTCACACTACATTATGCCCTAACACACACACACACACACACACACACACACACACACACATATAATATATATATAATAATATATATATATATATATACAATAAACTAATAAATTCCAAGGATAAGTACCAAGCACCGTTCCAGCAACTTACAGAGCAGCTTGGTGTTGCAATGACTGCAAGAATATTCAATTATAATCAAAGCTTGCTCTTATGTCTGAGATTATAGAAATAGGGAGAGATAAGCATTCATATCTGCAGTGGTAGAAAAGTCTGCCTAACAGTATGTGCTTGCATGGGTGAATGGGGAATAATAAATGCTTCTCAAAATGAACCTTCAGCAACCTTATAATCTCCAAGGGAGAGACAATCTCCAATAAGGAGGAAACTCACTAACATATAACTCCTGTCATATACCGATAACTCGAAACCTGATTGTTTCTCCTCAGTGACCGCGGAAAGTGGTAACTTGACTCCCCTGCCTTTTCGGTTTTAAGAAGAATGCTATCCCCGAAAAAGGCTGGTGTGCAATACCATATTATGCTTGTTGAGTTGTAAAAAAACAACCAAACGTGCCACCTAATAAGCAAAAGAAAATCATGAAAGAGCAAAACAAGCTACATTTTCTTGTGAAAAGTAGAAAAAATAAAAAGATAACCTCTTAAGACACACGTGCTGAGGGCCAGTTCTTGGAAAGAATCTGCAAGGGACTGAATTACAATAAACTAATAAGTTCCCAAGGATAAGTACCAAGCACCGTTCCAGCAACTTACAGAGCAGCTTGGTGTTGCAATGACTGCATAAAATATTCAATCATAAACAAAGCTTGTTCTCATGTCTTAGATTAAAGAAATAGGGGAGATATATATCAGGACAACTTGGAAAACACAAAACAACAAGTAGGCTGTAGTTTCCCAATGTTTCGGTTGTTGGGCCTTCCTCTGGGGAGTTTATTTTACTGGCAAGGAAGCAGTCACACCAAAATATTCTATACAACAAAAAATGTGAAAATCGTTCACTTAACAAACCTTCCTGCAACAGATAAATCTCATACCCCACTCCTCCCCCCCCCCCCCCCCCCACCAACCACAAACCTGTCATGACTAGACATAACTCCGTCCCCTCGACTCCCCCCCCCACACACACACACACATATACACACAAGCCACTTCCACACACCCTGCGAAGTCAATGCTTCGCTTACCACTCCCATTTTATATATATATATATATATATATATAATATATATATATATATATATAATGCTGAACAATTAAGCAGTGGCGGAAAAACAAGTGCAGGTTAACAATTCTTCGGTCGTTATAGTAATGACTTGGCAAAGATTTGAACTTTAAAAAAAAATTGAAGATGAAGAAAATGGGTGGAATATATTATAAATATGAGAAGCCCTTCACTAGCTGCCTGAGGGAATCATCGTAATCCCTCTTGAAAGCACATTTATTTGTATTGTCTGCTCCTAGGCCTTTCGTCCGCTGGATCGGACTCATCAGGGAGACACGGCTGATTGTGTCAGTGCTCTTGGTGTCAAATAGAGACACACCACAGTCCATAATTCTGTGGTGTTCTCACCACCAAGGGTTCAAAAAAGAATCCAACAGCACCCTCAAAGCAGCCAGCGAAGGGTAGTAAATGGAACAAAACACAAGTGTGGAGATGAAAAAAGTTGCTGAAAAACTAAAAGCATTATTCAAACAATATAAAATATAGAGGACAATCTTTGAGCCTATGCTTGAGGATCCATTCAAGGATGCAAGGGAGATAAAAAGATATGGAACAGTCTGAGTGGTCAGTTTTGCTGTTCAATAACCCAAGCATTGTGAGTGGCTAAGAATTGTACAGAACACACACACACACACACACACACACACACACACACACACACACACACACACACACACACACACACACACATATATATATATATATATATAATACAACACACTAATAAATTCCAAGGATAAGTACCGAGCACCGTTCCAGCAACTTACAGACCAGCTTGGTGTTGCAATGACTGCAAGAAATATTGAATTATAAACAAAGCTTGCTCTTATGTCTTAGATTGAAGAAATAGGGGGAGATACGCATTCATACCTGCAGTGGCAGATGATTCTTCCTAACTAACAGTATGTGCTTGAGTGGGTGGATGGGGAAAATAAAATAAATGCTTCTCAAAATGAGCCTTCAGCAAGCTTATATTCTCCAAGGGGGAGAGACATCCTCCAATCGGGAGGGAAACTCACTAACATATAACTCCTGGTCATATACCGATATTTCGAAACTTGGTGGTTTCTCCTCAGTGACCGCGGAAAGTGGTAATTTGACTCCTCTGCCTTTTCAGTTTTAAGAAGAATGCAATCCCAGAAAAGGCTGGTGTGCAATACTGTAGTATGTTTGTTGAGTTTTCAAAAACCAACCAAAGGTGCCATCTAAGAAGCAAAAGAAAATCATGAAAGAGCAAAACAAGCTACATTCTATACAATATAATATATATATATATATATTATATATATATAATATATATATATATATATATATATATATATATATCAAGACACAGATGAAACATTTAAAAAATAATAACCCTTTTTTTAACAAAGGGCAAATGTTATGCAGAGAAGCACCACGTCAACACAGAATTTGAGAGTAAACAGTATCGTCCAGACTGAAACTGTTTACAGAGAATCAAAGAAAAAATAATCCTGTTCCAGACACTAACTTGTTTGCCCCACATATTGGTATCCCCAAGGAATGAGCCTCGTGACCCTGTGAAGGAGAACATAGGCAGGGGCATTGGAATGGACACGTTGACCCCCACCAAGCCAACGTCACACTCCATGGTGTATTTGCGTGCAGTGGCTCCATTGGTGGTGAAGATGGCCGTGCTGTTGCCATAAGGGTTGGAGCTGACCATGTTAATGGCTTCGTCCAGCGTGTCCACCTCTGTGTAGCACTTCATGCTGGGCTGAAAGAAAGACGTTTATTGTAATCAAGTCACAGCTACAAACTGAATATCTATGGCTTCAGATATGAAACTAATCATTCCATTTCAAGAATTATTATGCTTATACTCTATGCAACGTGATTCACTTTTAAGACCTGTATCTACAGTCTTTTAACATTTTCGAACATCTGTATTAGAATAAGTGAAGTGATTCAGTTCATCCATTTCTGCATGTACACCATTTTAGTTTATTCTTTCGTTAAAGTGGTAGCGAGAAAAAAAAGAAGAAAAATGGACAAAGAAGTGTGGGGAAGGAGAGAAAGAAGAAGTAAAGGGGAGGTTGCAGGACAGTGGTGGGGGAGGGAGTTGGGATGGGAGCTA
>CM031605.1:62718964-62751464 GCA_018398815.1 Conus ventricosus | reverse complement strand
CACCAGAGCGGGACACAGCAAAACCGTCATCGAGGAAAAACGGTACGCACCACGCGGGAAGGAAAGCAGCAAACATCCTGGCAGACTTTTACAAAGAGGAAAGCAAAGCAACAATACCCAATGCCCGAGTGCAGGAAGTCAGCAAGGAAACCAAGGAGAAGCTGAAACACCAGAACCCCACACCGTCCATGATGTCAGCCTTCTCCATGACTGAACTCAATGCAGCCATTAAAAAACTAAAGCCAAAGAAAGCCCCAGGGAAAGATGGTGTTACCAATGACATGATCAGGAGATTTGGAACCACAGCAAAACAGAAGCTTCTTCTGATCATCGACCAGTCATGGAGCTCAGGGAAATTCCCAGACCGATGGAGAGAAGCAGTCATCATCCCCATCAGAAAGAAACAGAAAGACAAAACCAAGAAATCCAGCTACCGACCAATCAGCCTCCTCAGTTGTCTGGGCAAGGTGATGGAAAGAATGGTGAAAACAAGACTGCTGAACACCTGGAAGAAAATCACCTGCTCAGCAACACACAGTCGGCTTACAGAAAAACCACAGTACGGAAGACCAGCTTGTGTACCTCGCCCAACAGATCGAAAACGCCTTTCAGGAGAAGAAAAAGGTACTCGCTGTCTTTGTGGACCTGACCAAAGCCTTCGACAAGGTATGGAAGGAAGGACTGCTCCTGAAGCTGCTAAACAAGAAAGTGGAAGGGAATATGTACCGCTGGATACGCAACTTCCTCCAGTACCGCACAGCAAGAGTTCAACTTGATGGGAAAATTAGCCATCGAATCACTCTACAACAAGGTGTACCACAAGGAGGAGTCATTTCCCCTACACTCTTTCTCATCTTCATTGACGACATCGCTGAGAAGCTCACCAAGCACATCTCCAGAGCTCTCCACGCCGACAACTTTGCTGCCTGGAGTACTGCAGAACATTTAACCACAGCCAGCTACAGGATGCAGGAAGCACTGGAACACGTCGAAAGATGGGCCTCTGACTGGGGCGTAGAAATCAACGCCACCAAAACAGTGGCCACAGTCTTCTCGCTGTCGCCACTGCCAGAAACCATCAGCCTGAAAATAAATGGAAGAGAGCTGAAACAAGAAGACAACCCAACATACCTAGGCATCAAGCTGGACAAGCGGCTTACTTGGAATCCGCACCTCAAGAACATTGAAAACGAAGCAGTCAGGAAGCTCGCCATCATGAAGAAGCTGGCCGGTACATCCTGGGGCGCAAACAGCAGCCTCCTGCAGAAGGTGTACGTGGGTACCGTCAGACCAACCCTGGAGTATGGCAGTTCTGCATGGGCCACTGCATCCAAGACCAACACCAGTCGCCTGAACAAAGTGCAGAATGCAGGATTGCGACTGATCACGGGTGGGATGAAGACTACCCCAATCCAAGCCATGGAGAAGCTTACTAGCCTACATTCCCTCGAAGACAGACGCGAGGAGAAGGTTTTCATCCACAGTGAAAAGTTACTGCGTATGCCTACCCACCCCATGCACACCGAGATGCAGAACCCCACCAAAAACAGGCTAAAGAGAACAAGTTTCAACCACCAGTCTAAGAGCCTGCATCACAGAAATGAAGACCTGCTGCCTGCTTCACCAGCCGAAATGGAGATGCTTCCAGATTGTGAGGAACCAGACAATCACCTAGAGGATGTCGCAATCATCACTGAAGTTCCTGGCATTAAAAGAATGGACCGTCAAGCCCCTCAAGTAATGAAAGCTCTGGCACAGGAGATGATTGCCAACCAATACAACCCCAGTGAGTGGACCCACGTCTTCACAGATGGATCCTCAGAAGGAGCAGTCAAGAATGGAGGAGCAGGTTCTTCATCAGACACACCAATGGAAGATTGACACACAAGGCCTTCCCCACCGGAAAGATCTCCTCCAACTACAGAGCGGAGACAATAGCACTGCTCCACGCAGTGAGGGTCTTTTGGGACCAGGCATCCCATCACAGAAGGTTGTCTTCTTCACAGACTGCCGATCTCTGCTGCAGGGACTTCAGAACACAAGAAATGAACAACATACGCAAGACATCAAGGCTGCCCTCCACGAACTCTCAAAACAGTCTGTCATTACACTTCAGTGGATTCCGTCTCACTGTGGGATCATGGGCAACGAAAAAGCTGATGCTCTCTCCAAGGCAGGCAGCAAAATGGAGCAGTTCAGCCACCCCGTGACCTACAGGGAGGCCAAGACCATCATCCACAACCAGTTTCAGTCCCAGTGGAAGAGAAGGCTGGTGCAGAGAATGGTGCTGACCCGATCCACCAGCTCCAAAGGCACCAGCAGACAATCCTCTTCAGACTGAGGACCGGCCACTGCAGACTGCTGAGCCACCTTAACCCCCTGAAGATCACCTACACTGACCAGTGTCCATGCGGCACTGGACCCCAGACCCCTGAACATGTCCTACTGCGCTGTCCTACTCACGCAGCTCTACGACACAAAACCTGGCCGGGGGAGCGGAGTTACAGGTGCAGCTTTGGGGAGCCCGTTCTGACCTGGAGAAGACCGCGGGCTTCATCATGGCGGCCGGTTACAAGTCTGACGCATCCAGCTTAAATCGAACGCAGAAGAAGAAGAAGAATTCATAACGGGGACTTAACGGTCGGCTGGGCGCTAAGTGACATGAACTGAATTGAACGGACTTACCCGCAGAGACCTTGAGCTCTTGGGCACGCTTTACAAACTCGGGGATCCATTTCTTGGAGTCCCCCACGAAGAGAGCTATCTCCGTGGACATACATCTCTGCCCTGCACCACCAAAACGCCGCTTCCAGCAGCTGTGGAAGACAGAAAGAATGGAGGGATTGAGAGAAAGGGGTGGCAGAGGGGAAGAGGAGCAGAGGGAAGGGGGAAGGATTGGGTGTAAGGGTCGGAAGGAAAGGTAGGGTGGGAGAAGTGGGTAGGAGGGAGGTTAGTCGGAGGAGTGCAGGAGGGCAATGGTATAGAGAGAAAGAGGAAGAAGGAGGCCTATTTGTGATGTTTTGTTCTTGACACAACAATCCACATGACTTTAAAGATATCACCAGTATGATGCAGAGTTAAAATGAATAGTAGAAATCACCTACAGTCGGTTAAACACCTTTAAAGAATAGGAGGAATGTCATGATAAACCTTACAAGAAGGCTTAATATCTAAATTTTCTCCTTCTCTACCAGGTATAGATTCTGTTATCTCTATTTCCACAGGTGTCATTATTCTCCACACGCCTTTCTCTTGTATTATCTCTATCTATTATTATAATTATAATGAATACTTATATAGCGCCTATTCTCAGCTAGAGACCAAGCTCTAAGCGCTTTACAATCCACACTCGTTTACACAACAGGCTGCCTACCTGGGTATCGCCGACTGAAGAGCTGCCAGCTGGCGCTTCATTCAGTCGTTTCCCGCGTCATCCAGTCCATTCGATTTACTATCAGTCATTCAATAGATTTACTATTGTATTTCATTTTCCACAAATGACATAATTCGTCCATCCGGTTCACCTCCTAATACCGAAAAATGGGTCCCGTACCTCTACCAACCCACCCATCCCCCAACTCACATCTCGTTTTCTCCAAACCCATCTCCAGAATACACCACTCATTTTCTAATTGTAATATTTAAACGCAACGACAGTGATGTTTATTTCGATTTGCATTTGTTTTCCGGCTACTTTGTTATCACTTATAATTATACTTAAAACAGACAATCATTGATAATCTTATTATTGCGTCTGTGATGAATGCTCAACATTTCACTGTAACTGGAAAAAATAATTATGAGGTAAAAAAAAAAGGAAAAAATTATTCAAATGCTCTTCTACACAAGGAATTTTTACTTTTGAACTCCGATGGTGTACAGATTTAGGGGTTTTGTTTACTAATTTGAAACACGCGCCCGCGCGTGCCGCATACACACACGCACAACACACAACACACACACACACACCACACACACACACACACACACACACACACACACACACACACACACACACACACACACACACACACACACACACACACACACACACACACACACACCGCGCGCGCGCGGCGCGCGCGCACATACAAGCATGCGCATAACTCTTCTGAGACAGTTACATAATTCAATATTCATCCATACTGTCAACATGATTACACAAAAAGAAGGAACCTTGTTTTAACCAATCTTGGTGTAGAGGTGGAGAATGTCCCAAAGCCCAAACCCCGTGCATTGTGGTTCGGACCGGGGTCCTGATTCTGATCAAACAGTGGATTCATTACACCCATCAGCAAGATCTTTTAACTTTGTACGAAAAACAGTATTGACTGGGATTATAAAGAAAGACATTACAAAACAAATTTATACAGAAAGATGTTACAAAGTGGATTATTCAGGAAGATATTTATAATTTGATTACACAGAAAGATATTGCAAATTTGATTTTTAGAGAAAGTTATGACAATTTGATCTACAGAAGGATGTTACACATTTGTTAATACCTAAACATAAAACCATTTGATTACACATGTTTGATTATACGAAAGGGATATTACACAATTGATTGTCCCAAAGACACTACAAATTTGATTCTACAGAAAGATATTGCACATTTGATTTAGTGAAAGATATTACGAATTTAATGATACAGAAAGACATTGCAAATTCGATTTATACAGAAAGATATAGTTTCATTAGACAAAAAGATATTACAAATTTGATTTTTACAGAAACATCTCTGAAATTTGATTATACAGAAAGATATTACAAATTTGTATCATACAGAAGTTATTCCCACATTTGATTACACAGGGAGGTATTACAATTTTTATATAGAAAGATGTTACAATTTTGTTTTATACAGAAATATATTACAGATATGATTTTTGCAGAAAGATGTTACAAATTTGATTAGGGCAGAAATATACTGCATACAGAAAGATAATACAAATTTGATTATTACAGAAGGAAGTTCCAAAGTTGATTTACATAAAGATATTGCAAATGTGATGACACAGAAAGTTATTCCCTCACTTATTATGAAAAAAATGATATCACAAATTCGACATACAGAAACATTATTACACATGTGATTATACAGAAATATGTTACAAATTTCATTATACAGGAAAAACATAACAATCTAATTATACAGAAAGATTTTAAACACATTTCATTATACCGAAAGATATTACAAATTTGTTACACCGAAAGACATTACATATTTTTTTCATACTGAAAGACATTACACATTAGATTATACGGAAATAAATTTGCAAAATTCGATTTTAGAGAAAGGTATTACACTTTTTAATTATACAGAAAGAATGTTCCGCAGTGATTATAGAGAAAGATATAGCACATTTGATTTATAGAGAAAGATATTACCATTTTGCTTCTAAAGAAAGATACACATTTGATTCTACAGAAGATATTGCCCCATTTGATTTACAGAAAGATATTACACATTTGATTCTACAGAAAGGAACTACAAATTGTATTCTACAGAAAGAAATAACAAATTTGATTCAACAGAAGGATATTACACATTTGATTCTACAGAAAGAAACTACAAATTTGATTCTAAGAAAGATATTACACATTTGATGCTACAGAAAGGAACTACAAATTTGGGATTCTACAGAAAGATATTACACATTTGATTCTACAGAAAGAAATTACACATTTGATTCTACAGAGCCGGAATTTTGTGTGGAATTGGATTTTTACTCTTTATCACATCAAATTCTACACAAAAATTCCGGCTCTACAAGTCACTATAGTCTCACATCCTGTTCTTTGGTGCAAGGCATGAACACTCTGGGCAAACAGAAAGAAGACCTGGCGTTTTTGACCAATGCCTGAGGAACTACTCTGCATCTGACAGGGCCAAGCCAGTGATTTGCGCGGAACCTGGTCACCAACCTAATTGGGCCCCACAAAACCACTATGGCAACCGTCAAACGATGGAAGATGGCATGGTTTGGCCACATCATTCCTCACAACCCCTCTCCAAAACTACCCCCCAAAGGGTTTAACGTTGAAGGAGGGCGCAGACGGGGAAAGGGCGAAAAAGAGTGGTCCGAAAACATAAAGGATTAGACCAAAATGCCATATCAGATCTCTTCACGACAGCTACCAACAGAAGAGCCTGGAGAGAAAGGCGAATCCCTCATCACGCCCCCCACCCCCCCCACCCCCCAACGACCCAGCTCTCAGGGGAATGAGATGGTGATGATTCCACAAAAAGAAATTTACACTTTGATTCTATCAAGAAGATAGAAATTTGATTCTACAGAGATATATTACATTTCATTATCAGAAAGATATTAGAAATTTGATTGCAAAATCTATATTCCAAAATTTGATTTACACAAAGATATTACAAATTGTAAAATACAGAAAGAATTCGCACATTTGTTTTCTACAGAAAGATATTACCAATTAGATTATACAAAGAAGTATTACAAATTAGTTTATACAAAAATATATTACAAATCTGTTTATACAGGAGAAGTTACAAGTTTTTATTAAACGAACAATTCTAAAATTTTTGATTATACAAAAAACTAACGATCCGTTTTTACAGAAACTATTGGGAACGTCGCCCCTGGCCCTGTATTAGTGTGGATCCATGGCGCGGATATCTATCTAAAAAAGAAATCTGGGGTCCGGTAACCAAACTCATAACCTGTTTTTCCCCACTGAGCAAGAACAGTGTGAAGGTAATGATAAGTTTGTCCAATAATTACTCATCACATAAGGCGGGTAAATGTGGGTAGGTGCCTGTATACACCCCATGGGCAGTGTTTCTTGACCCTACCCCAAAATTATAGAGAGTGGTTTGGGAACATTGGGGGAAGGGGGGGATTGGGGGTGCAGTTCTGGCGCGGTCCACAATCATACCCACTCCTCCCACATTCCACTCAAATTCAGTTTGCAGTTGTTTGAACTGATATCTTCCCTGAGGAAATTATTTGGACCACTGGATCTAAACACATTTTTTTCTCCAGAACTGTCCCGTTTACCATGGGCCCTGGAGTACCATTTCCTGATGTGATGTTTGTTTGTTTTGTTTGTTTTTTTTTTTTTTCTGCCCAAAAACCCTCTGCGCCACCTCAGAGGCAGGCACCCACGCCGCTCTTTCTGAACCCGTCCCAGCCACGCCCGGTCGACCCCGCCGCAGCTCTGGCCCGGCAATCCACAGGGAGCAGTAAAATGTCAAGTCGTCAAGAGGCAACCCACCGGAGGAGACACTGCACTGCTGCGGGGTCACTTCGGTGGTGTTCAGTGGCGCCTGTTCTGATCTAACATACGCAGGACATCACCTACTAAGCCCCCTACTGACGACATTAATTGCTTAGTCGCGGATCCGGCTCGAGTGAGCTCTCCCTCCGGAGGCCCCCGCCACCACGCCCGCCCAAAAGGGACGCCTCCATGGACTCGCCGATATCAGTGACCCCGCGGAACCAAACTAAGGCCACGGAGTGGAAAAGACATCAAAATTGAGGTCCCCATGACAGCGGGGGCATGAAGGGCCACAGATTTGAGACTTTTTTTTTAATGCTGACAATGAGAATGAGGATGATTAAGATAATACGGATTTCCATTTCGGTCTGAGACTACATGACAGGGCTTTTAATCTACGCTTCCTTTCTTTATTATATCCCGGTGTCAACCAGGCCTGAGAGTTTACAGGCCCCTGCAGTTTTTGGTTGGAAATTTGAGCAACACTTCAGAAACGCATCCACTAAGTGGATGAAACTCGACGTGTGGTCCAGTTTCCCAACTGAGTCCGCAGCAAGTCAACTCTGGGTAGGACCCGGGGTCGGGGCAGAAAACCCACAGGGACTCTGATGGGTTCGAACCCACGACCTCCCAGCGGGAGTCCGCGTCGCAAACCACTTTGCCACGGCGGTTGGTCCTGATGTGAATGTTGGGGTTGTGGGGTGCTAGCGGTGGCCTTGAAAAAATCTGGCCTAGAGACGGACAACTTTTACAAACGGGTTTAGTTTTCAGTTGGAAATCCATGGTGACCGCCATCGTCATGAAGGCTTACAATTTTCCCGGCCCTAGACTTTCGGCGCAGTCTGGCATCCCGTTGGATAACCCATAGAAAGCCATGGATGGTGTGTGACTGTGTATTCAAATCGATTACCCATACACAGTCAAGCGTTCAGAAATTCGCCACCCCAAACACACACACCCACACACAACACACACACACACAACACACACACCACACAACACACACACCAACACACACAAAAATGCATTACGGACGCAAACACACACACACACACACACACACACACACACACACACACACACACACACAAAACACACACACATTGATTGAAATTTGTTTCAGGATAAAGTCATATGCCACATCCATTCCAGACTTTAAAATCAGCTTACGTGAACACATTCCCTCACAACATGGATAAATGGGTGTCCATGAGTACTTGCCATACACTCTAGAAATGCTGTAGTAATGGTTTTCTGATGGTGATCTCTCCCCTCTCTCTCTTTTCTCTCTCTCTCTCTCCTCTCTCTCTCTCTTCTCTCTCTCTCTCTTCTCTCTTCTTTGGAAGGAAACAGGTAAAGAAAACTGGGCTCATTAAGTAAAGAAAGTCCTTTCAGAACAGGGTTTTGGAATAGTGTGGATGGCCCAGGAAGTAGGGAAGGGAGCATCAGTTTATTGCGGAATTTAAAGCAGGCTTATTTGTTCTTTTAAACAGAATTGGCACTCCGATAGGGAAACGTAATGAAAAATTTGTGGTTTTTCTCATTTAGAATGTGTTTCATTCTGAAAAGTTTCTCAATGTTATAACAGATTGATGGCACAGAATAAATTACGCAAGATTTAGGTTGAGACTTTAGATCAGGAATAGAGTTTTAGAATTTACCGCCAATGACATTGACAAACAAAGCACAGAAAGACACGATGCATTTAACCACTTGGGTCTTCATCAGGCGAAAAAATAAATCACATTTAACATGTGGGACAGTACAAAAATACGAAAAACAAAAAAGGGGGATGAAAAAATGAATTATCTGTAATTCTCCATGAAGGCGGAAATGACATGAGGCCAGGGGGTTATGGGAGAGGAAACAGGGGGGGGGGGGGGGGGGGGGGGGGGTTGCGTCGGGGAGGTGTGTGTGTGTGATATGATAGGGTTGTGTGTCTAGTTTTTTAGGATGGTATGATATCTTTGTGATGGTTTTGGTAATGGTGGATAGAAATGATGGGAAAAAAAAAAAAAAAAAAAAAAAAAAAAAAAAGGAGAGAAGAAAGGGTGTGTGTGTGGGGGGGGGATTTAAGGGGAAGGAAACAAAACAAATTAAAATTTGACAGATGGAGGGTTGCTGTAAATACTGTATGAAGTGAGTGAAGAGGATGTGGTGGGGTGTTTGTAAGTGTGTGTGTATGTGTGTGTGTTGGTAGGGGATATTGCCAAAATGATGTGGAAGAGGTGGGGGATGTGTGTTTGGTTATTGTTGGATATTGGGCCTTGGGGTGTAGTGTGCCCAGTTTGGAAATGAGATGGGATTCTTGGTTGTGCGGAATTTACTGAGAACTTTAGGTTTTAATGCGAACAAAAGTGGTTTGAATGTGAAACATTTCCCCAAAATCTCCTTGCCCTGCATGTTGACCAAATTTTTGATGACGAAGAAAACTTTCTGTTCCACTGTAATGCTTGTAATGAGTGCGGACAAATTGTTCACTTTTTCCAGTTAGATATAGCGAAAAGACAAATGTTGCTGTCGGTTATCATCAGATAATGAAAATTGTAATTAAATCAGTTGCGAAATTCATCGCAGAAGCATTGAAAATTAGACAGATGGGGATTGTGAAATTTAAAATAATGCATTTAAGGTTTTCTGAAAGAATATTTTCATTCAGCGCAAGTGGAAGAGATCAGTAAGATGCATTGTCATCATTTGAACGAGTGGATGGTTTGAGTCAGTCTGGTTGTTTTTGGGTTTTTTTTTTCCCCCTAATTGCATTTCTCCTGTGCGTGAGGACATAAGGAATGTTATGAATTTTTTTTGTTTTTAACCTTTGATTTGGTGCACACTAGGAATGAATGTGTTTCTATTTGTTTGCAGGAAAGGAAAAGGGAAATGTTTATGTTCTGTTACCTCCCCCCCCCCCCATTGTCAAAAGACCTATTGGTAATGACAATAAAATATCAAGTGTCAAGTGTCTCTCTCTCTCTCTTCTCTCTCTCTCCCCCTCTCTCTCTCTCTCGGGGGCGTGAGTGGTGTTTCTGTATGTGAAGTCGCACTTCCACCTCTCTGTGATTTAACAGCGTATTCTGTGGAATCAAGAACGACTTAAGTTCACCAGATTTGTCAAGTGACATTTGTAAAGGACAATGCCTTCGGGTGCCACCGATTTCAGGCCGACATGCGGTTGTTTTCTGCCTGTGTTTCAATCCTTTATGGCAAAACGGCAAGGCGGAAACTTGAATGCGCGTCGCCATGCTTCGATTGAGGTGCGGAGCAGACGGTGCAAAGTTAGGCTTGCTCCCCTCCTACTTGTTCTGGGGGAGTTTACTTCTCCCGTGCGGTGATGTTGAGAGCAAACCCCCGGACCCAACTCATCGCAGACGAGGCAGACCCGACTGACCAGCCGACCTAGCCGGAGAGGCCTGGTCATCCACACGACGGGGCATCCAACCAACCAGGGAGGGAATTGTCGCTTCACGACGTCATGAGCAAGCTGAACTCCATGGAGAGAAAATTTGACGGGGAAACTTGGGCGACGTGAAAGCAGGAAATGCACGCCCTACGGGAGGACTATGCTGCCATGCAGGGGAGCTGCGTGGGTTACGGGAGGAAGTCAGCAATCTGCGGAAGGAAACCAGGACCTTACAAGGAAATTTGGAAGATCTAGAAAAGAAGACTGACGACCTCGAAGGGAGATCCAAAAGAAAAAAATCTCATCTTCTATGGATTGCCTCGGGCAGAAAATGAACCTCTGCGGACTTTTGAAAATGTGTTAGGGACTTGATCACAGTAAAATTAAAATTGTCTGAAGAGGTTCAGTTTGATAGGGTCCACAGACTGAGCAACCAGCGGATTCTCCCATGATTGCGCGATGCGTTTTCTACAAACAAAAATTAACGTTTCTTAAGCGAAACGCAAACTGAAAGGAAGTGACCGTTTTCATTGGCGAGGTTTCATCCACCAGAGTGCGTGACCTTAGGAAGAAGTTGACTCCGCACCCCCGAAAAAGCAAGAATGGGGTAACGTGCTGTTTAATTTTCAAATTTCCTCCCGATCGACGGCAAGCGGTACCGTTGGGCGCGGAAGACGACTGGTGGAAATAAGATAGGGACTCGGCCCGGTCCACAAATGTGCCTTGTGATGTGTCCGTGTTTGTAAAGGGAACTACCAGCTAGCCAACACCGGTCGTGTCCACCGCGTGCTGTAAATCTCAGCCACGTGAATTGACCCGGGAGATTGTGCGTTGTGAGGAGAACTCAGAAAAACCACTGATAGCTGGGTGTGCAAATAACACAGATGTTGATGTGTCATCCACAGATGTAGAATTTATGAACCATATCCATTGAAAATGAAAATCGTATTAATCTTGATGTTTGTAATAAAGTAAGAAAATTTTCGTTTCTTCATTGGAATATTAACGGATTGCTTACTAAAATGTGTAGTAACGATTTTATTTTTATGTTTTTGGTTTTGACTTTGTTGTTTTGTCAAACGTTTGTTGAAGGGTTTTTTAATCGCCTGTTTTTCTCTGGCTACACGGTCTACTGTAAGCCAGCATTAAAGTTCACTGCACGTGGCAGGGTTCCGGTGACTGGTATGCCTCGTGAAAAATGAACTCTGTCCTTTTTTGAAAGTTGTCGATGTAGTTCGGATTTATTCCTTGCTTTTATCATTGATAAGTCCTTTTTCGGCACAATAAACATGTCATGTAATGTGTGTGCGTATATTCCCGGAAGGCTCGCCGTATTATTCGTATTTTGACAGGGAAAATGGAGTCTCTTTGCTGGAAGAATTTTTGTGCGATTGTTTACTTTTGTTTAAAGATGAGTTTTTGTAATGTGGGTGGTGACTTGAATAGCAGAGTGTCGAATTTTTCTTGTGTTTTTGAGGAAAATGAGTATGAATATGATAATCAGTATGAAAAGTGGACCACTGCCTGTTCGAAGTTCTGAGGATTCTGTTTTGAATAATTTTGGAAAATTACTGCTCAATATGTTTTACTGCTTTTTTAAAAATGTGCATTCTAAATGGTGTGTGTAAGGGCGATCTTGAAAGGGCGCTACACATACATTTTCTGACGCGGTAGCAGTGTGAATGATTATTTTTTGATGTCTTTGGGTTTGTTCTCCATTATTTTAGGTAGTTGCGAGTTGTATGTGTCTGAGAAAATTGAATCAGACCACATTCCTTTAGAATTTAATATCACTAGCCTGTGTCAGAACTACGACGCTTCTCAAATAACCACAGGCGCTTTACAGTTGAAAAATTTGGGATGGAATGAAGATCATGTTGATTTGTTTAAAAATTTGATTCTTTCTAACGAAATGCAAGTGCGTTTGCAAGAAGCTGTAAGGTTGGTTGATACTAACATCGAGGAAGCACTAAACGTTTTCAATTGTTGTGTGAAAAAGGCCGCAAATGTATGAAGAAAGGAAATTTGTGTGGGAAAATATTCAAAAGAAGATGACTGGTATGATACGGAATGCCTAGTTAGTAAAAAAAATGCTCGTACTTATTTAAAAAGATTTCGACGTTCGTTATCCCAGCCGTCTCGTGAGTCTTACTGCAAGCAAGGCGAGAATATAAACATCTGTTTAAGAGAAAGGAAAAACAATATAACGAGCTTTGTTGACAGAACTACTCCAATCTGTAAACAGTCAGAAGGGTTTTTGGGATTGTGTTCACAAAATTTCAGGAAAAAGAAGTCAACCCTTAAATGATATAAGTTTTTTGAAAACATTTGGGTTTTTATCATTTTAGGGATTTGCTCGAAAGGGAAACGCTGACTCTAGTGATGGCTTGGTTAATGAAATTTACGTAAATGACTCTGGGTATGGTGATGAAAATCTAAACCGTTTCCCCTTTTAAGAAGAAGTTTTTTGTAGTTCTCAGAAAATTAAAACATCGGAAAGCTCTGGCCCAGACGAAATTATAGGTGAAATATTTAAAAAATGCTTGCGAATCAAACTTATTTCTTGATTTTTTTTGGGTTTCATTCTTTAATTCCTTGTTTGATCAAGGGATATATCCTAGGTCTTGGTCAGAATCCATTGTTATTCCATTGTATAAAAAGGGATGCAAATGACCCCAAAAAACTATAGAGGTATTTCTTTGTGTAATGTCTGCAGTAAATTGTACAGTGCTATTATTACCCGGCGATTACAGGAATGGGTAGAAGAAAATAACATCACAGGAGAATACCAGGCCGGGTTTAAGAAAAACTACTTTTACTGTTGATTTATATGTTCACATTTTATGGCATTTATCCAAAAACAGTTTTGTTTTAAATCGTAAATTTATGTTGCCTTTATTGATTTTGAGAAGGCTTTTGATTCAGTTAACAGGACTTTATTATGGCCTGTGCTGTTGAAAACGGTATTCATGGGAAACTGTATAAATGTGTTTTAAGTATGTATGAATGTGTAAAGGCAAGAGTGCGATCTGGTGCAGCGTTAACAGACTACATTAAGTGTACATCTGGTGTGAAACAGGGTGATGTTTGCAGCCCTGTTTTGTTTCCTTATTTATTAATGAACTGACTCAGGAAATCACACAACGTGGAAGGCACGGTGCAAATTTTATAAATGACGTTCTAGAGATTTTCATTCTTCTCTTTGCTGATGATGTGGTCTTGTTATCAGAAACAGTGATTGGGTTACAGACTCAGTTAAATATTTTACAAGGACTTGCTGCTTCATTACAGTTAAAAGTCAATGTCACCGATCTGTATCAGCGCGGGAATCGTACAGACGCGCCGACGGCTCTGTATCGATTCGTGGCATCATTCCACGATGGGGGTGTAGGCTTACCGGGCCATATATGGTAGTTGTTGGGTTCAGGAAGGATGGTGAGGGTGTTGGATACCTGTATGTTACATTCATGTATTAGGTGTGCGTTTGCTACCAGGCACAGGCAGGGAAAGGATAAGTGTGGGGAGAGAGGGGGTTAGCCTTCCGTCTCCTGTTTTGTGTCGTGTGGAGTCCCGTTGCACGTGCGGTGTTGTAGAGTTCAGAACTCAGCAAGGAGTGAGTGCTGAGTCATCAGGCTTTAAAGTTTGGTGGGGCCGGGTGGCTATCACTTCGGTCAAGTCCTTGGTGAAGAGCAGTTGGGCTTTTGTCTTGGTGCCAGCGTTTGTGCTGTGGGTCCGACTTCGGTCGACATGGTGAGGCCGGCCCTCGTGAGCGTGTTGCTCTTGGCCGTGCAAGTCATCTGTGTTTCTGTGTGCTGCGACCCTGAGGTTCAGGTGCTGGGGTGGCCAGCCGCAGTTGTTGTCATCGTTCTGTGTTGTGGCAGGTATGTGGAGTTAGTTAAGGTGATCGTAGTGTAGTGTTAAGGATGGTGTTGTCTTGTGCACATTTCTGTCGTCTTGTACAAACGTGTAAATAATATGAGCTCATATTTTGAATTAATTTCCAGTTTTCTTAAGGAAAAGGAAGGGGGAGAAAATGGGGGGAAAATAAGTGACTAAAACGAAGCAAGCTGAGAAAGTGTGATGGTGGTTTGTGACCAGTGGGTTGTGTTGAGAGGTGCAAACAAGGAAAAGGAAAAAGGGAAGAAGGGAATTTGGTTGTGAGGTTTTGAATGGAAATGTAAATAGTTCCATTGGTTCGATCATGATGTTTGGATTGAGTTTTTTACTTATTCGTGACAGGGGGTTTGAACGGAAATGCTTTCGGGAAGCATAGACAAGATGTGTTGGCCATTGGGTGCTGTAGAGGTTATGATTGTGCCGTGTCATGGAAGGTAATTAGAAAGGATAAGTATTGGGTAGTTGTGTGAAGAAGTACTGGTGTCAAGCCGCGCGGTTTTGTAGGGTGGGTACCCTAATTCGATAATATAGATTTAAAGATTTGTTCCTACATTGTTGATTTGTGGGAGTGTGCTAATGCCTTGGGTGATTGCCAAGGGGATATACCTGTCCTGTCCCATTGGTTTTCTTTGGAATCGAGACATGATATTTGTGGTTGTTACAATATGATTGAGATTGTGTGTGTGGGAAGGTGTATTATGGAGTAGCTTTGTGTATACCGTAGTGTACGAGAAATATAATTTTGTGATATAAACAACGTGGGATGGTAACTCGATTGTAGAGCAATTAGGAATGGGGTGCGTAAAGGAAATCCGGGGAAGGGGCGAACTAAGGGTTACCCTATGCATATCTACGATTAGAGGTAACAGCTATGTCAAGTGCAGGTGAGGGCGCATTCCCACCATCCTGTGGCCCGGTACACCAGGCGGATCAGGGCAGCTTAGTCGGGTGCTGTGGACGGCCAATTGCGGGCATTCCTGTCCTTGACTGTCCGGTGGTCGTCGCAGGTGCCTACAAGTACCCCTCCTGCCACTCCCCACCCTGCTGTTCCGGACGGTTGTCCCAGCCCTTACCCCGTCCGGTGCTACAACCCTTTACTTTTTCCTCCCATCCGACCGGGTCTTTACAGCCTGGCCGTTGCTGTGTCACCTTTGCTGCTGGTGCCGTAGCTGGTGCCACTGTTGCCGTGGGCGCCGTAGCTCGCTGTCGTCTGTGTCGCCGTCAGTGTGTCACCGCTGCTGTTATCGCCGGTGCTGTGACTCCACTGATGTGGAAGCCAGTGTGTCACTGTCACTGGTCGCTGTCGTCTGTGTCGCCGTTAGTGTGTCACCGCTGCTGTTATCACCGTTGCTGTGACACCACTGATGTGGAAGCCAGTGTGTCACTGTCACTGGTCGCTGTCGTCTGTGTCGCCGTTAGTGTGTCACCGCTGCTGTTATCGCCGGTGCTGTGACTCCACTGATGTGGAAGCCAGTGTGTCACTGTCACTGGTCGCTGTCGTCTGTGTCGCCGTTAGTGTGTCACCGCTGCTGTTATCACCGTTGCTGTGACACCACTGATGTGGGAAACCAGTGTGTCACTGTCACTGGTCGCTGTCGTCTGTGTCGCCGTTAGTGTGTCACCACTGCTGTTATCGCCGTTGCTGTGACTCCACTGTTTGTGAAAGCCGGTGTGTTTACTGTTGTGTCTTCTCGTCTTCGGCAGGCAGGTTCGTCTGGTCACCGTCACCGTCGCTGTCGTCGTCGTGAGACTGTCAACGTTGTCGTTGTGTGGCATGGTTTTTGTTTTTTTTTTTGTTTTTTTTTGTGTGTGTGTGACATTGAAAACACCTGAAGACATTGGGTTTTGGATGTGCATACATGAAGGATGGATGTTGATTAAAAAAATGTATGACTGAAGGGGTGAATGTGCGCAGTGAATTATATGCTAAAATGAACATAGTTAAGTGAAGTTAGTATAGTTGGTTGTTGGAATTGGTTTTGGAAAAAAAAATGATTTGTATTATGTTATGTGTAATCTGCGGATCTGAGAAACACTGCACACCGTGACTGGAAAGGGGTTAAATAACTGGTTGTGGCGGCCTTGGCCGTAGGAACCGTGTGTTTCAGGCTGGGGTCTGAGACGAATAGAGAACAGGGAAATGTCTGTTCTGGGCCACTTGCTCCTCCACCAAGTTTTTGGGCGAAAGTGACCTAAAATCAGCATATTACTGTTCTCTGACAAGTAAGACTTCAATAACCAAAAATAACGATTATCTACAAACAAACATACTGTGCAGGGTTATCCGTTTTTAATACTAATTTACTAAACTTTTCAGATTTCAGTTTTTGCTTAATCCTGTGTTTTTCCTGATCGTTTTCAATAACATCATTTTCGCGCAAACATTCTTCAAATGAGTCTCTGTCTTTCATGTGAAATAACACTACAGTCTTTAACTGTCTCTAAAGTCTTTTAAAACCGAGTTATATTTCTGGCATAAAATCCACACACTTACCCCAGCATGCCTTCCACTGAAAGCTAGTTTGACAAAGTGTTTTCTCTTTTTAACTATGTCTCTTTTCTGCCGAACAGTCATCTATAATAAATAGTGTTTGCGTTCCTTCAAACAGTCTATAAAACTGTTCTAAACACTCACTCAGTTTATTGCTAGGATTAACTAAATATATGTCATCATCTGTCCATATAAACCTTCTATCATGATATGCTTTGTTCCATTTAAGTGTTGGACAGAAAACTACAATATGATTAAAATTATAGCGATAAACTGTTTGTAATAGGTCTAGGACAAATATTGTTTTTCCACAACCAGTCTGCCCACAAATCAACGAGCAATGAGGAGTTTTTGTCATAAAGTTTAACTGCCCCATGGTTTTATAGAAAAATTTAATCTAATCCAGTTATTATTTTTATCATACTTTCTGTCAAAACCTGTTCAGTATAATAAAACCCTACAAGACCTAAATGTGTAAGATTAAATTTCCAATTAGTTCTGTAAGATGTTTCTATTTAAGTCAACAGTGATTTTGTTGCTTGTTGTTATGATCTTAATATCCTCGCCATTGTGAAGAACGACGATGGTAACGTTAAGACGTTTAACGTCTAAGTTTTGCCAGCTAATATTAATTCCTTTTATAAGGTCGTCACTAACGCCACAACCCCATCCCTCTCCACATCTTTAAAGACAGAAATTTCAAATATCATTGTGAACGTGTCTCCAAATTTTTTCTGCTTGGAAAGAACTGTAATTTTGTAGAAGCTTTTTTTACAACTGTTTCTTTTCTGTGGAGGATGTACTGTTTTTCCCATACGGCGTTTATTTCAATTTCTTTTCGACTATTGTTGTCTGGCATAAGACTTACATGTAAAGGGCCAGAGTTGAATGCTTTTCTGAAACTTTTTTGGCGGTCAAAAATGTAAATGGGCTTATGAATTCAAATTTTATTTCCCATTCTAAATATGGTTCTAAGTGCCATTTGAGGTCAGGTTTTCGAACTATTTTATATTCATACTGACCAACATTATTTGCTTCTAGATTGCGCAGCTGTTCTAGTTTAGGAAACTTTTTGGTGTCGCCAACCTCTTTGCGTTTTATAATCACCATCTTTAGTGTACTCAAAACCATACAAAGCGCCTATCTCACCGTTCTGTTCAAAGTCCGCAACATCTGCAAGGTCTTTTAATTCTAAAGTTATACACCTTACGGGCGCTAATGTAACTCCGGATTCTTCTGGCCCACGCGACATTTTTAGTACAGTTTATTATTTTATTTCCAAAACAATGTGTAGGTTATCGCATTTCACAACTTTCCCTGCTTTGTCTGCAATTTTTATATTAAATGATCCAACCCTCCCACAAACTAATCTTTTAAACTGTAAATTAGAGAATTGTATAATTTCATAATCGCAATATGCAGCTTTCCCTGACGGAAGAGCTCTTAAAACAGTTGAGGGCCTTCCATCATATAAGTTTTCATCAGTGCTCAGCTCATCCAAATGAACATAGAGTAATGAATGTAATGCAAGATCGAGCGGATTTTCCCCCTCATAAGTAGTTTTGTTTGGCACAACTCTAAATCTATGATTGTCATCTGCAAAGCCTAACATTTTAGCTAGCTCTACATCAAAAAGGTAATGTGCTACTTCTTCTTCAGGTTTGAATGTTAACATTGTTTTTAGATTTGCATTGTTAAGTTTGAGAGTAATGTCAAAATTACTCATTGCTTCTTTTAGCGAACAAAACCCGTAATAACCATCAGGTATGGTTAACCGACTAACTACATTCCCTTCTTTATTAACTTTAGAACTGCATTATTCTCCCTGGCTTCACTTATATTAAACCATACGACTTTGGGTAAAATATTTCATGAAGCGCAACCATTTTGGCCCCGCATTCGTTATTAATAGCATGTTCTAAAAACGAAGGGCGGTCTTGGGTTGTTATGTTACAAACAATTTTTAAAACAAATTAAAAATGAGTGCATTCAAATATACTGATGCAAAATATTCTGTTGGGCGCACTACAATCTTAAAAATATAGCAACTGATACTCTTGACATTGCTGTGACCCAGACTGCCTCTTTTCATAAAAAGGTGAGCACTCCATTGAAGAGCTATCTTAACCCCCCTATTGAAAACGACCACATCAAGAAAGCGTGGTTTAGTCATCCGATGCAGTTTTATCAGAACCAGTTAAACTTTGCTGTGTTTTGCGCATCAACTGGGTGTGGAGTGTCGGGATGCTGAAACATTTAAATCACCATGATCCTTTTGGGGAGGTCAGTGTACAGATTTCATTTTTATTACACCTTCAGGCGTATTTTGACTGAACTGCAAGCGCCATTGCCAAATGACAAACCATTTAATCCACTCAGCAACAGAATAGACATGAAGGCTTTTGAAAGGATCTGTAACGAATTCAATATTAACATCAAGACAGGCTTTAGACAAAAGTTGGATCATAATCATGGCCTAGGTGACCTTTATTTCGGGGCACGCACAGAAAGTATAACTATGACTGCATCCTCCTTTCAAAACTTTCTTTTCAGGCCCAACTGTTCAGACCCGGGTCCCTACAGCAAGAGCATAAAACAGCATGGACAACATTTATCTTAGACACTTCAAGGGCCTAACTAGGGCGGGAATAGAACGAATAAACGACTCTATTCGTACTTACGTTTGGTGTTTGCTAGGGTCGCAAGCACAGGCAAGATCAAGCATAACTGATCCTTCTACTGGCTTTGACGCCCAAAAACAATACTTAGCAAATTTAGAGAGGACGCCATTAATTCTACAGTTGATTTACCTTCAAGTATTCAAAGGTACCAACATGTTTTACAATACGCAAGATCGAAAGTAGACTTGCTGTTGGCACTGGTTTATACATGCTGCCTTCTGACCTCAGACTCCAGATAGGTACAATAATAAACTATAATAATGAAATTCTTATAGCAGGCAATGAACACGAAGGTTGGGAAAAACGACATAAATTCTGAGCCAGTAATATTACAAGCAGTAAACAAACACCCAAGATTAAGTCATCTAATTCCCGAAGTCCAAACCCCCAAAGTCATTGAAGACTCAGCAAAGCTCGCAGACTCTGTTCGCGATGACCATGAATATGAAAAGACAGCGCTTGTTCTTGGATTAACTGGCCTAGGATTACTTGGTCTTTATCTTACTAAATAGTAACCCAACTATTACAAGAAACTAATGTCCATAAGTGCTCGGCCATAAAGCCAACTACTTTGCTTGCAGTAGACAAAAGCCAGCTGACAATACCTCCTAATATACCGGTAAAGAGTCTATAGCTTTACTGGCTAATTTTTTTAATAAACTCGCAAGATGATCAAGCTGTTTTTTTACCCATGATTTATCAGGCGGAGGCGATGGCGGCGGAGGCACTGAACTTTGCTCTCCACCACCGCCTGTAATAGCCATCACCAGTGTACTTATTGCAAATCCTAAGGCTGTTATAAACGCTTGCCAATGTGACTCCCTGCTCTCTAAACAATGTTCTTATTCGTTCTGCTAGCGTTGTGTCTTCATATAAAATTTTTCGGATAGTTTCTCTTATTCTATTCACTTGAGTTCGTAATTGGTCTCGGTTAGTAGTTAGCACTTCTAGTCTTGCTGATCTTTCTTGTTCAAGATCTTTTAGTCTTTGGGTTATTCTTTCTTTAATATCATGCCCTAAGTTGGCGTCATCAGCCTCAACGAGTTTTTCTTTTTCTCTTCTTAAAATGCCCATCTAGTTCACCTAGTTTTGCTAAATTGTTTGTTAATTCGCCTCTGATGGTTCTTAAAGCATGATCAAGGGCCTCTATTTCTCGCATGGGTAGCGGTGAGTCGTGTATAGTCTTTAACGCTGTTTCTTCTGAAAAACTGGATTCTGCTTCTATTACATTTATTAATTCACCTGCTGATTGATTTAATTCTTTAAGTTCCATGTTTTGCATTTGGTTATCTGTTGGGAGTTCTTGCAGTGTGTTTTGAAGTTTAGAAACTGCCTCCGCCCTTAATTTTGGCCTAACAAGGCCAAGGCGATTTTGATCTTTCACACTGAGTCTATTTCTAATTGAACCCACGGCTAAAAACTTTGATGGGTCTTTTTTAGTTGTAAGCTGAACAAGTTGTCCTTGGTCGCTCCTCACAAACAAATGGTCATCTTTTACTTCAAATCATTAGGGTCTATAAATTCGGGAGGTTCTTGGCCTAAACTTTGGTATAATGATCTGGCCTTATTTCTGTTAATTTATACCGACTTGTTGGTAATGTACTCCCGATTTCTGCTAATTCATCATGCAATGAGAGCCCTGAGCGATGCCGCTCCCAAGGGGAATCACTCATGTCGTCTCCACGATCAAAAACATCATAATCTTCTTCATCTACAATTCCTGCCATGTTTTTAAATAATTAACTTTTTATTTTGCTTCATAAAAATGCCAGAACAAGTACATGGCTCGATTCTTGACCCGCATAGAAAACTGAAAGAGCCCTTTGGCGTGAAGGGAAATAAGCGGAATATTACTGTTCCAAATAATCCATCTACTATTGATGCAGATCAAATTCTTACTGTCAAATTTCCAGACCTAGGAGCGGATGAAGTGATTGTGCCAGGCTCTGCGCGTCTTACTTTCAAAATAGCGCTCGATTCAACAACAGACCCAAACAGGACAGTTGTGCAGAATCTGGGGCGGGCAATCGTTAAAAAATTTCTATAAAACTTGAGGGGCAAGAAATATTTTCTTTACATAATGCAGACATATTTTTAACCTATTCTGATCTATGGCTAACCGGGAACGAAAGGGCTGATCTTGCGTTTCAAGGAATTGAAAATGAAGAAGCACTAAAGCTTAGAATAGACGCCGAACTTGCCTCAGGTGCTAAAAGCAGCAAAAAGGCTTTAGCTGTAAATTTTGCGTATGGAAATCGTTTTTCCATTCCCTTAGATTTTGAGTTGTTAAAAGCGCATGCACCATACTTTCAAGGAGCATTAAAAGACAGATTGTCATACGAACTAACTTTTAATGACTACAAACGTGTTATCAGATCATCAGACACCGAAGCAAAGTACAGCATTTCTGACATCTCGTTAGAGTTTGACGTTGTTAGCAACCTTTACTTAGCAAGGCTGATTGAACAACAATATCAGTCAAAATTACCAATATATTACGAAAGAGTGATTCATCATACAACATATCCTAGAAGCAGGGCAGACACTATATGGAATTTTAGTTTTAGCGTCGCAGCAAGATCGCTTAAAGGTATTTTATTGCTGTGTGAAGATGAAGAACCGTTCAAAAGAGCAAGTGAAAAGTTTTTTAATCCTAAAATAACGAAAGTGCAATGTACAATTGACGGTAGTCCTAAACCAAATCTACGCTAGCGGGCTTAGACCTTATCATCATTTTGACGAAATAAGAAAATTGTTTGGGGGTGGGAGGGGTAGAAATCCAACAGCAGACCTAGTGTCTAAAGATTTACATCTTCACAATGTTAGGCTTGATGATTATTTAACAACAAAATACGGTTTATGGATTGACCTAAGGTCAACAGAGGATAATGAGTTGTATGGAAGCGGGAGAAATGTGAGAGACGTAATAAACATTCAAATTGATAAAGAAGAAGAAGCCGATAAACCGCTTAATGTACATTTGTTTTTATTATATGATGCGCAGCTGAATATTGAAGAAAACAGATTAAAATATGTATTATACTAAATTATTTTTCATTTTATAAAAAGCATGTCTGTTCAGGTTTATCCAAATGTGCCTACAGCACCGGAGATGTCGAGAGAAGAGATAGCAGGCAATTCTGCTGTTATAGAAAGCCCTGAAGTAAAAACCTTCAGATTAACCAACATTACACAAATGCAGCAAAAACTAGAGCAAGACCTTTCAAAATACAGTAAAACCAAACGAAGGTATTCTGCTGCCTTTAATGCTGTTACATATGTTAATACTGGAGCATCGACTATAAGTGCTCTATCAGCAGGAACGAGTGTAGGCCTCTTAGCAACAGGCGTAGGCGCACCCGCAGCTTTACCTCTAGGTGGTTTGTCTTTAGCTCTTGGCCTGTGTTCATTAGCTGTAGGTGCTGCTAGCAAAAAAATAAAAACTAAACTCCAAAAGCACACAGCTATGGTTCAACTAATAACAGCTAAACTTAGTTTCGTTTAAACTGACAATAAATAAAGCGCTAGTTGACTCAAACATCACGGATGAAGAATTTAATCGTTTACAGGCCGATTTTGATGACTACAAAAGACAAAAGTTTGATCTTCAAAGAAAGGCGGGGACAACTTTTTCTCAACAGCCAGACGCCGAGCAGATAAAAAAGGAATGCTTAAAAAAAGTAAACGAGACATTAAACTCTGCTCTAAACAGCTCACATTAACAACACCAAAAGGTGTTTATACTTTAGTTTATGAGTCCAAGCGCAAAAAGACCGTCGATATTGATTCTGATTAAGCCGTTGTATTTTTTTTTAATTTAAATAAATATTTTGGCTTAGAAAAGAAAGACAGCATGGCTAAGATATATGAAGGACAAGACGAATTGTTTGAAGGAATGCTTGAGAGAGAGCGTTTATCAAGAGCACTGAATGATATTGATTTAGAAGTCATTGACCCAACAAACGTACAGGCAAGCGTTGTACATGCAATTTCTCAAGTTCCAGGCAAACTAACAATAGACCCGCCAGTTAAAGTAATGTTAGCTGTTTTAATTGACTATGTAACAATAAATGAAGAAAATCTAGAAGTCTGGGTCTCAACTAAACAACAGACTATTCTTTCTCATAATGACTTAACACCTGGTTGGGCAGACCAACTGCTTACACAGTTTGATGTGGCCGCTGAAGAAGCTAAAATGAGAGGCTCTGGCTGGTCAGAGGGCGAAGTCCTAGAGATTAGATTAAAACAGGCTAAGTATGCGCCGATTGTAGGCAGGGCTTACATTCCACTACCCCGGGAGTTGGCTTTAAAGAGAGCAGTTGTAAACATAAAAAATTCAGACAACAAATGTTTCATGTGGTGCGTTCTTGCAAGGCTGCATCATGTCCGCGAACACGCAGAGAGAGTGACTAACTATCGGCAATACGCCAAAGATCTTAACTTCAATGGAATATCCTTTCCTGTTAGTGTAGACCAAATTGATCAGTTTGAAGAACAAAACAACCCAATAACTGTTAATGTATACACATGGGATGAGGAAACAAATTTGGCGCCAATTAAAGTGTCCAAGAACAGTCCAACAATAGGCGAACCAGCCAAAAGTCATGTGGACTTACTCCTAATGTTTTCGCCAGCAGGGCTGCCCCATTACACATTGATACGCACAATGAGTAGATTATTGGCGCATACTTCAAAAAACACTAACATACAAGAATTCTGCAGAAAATGTTTAACAAGAATTCCATCTGTGCAAGCCGCGAGTGAACATATAAAACATTGTAAAAGTTCTGTAGACTGTAAGACAGAACTAACTACGCCCCCTCCTGGATCTAAAGTTAGTTTTAAGAACTGGAAACGGCTGCAACATTCTCCATACGTAGTTTACGCAGACTTCGAGTCGCTTATTGTTCCTTATGAAGGGCCAGCGCCACAAAAACTTCGAAAAACAGTCTTAATGAGTAATCATCAGATTTGTTCATTTGCCTTCATTATTGTTAGGTCGGATGGCGTTTTATTCAGAACCAGAATTATATAGAGGACCAGATGCTGCAGAAACATTCTTAAAACGCATGCAGCAAGTGCGCAATGACTGTTCTAATAATCTGAATTTATCTGAAATCATAATGGCGCCTGAAGACCAACAACAGTATGACTCAGCCACGCATTGTTGGATTTGCGGTTTAGAGCTAACGTCCAAGAGTGTAAACCCCACAGTAAGAGACCATGATCACATTAGTGGAAAGTTTAGAGGTGCAGCGCACAGTAAATGCAATCTTCAACTAAAGTTTGATCCAAAGACATGGAAGCTGCCTGTATTCTTTCACAACTTGCGAGGTTATGACTCTCACCTTATAATGCAAGCAGTAACCAGCGCCTTCAGGGTAGCATGCATTGCACAGTCATCAGAAAAGTACATGTGTTTCACTTTAAATAACATGTCTTTCTACGACTCTATGCAGCACATGATGGGCTCATTAGAGGCACTGGCTATGTCCTTAAAGTCCTGCCCAATAACGGAAGAATATTTTGACTCAACGCTTGTTAGAAAGGGTGTTTACCCTTATGAGTACATGAACAGTTGGGAAAGGTTTGACGAAGAGACGCTTCCTCCTAAAGGCGCGTTCTTTTCTAGTCTTAGAGGAAAGGACATCAGCGACTCCGATTACCAGCATGCTCAAGATGCGTGGCAGAAGTTAGATTGTAAAACGATGGGAGACTATCATGACTCCTATTTAATGGCAGATGTATGTTTGTTGGCAGACGTCTTTGAAAATTATAGAAAGACCTGCATGAAACATTACAGTTTGGATCCTGCGCATTATATTTCTGCACCCGGGATGAGTTGGGACGCTTTCTTAAAGTTTACTGGAGTACAGATTGATTTATTGTCAGATTTACCAATGCTTCAGATGATTGAAAACGGATTGCGGGGAGAATTAGTATGGCGTCGCATCATTACTGTAAAGCAAACAACAAATACTTGGGCGACTATGATCCGAGTAAAAGGTCTAACTATCTCATGTATTTAGACGCAAACAATCTGTATGGATGGGCAATGGCGCAATCACTTCCATTACGCAACTTCAAGATGTACACAGGTACGAATAATATTCAAAAGGCATTAAAGTGGTTGAAACAGTTTAAACGCCTGATCAGCAGCGCGGCTTCATTCTAGAAGTTGACTTAGAATATCCTCATGAACTCCATGACCTGCATAATGACTATCCATTAGCAGCAGAAAGTCTAAAGATGGATCCAAGAGAGCCGCCTAAACTTGTGCCTAATCTTCGAGGCAAAAAAAATTATGTCTGTCATTACAGACTTCTACAATTTTATTTAAGACATGGTTTGAAGCTAACAGCAGTTCATCGCATAATTGCTTTCGATCAAGAACAGTTCATGAAACCATACATCATGAAGAACACTGATCTCAGAACTAAATCCACAGATGCTTCAGAAAAAGACTTTTTCAAGTTGATGAACAACAGCTGTTTTGGAAAGACTATGGAGAATCCGCACAAGCGTAAAGATGTTAGATTAGTCACCAGAGAGAACGAAGCAATTAAGCTGACTTCAAAACCTAATTATCAGGACTTCAGAAGATTTCATGATCAGCTTTTTGGCATAATGATGAAAAAAAAGAAAGTCAAATTAGACAAACCTGTATTTATTGGGTTTACTGATTTAAATTATCAAAGCTTTTGATGTTAGAGTTCTTTATGACTACTTTAAGCCCTCGTATCCTGAGTCCAGAGTACTTTACACAGATACAGACATTTTGTTATAGATATCCCCACTGAAGACATCTAAAAGACATGAAACCGAAGTGCTAAAGGGCATGCAGGATGGTATGATACATCTGATTATCCTAAAGATTCACCTTTGATTCTTTACTACAAAAAGGTTTTGGGAAAGAAAAAGGTATTTCTAAAGGTAATCAAGGGGTATGGGGGTTTTTAAGGTCAAAAATGTACATATTTCGACCCAGGAAAAAAATTTTTAAGAAAGCAAAGGAAATCCCGCTTTTGTGCATCAAACATATCACATGAAAACTACAAGAAGCTTGTTTGGCAATAAGACTTTCCATCAGAAACGAAAAGCATTAATTACATAGATCAAAAACATTTAACAAAGAATCATTGATAAAACAAACACAAAAGGGCTTTTGTTATCCAAGTTTTTCATATGCATTGGCACTGGGAACCTAAATTAATTAAAAGCGGAACTGTGTCTGGCGGAATTATCGCAGTTTTTTTTTTCACAAAAAGACTTTGGGGAAAATGGTTGTTTTTTTGGGTTCAGTTTCTCGAAAATACACGGGCGGATCATTTTTAAAATTTTTTTTATTTATAGGGGGTAACACCCAAAAACGGTCTTTTCCCTGTTCGAGTGTCCCCTTCTGCTTCCCCCCCGGGGTAAATAAAGGTCCTTACTTTAAAACCCAAAGGGTAATGTTTGCCGGATGAGGACTCTCCTTCAGAACTTTATTGTTTTTTTTTGTTTTGCTTGTCTGGTTTTAGCCCTTTAAAATTCTTCATTATTCATTGCGCCAAAACTGAGGGCAGTCTTGACCCATTCGTGTTGCGAAAATTGTCAATCACTTCGTGATATGTGGGAGAAAATCTTTGGGTAACTGTTTGTTAAAGTTTTCAACTAAAGCCTGTGATCTGTGAATCCCAAAATCCCTTTTAAATAACTCTTGTTTTAACAATAATTGATTCACTTGCCCTTTAAATTTTTTTCCTCTCGATTGAATATGCGAGGGAAAGTTGGGGACCTCGTTGGAATCAGTTGTATAGAAACAGCAACCAGAAGCACTCTTTTGTTTAAAGGGTTAGCATTTTTAATATTTGGCTTGTCAATGACTGTAAGTGGTATTTAAATTTTTTTTTCGTCTAATCATCAAGGGAAATATAAAAAGATCCTTTTTGTGGGTGTCTTTTGGGATTGTATTGCAAATGCGGTCTCTGTTTTCGCTAGGCGCGGTAAATAAATTTGCCAAATCGCTTTTTTAGATAACCATTTTTTTGCTTTTTGTTACTGACACCCGCTGTTTGGGTTTTTGTTTTTTAATTCCGTATTCCTTCCAATATCCTTTTGGGAAAAATAATTTTGTTCATTTTTATTCAGCTGATATAGGGCAACAAAATACACAACAGTCATACCAACGACAATAAACGCGATTTTTTTTGCATTTTTGTTTTTTGAGGGTTTGATAAAGTCACTGAATTTTGGGTGGGGGAAATGTCTGGACTGTTTTGCCTTTACAGGATAATATTTTTATTGTTTGTCAACATCTTAAAAAAAAGTGCATCCCCCGTCTTTTCAGTGTGTCATTAATAAAATCTAACTGCTCAAGCCCTCTGTTTTCATGGGCTTTTGGGCCTGCTTTTCCCCCATAGCTTTTTTTGGGTTTTTTTCTCCCACTGTCATCCCGCATTTATAAATGAAAAAAAATTTTTTACTTCCCGCTAAAAGCAAGCCTTCACCACAGCGCCGCCTTCATTATTGCAGTAAAACCCATTTTTTATAAATGTATTTTTTTTCTTACATTTTTAAATTGTCGGATTTTTCTTGCTTGACTAAAAAATTCTTCGGGGCAACCGAAGCGCAATGATAGAAATCAGCTTTGCTAAAACCCTCAAAAGTCTAGTTTGCCAAGAGGGGTTTAATTCTTAAAAGTTTTACAAGCATCGTGTTCCTCACTTAGGCCTCCAATAACAGCAAAAGGGGATACAAGGTTAGAAAACATTTTTTCGGTGCTCATTTTTAAAAAATAAAATAATTTAATTATTTAAAAAACATGAACAGTGATGATCTCCTCGCTAAAGGCAGCCTAAACCTTCCTGAATTTATAAAATGACCAAGTTGAGACCAAGCTATTATGCCCCAAAAAAAAAGGGGGTGTATTCTTTGGGCCTGGGAAAACAAAACATTTCTCGGAACTAAATTTTCGCATTGAACAGATTCAACAGATGTCGCCGCAAGACATTTTAAAGAAACAAAAACGGTATAAAGCGCGCGGGGGTCTAGAATGGTAAAAAAGTGGGGCAAACGGTTTTTATTTGTACAAAAAACTTCATAGATTTGCTCCTTGTTCTAACAAATTTACTTTTGATTTTAACGCAGATCCAGTTTAAAAAAGCTTAAAGGTCTCTGGATGTGATCATACTACAGATTTGGGACATTTTTCGCCAGCGATATGGGATAATAACTTTTAATATATAGTTTTTTTTCCCCTTCAAATGAACGAGCGGGGAAAATCATCAAACCAGAACAGGGGGAAAAGAAAAACCAACCCGAAAATCCAGAATCAGAAAACATTTAATCAGGTGGGAAAAAACCCGTAAAAATCCGGGGGTGTTAAGCAGGAAAAAAATTAGCAGAGTCACAAAAAAAAATTAATGTTACAGAATATACCCACATGAAAACAAACACCGCCAACGCCGAACAAGTTGATTCAATGCCCGCATAAAAAAATCCATGTGATACAAAGGGCCCCCCGTCTTCGGGAAAATTAACTTAAAACTTTTGCCATTTTTGGCCCATTGCTGCTGTTGGGGGGATTTTATTGGGCTATAAAATATATTACACAATTGCAAAAGAAACAAAAAGCAATCAAAAAATCTGAACCATAAATGCAGAAAAAGACAACTGCACGCCAAAACCGCCAATAAAAAAAGACATTTTGATCCTTTTAAGCAATAAAATTTTTTAAATTTTTTATAAAAAATAGTCATGGGGTATTTTTAAAAAGATAAAGTCAATAAATAAAGACATGGAGTCATAAAAGACATTTCCTAGACCGAATTGAAAACAATGCGGTTGCTTTGGATGTAAAAAAATTATTAAAAACTATGCCCACGATCTCGCGCAGAGAACGCTGAGCAAACACCTCAAGATGACGCGTTTTTGAGGCGTGTGTTACTATATTAGACATCTGCTATTAAAAATAAAAACAAAATTGTATTTTTTAATAATTATAAGAACTTGGGGTTTTACTTAAAAGGGGACTTATCAGAACTTATTAAGAAATTGATCAAGAACTTTAAATTTAAAAAATTTTCAAAAACTTATTAAGAACTTGAAAGTATTAATTAAAAATTAATTAAGAAATTGGGGTGACTTTTTAAAAACTTGGGGGGCTTGGGGGGGGGATGGTGTGGTGTACACAGGCTTTTTTATTTTTCAGGTGTAAACCCCCCTTGGTGCGACAGTCTTTCGTTTTTTTAATGCATGGGTCTTTTGTGCAAGTTCAAAGCGCCCAAGTGCATTAACAAAGCCGATTAAAAAAAAAAAGACAATGGTAAAAGTACACCCCCCTAAAAAGGGGCCCCAAACACGGGGGAGGAGTCCGCGTAGGCCACCCTTTACGCGCCCCGTGAAGGCGAAGCATGACGTCAAAGCAGGGAGGGAAGAACTTTTTTTGAAAACTGTCCGGGGGTTTGTGGGGGAGGAGCCAGCAAGTTGGCCCCCGTTACGCGCGTGAACGCGAAGCATGCCCTCAAAGCAGGGGAAAGGTAAAACTTTTTTGAAAACTTCCTTTGTCAATCCAAGTACCCCGGTTCCGCCCGTACAAGGAAGCATGACGCCCCCAATATGTAACTTTTCCCCAGTTTGTTCTCCCTTTCTCAACCCCTTGAATGGGGTTAGAGAGTTAAGGGAATTTTCTCTTCCAACTTTTAGGCGTTTTCTTCGCCAGTAGTGTTACTCCGTCATTGTTATTTGGACCTTTTATATGAAATTCCGGCACCCATCCCTCCTTGGTGTTTAGGCGGCGTTAAATGGGGATTTGGCTGGTTGTATTTTTATTCACTTGTTTTTCCAGTAAGTAAATTGGCACTTCAGCAGTCCACAATTCGTGGTTTACCAAGGGTTTTGGCGGGGAAAATGAAATACAGCCACCCTAGTTTCTCCATTTTGGAAAAATTAGTGCCTCCGGCGTAAGGCTTTTAAACCCCCCTTCCCGCTGAGAACACACCAAATTTTGTAGCCCCCGCGAAAGTAAAAACAAGGTAAAGGGGGTGATTGGCGGCATGAAAAGTTGTGTGGGTGGGGGTTAGGTCGGTTTTGCGTTGGTGGTGGGGGGGGGGGGTGTTGGTGAAAAGTTGGTGTTTGGGAAAAAGGGGGAAAAAGGGAGGGGGAAAGGGGGGGGAGGGGTTTGTTTTTGGCGGTTAGTGTGTGTGTTTTTTTGTGTGGGGTTGTTTGGGTTTGGCGTTTGTTGTTTTTTTTTGTTTTGTTGTTGGTTGTTCTGGTTCTTGTGGGTTTTTTAGGAAAAAAGGGAAGAAAGAAGTGTGAAAAGGAAGGGGGAGAAAACTGTTTTTGGTTCTTATGGGTGTGTTTTTTTGGTTTTTCCGCCCCTCTCTGCTGTTTTTTCGTCCCTTTTCCGTTGTTTGTTTGAGGGAAATTTTTTGTGGGGTTTTCTTATGTAAAACAAAATAAACGGGAAGGCCTTTTCCCCCAAACCCTGTTAAGGGCCGGTTTGCCCAAAAAAACTTTTTCCCCGCTTATTAGGGGAAGGTCCTCCTGGATTTTTCGATTTTAAAAATTTTTAAAAAGTATTGGGCCTGAAGTATGTTTTTTGGGAGGGGTTGTTTTTTTTGGGATTAAACTTCTTTTCAGAACATTAAAAGCTATTTTGGGATTTGAAAAACTTGGTGGGGGAATGGCCCCAAAAGACTTTCCCCCGTTTTGAATATATAGAATTTCCCCGGGTTTTATTTTTGGCGGGAATAAAATTTTTTTATTGTCAGTTCTTGTGTGGCGTGTTATGTGTTTAATGGTTAGTTGTGGAGGGTTTTGTTTTTTTTTACGTCCGCTTAGCGTTCCGTGACAGTCAACATGGCAAAAAGCAACATAATTGTATTTAGGAAGGGAGGATATCTTGCGGCGAGAGAAAGATGGACATACAATGGATCTTTGATACCTGTTGTTAATGTATATAAATATCTTGGTATCTACTTCTCCACGCGTTTGAGTTTTGCCTTTGCTTGCAAGGATTTAGCTAGTAGGGCAAAAAGTGCATTATTGTGTATTATGAAAAAACTGTCATTGCTAAATAACGATTCCCTTACTTTGTTTTTGAAACTATTTGATTGCCAAATTCAACCTGTGATACAGTACGGGGCTGAAATATGGGGCCTTGATGCTGCTGCTGTGCACTGTGAAAAAATCCATCTTTTTGCTCTAAAGAAGTTTCTGGGGTATCGTTGCAAACGCCAAATGATTTGGTATATGGTGAAACGTCTAGATATCCCATGTATTTGAATTCTGTTGTGAAATGTGTTCGATATTGGTTAAAAATTGTTCAGATGGAGGATCACAGATTGCCACTCAAAGCGTATAGAATGTTGTTAGACTTGGATAATAGAGGAAAGAAAAACTGGGACAAATGTGCGGATGAAATTGTATGCGTATGGTTTCGGTTTTGTATGGATGAACCAAGGTGTTGGTGATATAAATGTTTTTATTCGGGTATTCCGAGAAAGATTAATTGATTGTAGTTGGCAAAACTGGAATTCACATGTGCAGAACAGTACCAGATTTGAATTTTATAGAGCGTTTAGTCATTTACGCTGTATACCTGTTTATATGTCAGTGAAAATAGACAAACATATAACACGTATCATGACTAAGTTCAGATTTGGTGTGTCTGATATTGCTTCTCATTATTTTCGCTACAGGCAGTCATGTGATACAAGTCTGATTTGTCCATTGTGTCGAAATTCGAAAGAAGATGAAATCCATTTTGTATTAACTTGTCCAGTATTACAAGACCTC
>CM031605.1:62678964-62716464 GCA_018398815.1 Conus ventricosus | reverse complement strand
TCACTAAGGTTAGTGATACTTTATCTAAATATGGCTTCCGCTTCGTTTTCGACAATCAAGGAGTAGGCGATACCAAATCTGTTCTTTCTGCTTTTAAACAATGCCTGCTTGATTCTATTTGCAACAACTAGTCTCTAACTTAAGGGTAAAGAAAAGTACACTTTCTACTCATCATTTAGACAATTGTGTGATATTCCTGCAATTATGTATACGATAAAAAAAATTCTAATTTAAGAAAATATTAACAAAAATAAGGCTTGGTGTGTCCCCGTTAAAGACGCACCTTTCCCGTTACCTCTGTCGAAATGGGAATTGTCCATTTTGTCCAAATGTTGAAGAAACAGAATTCCATTTCATTATCATATGCGAACAATACAAGGCTATGCGTCAGTTAAACATACCAAAAACCCATATTATTTAAAGCCGATGCTTTGAAACTGACTCTGTTACTATCCAACTCAAGAATATGTATACCTCTTGCCTTGTATTTGTCAAAAGCGTTCAAACTCAAAAACGACTTAATGCATCATGCTTAAACTGTATCACGATTTACTGTTTATGATTCAAGTGAGAGAGAGAGAGAGAAAAGAGGAGAGAGAGAGAGAGAGGGGGAGATAGAGAGAGAGTGGAGAGAGAGAGAGAAAGAGAGAGAGGAGAGAAGAGAGAGAGAGAGAGAGAGAGTGGTGTGTGTGTGTGTGGGGTGTGTTTTGTGTGTGTGTGTGTGTGCGTGCGCGCGCGCGCGCGTGTGCTGCTGTGTTGTGTGTGCATTGAGGTGTGTGTGCGTGCGTGTGTGTGTGTGTGTGTGTGTGCGTGCGTGCGTGCGTGCGTGCGTGCGTGCGTGCGTGCGTGCGTGCGTGCGTGTGTGTGTTTTGTGTGGGGTGTGTGTGTGTGTGTGTGTGTAGTAGTAGTAGTAGTATTAGTAGCAGTAGTAGTTGCGCACGCGCGAATGCGCGTGCCCATGCGTGAATAGTATGTGCATGTGCGCCTCTGTTTTGTGTTGTGTTGTGTGTGTGTGTGTGTGTGTGTGTGTGTGTGTGTTGCGTGCGTGCGTGCGCGTGCGCGCACTAGATTGGAGGAGACTATGTTAAATATAAGCGCTTACCTTGGGTTGTCGCGAGTGCTTGTCACGAAAGAAAGAGAGAGGGTTATCCAATTCCACAGAGCTGGAGCAGCCGATTTTATTCAAAAACGTCTTCGTCTTAGACGAAATATCCATGTTGATTTGAAAACATCGGTCTTAAACTGTCTCGGAACTACTTATAGTTTCCGGTCAAGGTCATTAAATAATATGCAAGCATGCGCATGAGATAATTTATGACGTCGCATGAAGGAGAATGAGTCAAGAGCAACAAATTTGAACAAATGCAGTGTGCTTGTTGTTGTTGAAATGATGTTTATGATAAATGAGAATAACTACATGGCAAAACATCATGACAATGCAGAACTAACTGAGCATAATCCAAGCCTTCTACGTTAATGTGTGCACTTGATATTCGAATAAATGACAGCAAGATCGAGTGGAGAGTTAGACGGTTGGCTTCATCTGACCCCACATCAGCTGAACAATTTTCTGTGCTGTCTCGGGCAGCCAGCTTGTTGGAGGGCACAGAATGACGTCATAGTCACAAGCACGTAAGCAATGCCAAGATTTGACTGATCACAATCATTATCCTTGATCACTGGCGAAAACACCCCTCTCTCGTGCATTGTTATGGCATGTTCGGAAGTAATTCACATGATCATTGACCATTGGTCAAGTGGACTGGTCATCATCAGCCTTTAAAGTTGATCTTTACCCTTCACAAACTTATGCTGAATGCTTCCATTCAGGAAAATTTATGAAGACGGTAAGCGGTATTCAGTAGAAACTCGTGGAGAGCGTGGCAGCAGAGTCCTCAGAAGAGAAGCCCCATTCAAGCAAGAGTTTCGACCTTATTTCCTGACACTCTCTTGGGCCACACCCGGTTCATGACTCCGGATGTCCCTCTGCTGCCCCTTTTTTCCCATCTTGGGACGAGCCATGGCTGGGATTCGAACCCTTGACCCTCTGGACATGCTCATTTTCCGCTTAATGACTCGCACTCTAACCACTGAACCACTGGGGCACCTGATATAATGAAGGGAAATTTAAGCCTTATGAAGTTCACTTTTGTTCCTCTTTGACCAATCCAGCTTGAACACCTCTCTGCCGCTTCTCCCATTGCTTTCAGGGCTCTGGTTTTTTCCCTCCCTGCAACTGAGAGCTGTTTCATGAGGCTGTATGCAGACGTTCCTACAAACCCCCTAGCTCCAATTTCTGCAGTGAGGACTTTGACTTGATAGCCTTCTCTCCTCAGGCTGTTTGCCAGATCAGCATACTTTTCAGTCTTGTAGATTTGAGCTGCCTCCATTCTGTTCTCATATGGCACCGTGAGCTCGATCATGATCAGCTGTTTGGTTGACTGAGAGTGGACTACTATGTCTGGTCTCATGCCACTCTTGCTGATGACTCTAGGTGACCTTCCATTCTGGGGGGTCTGAAAGTGCACTCCCAGTCATCTGCCCGTCCAGCAGACTCAGCCTGCATGTTCCGAGTGGCACTGTTGTTCTTGGCCATGATTTGCTTCCTCCTGCCGTGAAGAATGTTTGCGGGTGCTTTTGGGTCCTGATTTTCCCTTTTTGTAGTGTTGATACTAGCCCAGACTGCTTGTACAATCTCTTTGTGCCTCCATGTGTACCTTCCTTGAGCCAGGGCTACTTTACATGAGCTTAGGACATGCTCCACTGTTTGTTTTTTTCATGGCAGGGGGGGGATGCAGGATCGTCTGTTTTTCCCCACTTCACCAGATTTGCATTTGAGGACAGAAGGTCATATGCAGATCTAAGAATGAAGTTGATCCTAAAGGGGCCATGAGTCAAATGTCACTCCAAATGAGAAATACTTTGGAGTGCATTCTCCCACGCTGTCCATTGCCCTGCTGGCTCTGCTGGACTGCTTTTTTAAAAGTCTTTTTTGGTCTTCTTTTTTTCTCATACCTGAATCATCAGGTCTCTTTTGGCTTTTCCTTTGGCCTTTGACCACCATTTAGCTTTGGTCACCCCCCAGTCCTTATCTTTTGGGTCTGTGTGTGTCCTGTTATTTCTCTGGTCTTGAGACTTTATTTTCAGAATCCATCGGCTCTTGAACTTCCATTTCCTGCCTCCTTTCAGCTGGGGCTTGATTGCTTCTACCACCTTGTCTCCTGAGTCCTCCAGCATGCTTTGAAGTCTGATCTTCCCTGCTTTGTACTCCTCCAGGATGGATTTCAGTGGTAGTTTCAGCTTTGCTTGGCGACAGTACAGCGCTATGTCAGTGAGACAGGGTGGGACACCAAGCCATTTCCTTGTGAACTTGTTGATTTTGGCTTCCATTGCCTCCACTATGCTGGTGCAGATGTCGTATATCATCAAAGGCCATAGGAGCTTTGGTATCAGCATGAACTGCAGACACCACACCTTGTATTTGCCAGGGAGCCCACACTGGTCAATGGTCTCCAAGCCTTCTTCCGACATCTGTTTGGCTTCTTTTGCTCTTTGTGTGTCTTTCAGGGTATCATCAAACCATCTTCCAAAGGGCTCTTGACTGGCTCTTCTGTGACTGTTGGAATGGACTTGTTGGCAATACTGAAGACCACAGATTCGGCCACTTTTCCTTTCCTCAGTGAGAGACTCCGTGATTCTTTGGCTTGAACTTAATTCTGGATGAAGCAACTATGTCGTCCAGCTAGCCTCTCCAGCACATAATAATAATAATAATAATAATAATAATAATAATGATAATAATAATAATAATAATTAATAATAATAATAAAAATAATAATAATAATAATAATAATAATATAATAATAACAATGATACTTATATATTGCCTATTCTCGGCTAGAGACCAAGCTCTAAGCGCTTTACAATCAACACTCGTTTACACAACGGGCTGCCTACCTGGGTAGTTGCCGACTGAAGAGCTGCCAGCCGACGCTTCATTCAGTCGTTTCCCGTGTCATCCAGTCAGTATCGTTCAATATCGATCACGTCATTTTCCTTACTTCCTTCATTCTCTTTCCATTTCTCACGCAGGGTGCATGCTATGTGTAACGTGTCATCCATACCAACGGCCAAACTGGCCTACTCTTCCGAAAGTTGGTGATGGGATTTTACGTGTGTGCAATATGTTATGCGTGCGTTCACACACGGAACCTCGGTTTATAGTCTCATTCGAAGGACTGTATGGGAAATGGAGTCAGAACAAAATGTTAACTCCGAGGAAAAATCCCCCTGTACCGAAACGCCCCGGCAGAGGTTCGAACCCGCAACCCAGGATCACCAAGATTACGAGTCCGGCGCTCTACCAACTGAGTTTTTCCGGCTCCCATGACGTGCCCTTGTCTTCTCTGGATGAAATCACTGTAGTGTCATCCATGAAGGCCTTGAGAGGAGGCATCTTGTATCCATCGCCAAGGTCTGTTTGTCTTGCGTTGCTTGTTGCTGCTTTCAAGATGACTTCCATTGCCAACACGAACAGCATGTCGCGGATTTTCTTTGGCACATGGTACATCACAAGAGCCAGCTGTATCATCTCATGGGTACAGATCCATATGCTTTTGGGACAGATCAAGCCACACTACGTCCAGGTCCTCTTTTCTGTTTTTGCTCTTTGGATTGCGTCCCAATCATTGTGCGTGTTCTACACAGCCAGCCACGCCTGGGATACCACCTTTCTGGACTGACACAATCCAAGTACTTGTTTTCCAAGAGGTACTTAGTCAGCCTTGCTGCCATAAACAGAGAAGATTTTCCTTTGACGTTCAGTAGTGATATTGGCTTGAACTGGCTAATGTCACTTGTATTTTTGCTCTTTGGGGATGTACACACCATTTGCCGTCATCCACTTGCCGCTGATCTTCTGGTTTCTCCAAGCTGATCGCAGCAGCCTGTGGACCACTTCAGCACCTTGGACAATTCTTGTACAGCTGGTAAGGTATTCCGTTTGGCCCTGGTGTGATTTGGCTCTGCTTTGTCGACCACCTTCTTGATTTCCGCCACGTTGGTGGCTTGTCGTTGAACTGTTCCTCAGGTGTGGTTGGCCACACCAGACCTTGAATGTCGAGTGGTGTTTTGCTCTGTGAGTCAGAGTATGTTTTTTCTCAGATGCTGCTCAAGAACTCATTTGTCCACACTTAAGGTCCCAGATTTCGGCTGCTCAAACAGTGTTCTGGCAAACTGGAAGGGGTCTCTGAAGAAGCGCTCTTGGGTCTTCTTCTTTTTGCTCTTCCTCTTCCTCGCAGATTCCACTTTGCTGAGGGCGCTGTGTTTTGATTTCAGGTCTTTCCAGAGGTTATTTTTTCTTGTCAAAACCTCTGTGCCACCTCAGAGGCAGTGCACCCACACCGCTCATGTCCGACACCCCATCCACAGCCACTGCCGGGTCGGCCCCGCTGCAGCCCCGGCACCGGCAATCCACAGGGAGCAGTCAATGTCAAGTCGTCAAGAGGCAACCCACCGGAGGAGACACTGCACTGCTCCCGAGTCACTTTGGTGGTGTTCAGTGGCGCCTGTTCTGATCTAACATACGCAGGACACTACCTACTAAGCCCCCTACTGACGACAATAATTGCTTAGTCGCGGAGCCGGCGTGAGTGAGCTTTCCCTCCGGAGGGCGCCACCACATCCGTACAACGACAGCCCCCATGGACTCGCCAACACTGGTGACCCCGACGGAACCAAACCAAGCCACAGACATGGAGAGGACACCGAAATTGAGGTCACAATGAGAGCAGGGCATGAAGGGCCACAGAATTTGAGACTTTTTTTTTTTACTGATCGATGAGAATGAGGATGATTAAGATGATGCTACGGATTTCCATTTCGGTCTGAGACTACATGACAGGGCTGTACTCTACGCTTCCTTTCATAATATATCCCGTCGTGAACCAGGCCTGAGAGATACAGGCACCTGCAGTGTTGGTCGGGAAACTTGAGCAACACTCTCAGAAACGCATCCATTAAGTAGATGAAACTCGACAGTGTGGTCCCAGTCTTCCCAACTGAGTCTGCAGCAAACTCAACCCTGGTTAGGAGCCAGTGGGGGCAAAAAAACCCTCATGACTCTGATGGGATTCAAACCCACGACCTCCCAGCCGGGAGTCCGCGATGCTAACCCCTTCGCCACGGCGGCTGGTGTCTTTCCAGAGTTTTGCCAAGCCTTGTTTTTCAGCTGGCAGTGCGGTCTTCATTTGCTTCTTGACGCTTTTTTTTGGACCCTGATCTTGTCCATCTCTTCTTGGCGTCTGATTTCTTTGGAGGTGTTTTCTCTTTGGGTAGTTTTTCTCCCTAAGGCGTCTCTACAGGGTGGCATAACGCAATGTCCCCATATGTGGCTATTTGTGTTCCAGGTGCTTTTCCCTATCAGTGCAATCGAGTCCTTGACGATTTTTGCATCAAGTTTCTCTCAATCCTCAGTTTCGTTTTCTCAGGGCAGATTGAGTTTCAGGCGCCTGGCATCGAGGCCTGTGCAAATTGCACATCCGAACCAACAGCGTGGATGTCATAGGCACTGTGGTTTAAATCCTGGCCTTGGTCTTCTTACGTCTTATCTGCTGATGCAGTGCGCTGCTGCTCATTCAGATGAGTCATCACACATCCCATCTTTGACAACTAACTGCCCTGGAGACATTGGGACTTTAATGCACACCTCTGCCCAAGACATGATTCCCTGTTGTTGCATGGTTCGCCCTTCTTGCAAACAGCCCACTGCAGTGGACTCAAGTGATATTGCTTTGTTGGTTTTGGTTTGTTTATGTGATTTAAAAAAACACAAACTAAATAAAGGCATACTTTGTCAGGGTCAAAACCTTCACTTCATTATTTCTAGCTGCAGGTGGAGAGAACAACTCATTTACATGCGGAAACCTTCATTTTCCTTTCTGAGGAGACAGAACATGTCAAAACCTTCAGTCCATTATTTCTGTCAGCAGGTGGAGAGAAGAACGATTCAATAATGTGAAAACCTTCAGTCCATTATTTCTCTCTGCGGGTGGAGAGAAGAACGACTCAATAATGTGAAAACCTTCAGTCCATTATTTCTCTCTGCAGGTGGAGAGAAGAACGACTCAATATTGTGAAAACCTTCAGTCCATTATTTCTGTCAGCAGGTGGAGAGAACAACTCAGTGTATGCAAAATCCTTCAGTCTATCATTTCTCTATGCAGGTGATGAGCAGAGCAACTCAACATCACCAGTCTGCTGAGTGCTAAAGAAGTTCAGTGCACTACGCACTCTTTGTTGCCGTAGCATTGATTTTAGTCTCAGACCGTTAATGCTGTTAAGGAATAGAGCAACAGGGAAAAAGAAAAGAGGAAGAAAGAAACAATCCTCTTCTTTGCGCCTGTTTCGTCTTGTTGCACTAGCCAGCATGAATGATCTCCATCTTTCAACTCTGTTGTGTCTTCTTCACACTAACCAGCTATAGAAGTCTTTCACGTGCTATCTTGCGCGTGCTGCCATGATGCATTCTGTGTGGATTTTAAGGAATCACTTCACGAAGTCAGCATGGTATGTGAGTTATATAGGTGCATTGAAAATCTTTGTTGCTGAGCGTCCGCTGAATATGAAATGAGCGCATGTTGTTGTGTGAATGACCTCTTAGTTTAGACAACAGTAGTATCTGGCTACATATTGACGAAAAAAGTCTGAAAAGCACATGTTGATTTGTAACAAATATAGGTTTAAATATCTACCATTGACTTCTCATGTGAGCTTCTGAGGGCTTATGCTGATAATGTCATACTGAATTTGTTCCTGACATCAGTCTGTGATTTTCGTAGTCTGATATCACATTCATGAAGATTATTGCGTGATTACAATTTATGCAGTTTTCTTCACACAAAACCAAACCGAAATTTACATCGACTGGAGAGTTCTTACGCATTACATATTATGTACTACCGGAGACGTTTTTTAGAATTCACGTATTTCTTTTTGAAGGTGCATAAGACCGTGACTTAAACCGTTTCAATATGTTTTCTTCTTGTGCTTTTTTCCTTTTCTGTGTTACTGCAGTCCACATGTAAAACAGAGGGTTGAGGGCAGAGCAAGTGGTAACATGAACACAACCAGGGTATCATAGATGTGACTGATTCAGCCACACCGTACGTAGCCATCACAATCAACACGCCGAATGAGAAACAAGAAACAATGACTGTGACGGACACTTTCATGGTCAGGTCAAAACTAGAATAAAGACACTGTATTGTGGGATCCAGCTGAATTCTGTATTTGGGGCATTTTTCTGTAGACAATACACTGGCAAGCCATAACCACTACAGCTAAAACACAATTGATTGCTATGGTAACTTTAAACCACCTGATCTTTTCGTTAGACTGGTAGCGTTGAAAAAGAGCCACACACAAACAAAGACCTGACTGGTCAGAAAGGCCCCAGTGAGATAGTCCAGGAAGAAAGGGTATGGAAGACAACAGAACTCCCAACAAGCCAAATCACACCACAAGCTGCAGCTTTTGAACTTTATGGAACGTTGACCTATATCTTGGAATGCAATAAACGATCGTGTGATCTATACTGATAAACAAAGTGATAAACACTGACACCTCTTTGGACAGGAAGAAAAGAAAGCCACTCAGTTGCAAGGTAAGCTTTTGGTCCATGTTTTTTCAAACCAGATGTATTGCCCATGATAAAAATTTCATCAGCTGCCAAGACGATGGCGGCATGACTTCCCATGCATAGGTCAGCAAAATGCAAGTGGCAATGGTCATTAAGAACCTGCTCCCAAACAGATTCCTGAGAAGAGATGAAGTAATGATGCAAACCCCAGTCCCTATAATGGCAGAGGCACACACAAACCAAAGGAAAACCAAATGTATTTGGGATGGTAATAGTTTATGACAAGATGGAAGAATTGCGTAAGTTGCTAAACACGTTGTATTTATCCACTGTTGAGGGAGAAGGTTTTCACAACAAAGCCTATAGTCTGATGCATAAATGTTATTTTAAATCGTCTGATCTAGAAAATATATCCGAAGGAAACGTAGTTATTGGGTTTCCTGTGATGTCCAGTTTGATCAGTTGGGGCAATTCTTTAAGCCTCTGGCGCCAATGCTTTTAATAGCAGAGAAAGACACATTCAGATGTTTCAGATGAGGCAAATGCATCACTGCTTCTGTGATAAGCGTATTAATACGTGTCTTTGATACATCTATTCGCCAAAGTGCATAATGTATGCGGTTGATAGGATATTTAATACGTTCTGTATAGGGTTGTTTTTAAAGTATACAATTTTCAGATTAGGAAGGTCACGAAAAACATCCAAGTCAAGAGTTTTTAAATGGTTGTCAGCAAGATAAATGAACGCACATTTATGAATTTCCCACACCTGAATATTGTGAATGGAACAGTGAAATAGACTCAGATGAATGATATATGCGTTGCTGGTGAAGTCCGTTAATGACATTCCTGACCTTGTGGCATCCACGTACCGAAGCTGGGGAAACAAGTCAGCTGGGAAAGATTTACTGCACACAAAGCATGACCTTGGCATAGGCAGCCTGCAGGACAGGTCAGTCACAGGTCAGTTCATCGTCCTGCTGTGGACACTGACTCCAGCCGTCACAAAGATGGTCTTCGGGCCCAGACATACTTCGGAGTCTCGACATTGGTACAGATTTGGACATGTGATCATCTCACAGCTTTGTTCATCCTCTCCATTCACACAGTCATACAATCCGTTGCATCGAGTATAGAGAGGAAGACAGTGCAGCCACTCGGTAGTGCAGCGGTAATGGGTGTCAGGACACAGCTCCCCCCCCTGTCATCACCCACTGAGTAAAAAAGCCGGTTCCATCTAAGTTGATGTAAAGTCGGTCCTCTGGAATTTTTCTTTGACTGGAAAATGAAAAATTGTGTTTGTACAACTGACTCATCAGAATCGTCCAGGCAATCTGAATATTCATTACAACGTTGGCTGTGCAGTATGCACTGAGCATTAGAGCACAGGAAACCACTGCATGAAGAATGAAAACAGAATGACTCATCGCTGTCATCTGGACAATCCTGTCTGAAATCGCAGACAAAAGTATTATGCACTGTTGTGTACTCGTCCTCACATGTAAACATAGCAGACGTATGTACACTGATCTTCCTTCGTGAGTAATGTGAGAGGCTACTTATGTTCACATCTGGGGAATCTTGTGCAAGTATAGCTCTTCCAAATCTACACTTCAAATCAGAAGCCATAAATATGTGAGTCATATGTTTGTTTGGAGAGTTATATAAAAACATTCGTGTATTTGAAAAGATATATTTCGAGGAATTTAAATTCATAAATATTGTTGGAGTTTTGAAATGGTCCAGATTTGGTATTTCCAATTCACAAAGTATTATGTAAACTGAACGAGTAAGAGACATTGCTTTTGAGAATACCATGGAATTTAAAAACGCAGACTTGTAAGTCCTTGAAGGATGGTATGAAAACGTTGATCTGAAGTGGTTCATACGATAAATTAGTGTGTTGTCAGACCATTTTCGGAATTTGCTGTACATGAAGGAACAGTGTCCCAGCCTGATGTATAGCCCAAAGCAGCCTCAAATGGAAATACGCTCTTAAAAATTACTAAAGAATGTTTTTTGTTCCCTTCTGGTTTTTAGTGAGGCCAGTCTGCGCCTTTTTTAGTTCTGCAGTCATAAGTGAAAGAAGAACCGCGGTATGCACCATTCCATACCAGATCATAAAAACATTTTCTAACTGAAGTCACGAGACCATGGCATTCAGGACTGCTGAAGGGACAGAATTCTGTTTCATCCCGTCCATCTTCACATTCTAACACCAAGTTACAGTGTAAGTGATCTTTAAGCTGGGAGAAATGAGTTATAGAACAGTTGAACAAAATCTTTGGAGATTTTATAGAGTTGACTGCTTCCAGAAACAGCTGAAAAGTACAACTTCATATTTGACACAAAAAGACGAAAATCAAGTTCAATATGAGATGATGGAAAGATCTCGGCTGGATGTAGAATTGAGGGCACAGCTGCATAATACTTTGTTGGTTACATTTGTCCTTCTGTATCTGATTACCAGAATACCCCCCACCCAGCAGAGAATGTAAAGATCAGTCTGCAGAAAACTTATCATTATAGCATACCCATATGGTCCCCTCAGTTCTTTTTTGAACCTCACAGAACGGAATACATATGGTACTGTGATATATCCAGAATGTTCAGACATTAATTCCATTGTCAGATCTATACGCTGCACTTTACCAAGTTGAATTTCAACTGAAGGGTTGTTGGAATGCAGAATATATACATGGCTTTTAGGCGACTGGAATATGAGTTTTTTATAACTATGATGGCTACAAGTAATATGATCTGCCTCAAAATCTGACACAGGCGAAGGCTTCACTGAAGTTTTCCAGTAATTAGACTCACACCAGTACATCAATCGTTGAAGAGTACACTGACATGCATGCCCTGTGTTAGTTCCAGGTGTGGGGTACAAAATGTAGAGGAATTATCACAAATCCCGTACACAACTCCAGAATGTGCTGCGAATGTCGGCCGGTTTGTGTTCATACAGTCTGACACATTAACCTGTAGAATTGAGTTCTCTGTATTGTTGTGATCAATATAATGTTCGACACCTGGACAGATATACCTGATCCGTGTGGTGTTGATGGGCATCCTGTTCCAGATCCTTTGATCTTTGATCAGATCAGCGGAGACAAACAGAAGTGAAGATATTAGTTCAGCATTTAACTTTTGTGTGTTTTGTTTTGGGTATATTTATACTTGCTGTATAACTGCAGCCGTGATATGAAGCACACACAGGAACTGGCAAATGCAAAGCTGGCACTTTGTACGCAGGTAAGTATTTCGTAAGCTTACTGACTAATCAGTCGGAACTATTTTTTTACAGTTCCTTTATAAATCACGAGATGAGTGCAAACTTAACATAAATGATTATCATGGTGTGTCGACCTCCACCAAGCCGGACGCGAAAAGTTTACTACTGGAGGAAAACAAAGATTGTACGTGAAAAGAAGAATCATGGCATTTGCCACCTGAAATACAAGAACATTCAGGCAGGCTGGGAAACTGAAAAAAATAACTGACCCATGAAGTGGACAGATCCTAGTATGTTCTCATCCTCAGCGAAGAAAGATGGCCGAACGGTGAAGATGTACAGACAGAATAAGAGCATGTACTACAATGGAGAAGAAGACAAAACTGTACATGGAGTGCGATTTTCATTGTTGCAAACAGATTTTTTCTTGAGATGCATATAAAAGAGAACATCCTTTGCTGCCGTTTCTATGATCAAGTTAAGAAACGAATCCCTCCTGCAGCTCACTCTACATTTGATTCACTCGAAGTGGTAATTGTGTCTCTTTACTTTCGTGTCATATTTCTTTGTTGTGATACTGCATTTGTGTGACATATATCAAATCATATAGTAGATCCGTATTGATCTTTAGTCATGGAATGACGCTTAACAATAGGATAGATTAACATCGACCTTGTAATGGTCAAAACTGCACACATGTTATTCCTTTTCCACAATCCCAGTAAACAGTTCCATGTGTTTGTCTTGGAGAATCGCACTTGATGGGACACATGTTTACAGCTGATATCTTGGCGTAATAATGTTAAAACAGTAGACTTACTACTGAAAAGAGAAATAGTTCTTTACTGTACTTAGACTTTCTATCAATATGAACCAATTATGTGCTGCAGAACAGCACTTTTGTGTATCTATATTGCGTGGAAATACCTATCAAACTGATCACAACATCAACAGATAGAACCCAAACGCTCTCTAGGTTTGGAGAGCGCCCAAATGCTGTCGTCTCTGTTGTACCTCAGGCAATGTCAGCAAAGGGACTTTTCAACAGTAAGTTTAATTAATCTGGGGAAGATGAAACACGATAGGAAAATGAAATGAGTACGATCTCGAGGGCTTTATGTAGTTCAAGGAAAATGTCTTTTAAGAAAAAATATGATTTTTGTACGAGCAAAATGGGACTGGTTTTCAAAATGAAAAAGAAAAGGTGAACAAGTGCTTGTTAACATTTCTTGTCTCTACAACAGACACATTTAGACAACATCAGTCACTGTATAGCATACATAATGATTGATGATCATACACAGAGCTATAGGAAAATATAGACACTAGCCAAAGCGTTTTATAAGTAGAAAACCCCTGCATGCATTTTTAGCATATGAAAGTTGGAAAGAAGCAGATATAAACAAAGCTTAGAGAGCATTACAGACAAAAAAACAACAATATGTTAGCCCTAGTTGTGTTATTAATCATGAATTATTTAGAACAATAAACAGTGACTTAGTGTGTTCTGTGTAATTTTTCCCTCTCAAAATCATTTCACCAACAGACTTCTATTGGTACATTTTGTAATAGCAGTGACCAGCATGAGGACATAAAAGTATTGTGAAATTTCCATTTTATACGTTAGTGGTGTACATGGCAACCATATTGTTTTTGTACAGATTGATATATTTCATGTTCAGAACTGCATTATGCTTTTCTGTTTAAATTTTGATTTGATATATTTCTTAAAGGGACTAGATCGTATTAATTAACTAAACGTTTGTTAATTTTCTTTCAAGTATGACAATTTCAGCTAGATAAAATACATAGTTACATGTTTGATCGGTTTCTGGAGACATTGGGTGAAGGCATCAAATATTATATTACAACACATGTTTAGTTCCATACGACGTGCTGCCAAAATAACTTACATGGAAATAGCTCTACAGCATATGCTCGATATTATCACGTGCATCTTTGCAGAAAAGTACGGTATCATCGTTAACAATTCCCATATAAAAGAGCACAACATTTGTATGCAGTACTCAGTTCAAAACTGGAATTTCAAACCAGTTCATCTTAACATTTTGTACTTTTGCGTTGCCTTAAATGCCATACTTCAGTTTCCTTTCTATGTTTAAGTTTTCATTCCATTTGGGTACAACGGATAGGTTTTTTTTCTTATATAGAGAATACATCAGAATAATCCAGCCCCTTTATTTACTGAGCAGATTCTTTTTTGTAGTGGTTTTACCGTAGATGATTAGAAAGTTATTTCAAACAGTCATTTGAATGGCTGTTTTGGGGTACCGTTGGATTCTGTTTTGAACCCTTGGTGGTTAGAATACAACAGAACATAGACTGATATATCTATGTTTGATGCCAATCATGCACCAATACAATAAGCCGTATTTCACTGTTTGTTTTCAAGATAGACCCATGGGCTCCATATGCTGCTAGTGAAGAATTTTATACTAATACGTTACGCCCACTTTTTCATTCCGTTTTCTTACTCATACTACTCCCAGCTTTTCCATTTTTGATTTCTTAATATTTAGCACGTCATATTGGATGAGAGAGGAATTGTTACCCTGCTTTTGTTCTTCCCCCACTATTAATTTGTTCAACATAGTAATAACGGTAATCGGTGGAAGATTTAATCTCTTAGTAGATCCAAAAGTTGTTCTGCACAATTCATAGCAGCTTTCAGGACTTACGTGACCGAAATTGCTTGGGTTATTAAACAGTAGAGCTGACCACTCTAACTGTTGACGCCTTTTGATCTTCTTGTATACTTCAATGATTATCAAGCATAGTCTACCCCCCACCCCCCACCCCCATTTAATTATCTTAATACAATAATTTCAATTACAATGACTTCAATTTTCCATCAGTTTATTTTCTTTCAGTGCTTTCGTCTTTTTTTCCACCTTGCATTAAAGATTATAATTAATTTTCTGGAATACATGTTGCATTTAATACTTTAACAATTCAAACAAGGGAATATTCACTGTAACAGTTCAATTTGAAATCAACATGCAACAATCGTTAATTATTGTTCTGTAATAGGACACGGTGCTATAAGTGTAATAAGGGGAAAGTGTGGTTAAAAAAGGAAGACAGAATGGAAAAAAATACAAGAAAAAATCTCTCTCCCTTCCGCTTTTCTCTTCCCGTCTAATATTGTATTGGGGTTTTCAAAACAGAGAAAGAAGGAGGGAGACAACGTTATAACATTTCACTATAATTGATTGAGATACCATATTGAACAGAATTTACCCACACTCCCCTCCCTTTATTCCCAGGGTTTAGACAGTGCTCACACATCTGGTGAAAAATACCTTTAAAAGAAAAGAATCGTAACAAAAGTCATATCGAAAGATAGTACTTGTACACTACGAAGAAACTGTAGGGAGATCTTGACAGCAGAGGTCTTCAGACAGAAGCACGCGTCAAATGCGTGTTTCGGCCTGAACTCTTTACACTCTAAGGGGGCCGGGGGCCAGGCCGCATCCAAGTCATGACTCCCATATGCCCTTCGACTTTCTAACGATATTTTCCCTGGCATTGCCGGATGCGAACCCGCAACTTTTGGATGGGTGAGCGTCTAAAGGCGTGCTTTTTAGACAGATGTCTTAGCCCAATGCTAAGGGACACCTGTTCTAAGTTAAGAAATTTAAGCTTTATGAAGTTCAATTTTTGTTCCTCCTCGACCAGATCCAGCTGGAACTCTTCGGCTGCCTCTTTTATTGCCTTCAGGTTCTGGTCCTGTCCTAATATGAAATCCGAGTTCTTTTCCTGAAATCCCAAGCTGTTTCATGAGGTCATAGGCTGTTGAGCCAAAACTCCCCTTGCTCCCACTCCTGGCAAGGATCCAGGCCTGGAAAGCCAGATTCCCTAAACTGAACGCTAACTGGCATACGTTCAGTCTTATAGAGGTGAACTCGCTCCATTCGGCTTTCGAATGACACAGTGAGTTAATCAGAATCATTTGTTTTGATGAACCTAAGTGCAGAACAATATCCTGTCTCATGCCACTCTTCCTGATGATCGCCGGATGGTATTCCATTCTGAAGGTTACTGTGCATTCCATGTCATCTGCTCCATCCAGGAACTCTGCATCCATGCTCTAGGTATCACAGCTGTTCCAGACCATGATTTGTGGCCTCCTGCCGCATAGAACTTTGTTGCTAGAGCTACTGGTGGCGTAGACCTTCTACACGCTGCAGCTGACACCAATGACATGAAGGCATATCACGAGGCCTTCATACCATCTATGGACCAAAGACTACTGGTCAACACCCATTCGTACTCCTGACCAGACCACACTGCTGACAGATAAGACTGACATTCTTGATCGCTGGGCTTAGCACTTCAATGCCTTTAGAATAGCCTCACCAGTATCTGAAGAATCAATTGCAGCGCTCTCCCAACTGCCAGTGCAGGAATCTCTGGCAGACCCACCCTCCAGTGCAGAGACTGTGAAGGCTCTGAAGCAGACCACGTCTGGTAAAGCACCAGGAGCAGTCCAGCGGACATCTACAAGAAGGAGGCAAGGTACTCCTGGAAAAGCTGACCAACCTCTTCCAGTCCATAGGGAAAAGGGAGAAGTGCTCCAAGACTTGAACGACGCCTCTATTGTACACATCTACAAGAGGACGGGGTGATAAAGCATCCTGTGACAATCAGCGTGGATTTCCCTCTTGTGTCTTGCAGAACTATTCTTGCCAGGGTTCACTTGAACAGATTCATTACCCACATAGCAGACTCTACAGTCCCTGACTCACAGTGCGGGTATCACACAGGCAGGGACACAACTGACGTGATATTTGCTGTTCGCGCTACAGGAACAATGTCATGAGCAGAATCAGAAACTTTGCGTGGTGTTTGTATGATCTCACCCAAGGCCTTCGATACCCTTAATAGGACAGGCTTGTGGAAGATCCTTCACACGTTTGGTTGTCCGGAAAGCTTTCTCACTGATACTTTCATTCCATGATGGCATGCATGCAAGAGTGCAAGAAAATGGAGATACCTGTGACCCATTCCCAGTGAAAAATGGAATGTGGCATGATGCGTCTTAGCTCCCACCCGCTTTTCCATTCTGTTTTGCTGCAATGAAGATTGATGCATTCCGGGACTGTGACAGGGTGTATACATCCACTTACGTTCAGATGGCAAAACGTTAAGCTTCCACGACTTCAGGCCAAGACAAAGTATCTGATGCCCTTCTGAAAGAGTTCTCTTTGCAGATGACTGTGCACTGGCCATACACTCCCAAGAAGACAAACCAATGCATCACAATCGCTTTGCAAGGGCCTGTCAACGCTTTGGACTTCAATCAGCCCTTTGGAAGATCGAGGGCATGTTCCACATTCCCCATCTGCTGCTGGCAGTGCTCCAATAATAATCTTTGTCATCAACAACACAGATCAAAACTGTGGACACGTTCTGCTATGTGGGCAGTACTGTAAGCAGCAATGGATCTCTGGATGCATAAGTGATGTTGTGCATCTCAAAGGCCAGCTCTGCCTTTGGCAGACTATCAAATACTTTATGGCAAGACCATGGCATCAAACTGCGTAACAAAGGTTGCTGTGTTCAGGGCTGTAGTTCTAAGTGCTCTCCTCTACTGTTGTGAGACGTAGACCACGTACCACCTGACACATCCAACAACTCCAACCGTTCCATCAACGAAGCTTGCGCAAGATCTGCAGCATCAAATGGCAAGAGAGAGTGTCCAACCTACAGGTCCTGAAGAGGTTGGCATACCCAACATTGAGTGTTTTCTCATCAAAAGCCAGCTCCAACCCGGGCAGGACATGCTGTCCTATGGAGAACTGCAGATTCAAAGATCTGCTGTATGGACACTGAAAGAAGGACAACGTGACCAAGCAAGGCTCTCAAGAGATACAAAGACACCTTGAAGGCCAACCTCAGAAGCTGCAAATTGACACTGCTTTCCTGGAAGATGTCGCCCTTGACAGAACACAGTGGAAGCAACAGTGTACATGGGGCACAGACATTTGAGCACAACAGAGCAGCTGCCATCCAGTAAAAGAGGATTGGAGAAGGCGGGGCCCATCCTTGCAGGACTCCATTTCATGCAGCATCTGTGGAAGACTTTGTGCCGCAAGAATTGATCTTCAATCCCACATGATGACCCACATCAGCAGATGACCCTGCCCGCCTACTCATCCATCAGACATGATAGGAGAATCCATCATCATCACAGAGACTTGGACAGCCAGCACTTGAATGTGTGCCATCACAGCTTGGACAGCCATGTCTTTGAGTTTGTGCTATGATGGAGCCTTGACAGCCATGTCTTTTAGTGTGTGCCATGAAGGAGCCTTTGACAGCCATATATTTGAGTGTGATCATACAGAGTCTTGGACGGCAATGTCTTTGAGTGTGTGCTATGATAGAGCCTTGGCAGCCATGTATTTGAGTGTGTACCATACAGAGTCTTGGGAATAGGCAGGTCTTTGAATGTGTGCCATCACAGAGACTTGGACAGCCTGGTCTTTGAATGTGTGCTATGATGGAGTCTTGGACAGCGATGTCTTTGAGTGTGTGCACCATGCAGTCTTGGACGGCAATGTCTTTGAGTGTGTGCTATGATGGAGTCTTGGACAGCGATGTCTTTGAGTGTGGTGCACCATAAAGTCTTGGACGGCAATGTCTTTGAGTGTGTGCTATGATGGAGTCTTGGACAGCTATGTATTTGAGTGTGTACCATAACAGAGTCTTGGACAGCAATGTCTTTGAGTGTGTGCTATGATGGAGTCTTGGACAGACATGTCATGTCTTTCAGTGTGTGCTATGATGGAGTCATGGCAGTATTATCAGAGAATGCCATGAAGAATTTCAGGCAGCAGTGTTATTCGTGCTGATGTTATAATGGAAACTTGAGCAATCATGTATTTAGTTAGGTGCCATGCATGATTCTTGGTAGCCAATCTTTTTGTTTCAGATGCCATGAGTCTTTGACAACCATGTATCTATTTGGATGCTATGACAGGGGTCTTGGACAGCAATGTATTCATGCAGGTGCCACAATGGATCTTGGCAGGCCATTTAATCATGGAGTGCCATAGCAGTCTTTGGCAGCCATGCTTTTTTCATGTGGAATCATGGCGGATCTTCTGTGTGAGTGTGAGTGAGTGAGTAAAGTTTTGTGTAGGTGAGTGAGTGTGTGCATGCGTGCGCATGCGTGCGTGCGTGCGTGCGTGCGTGCGTGCGTGTGTGGTGTGTGGTTGTGGTGTGTGTGTGTTGTGTGTTGTGTGTGTGTGTTGTGTGTGTGTGTGTGTGTGTATGTGTGTGTGTGTGTGTGTTTTGTTGTGTGTGTGTGTGTGTGTGTGTTGGTGTGTGTGTGTGTGTTTTGTGTGTGTGAAGGCACAGTAACCCATATGTCTGCTAAAATTAAAGCAAAGTAAGCTGCCCTTGATGATTGGCTAGTACACATGTCAAGAAAAGTCAAATGTTAGCAAGGCAAATCTGCCTTTTGTTACCCTGATTGTAAAACTTCTACTTCTCCCATCAGCCCTTTTCTGTCCTCTGAAGTAATATACTTTATTGTTTAAAAAATGTGTTACGCTAGGTAGAGTCTTCCCTTTTTCTTATCTCCTTCTCCCCTGACACTGTGCATGGAGGATTAGGGCAGACCACTGCAGAACAGTTCACTAGATTCCTCCAGTTCTGTCAGTTGTGCGGAAGGGCCTGGGTCTGGTGTCAGTTGGCCCCCGCTTCTTCAACCTCGACCTGCAAGCCAGCTGTGTTTGAAGTTCATTCATTTTTAGTAGTCTTAGATATTCGTCTTTCTTGCCCCCTCACATACACTTTCAACTATCAGTCACTGCTGGTTGGCTCAACACCAAAACACATGGGCACACACAGTGAGCCTGCGTCTCTGGTCTGATCTCCTCGTCTTCTCTTCTCTCCCCACCACTTGCCACGCGTCCAATGCCTCACTTTGCAGGAATTCAATCAAGCTCTCGCTATCCCCTAATGTTTCCTGGTCACTAATTGGGTCTTCTTCATCTGAATCAGGGTCAACTGACAGTTATTCAATATTCGCAGCACCTCATCTGTAAGTAAATGGGATGGCGAGGTCGAGTACGTGAAGTGCTTGGTTGTGACGTCATAGTGAACCCAAAAAATATCATATAAATGGATTAAAAACACTTAACTGAACGGCACTCTGACAAAGCAAATAGCTGTGAGCACAGGACAGGGAATCCCCCAGCTATGACAGTTATTGCTGGCTTTCTATCTCATCAACTTGGCGAGTGTTAGGTAACCCTAGTTGGTCGCATTTCGGCGACGTCGGCGGTGAGCCACATGGTCGCAGAAATGCAACGTTGGCGGCGTACGGGTCTTATGCTGTAATAGTTCTGTCAGTGCTGGAGGTTTCCTTTCTTGGAAGGGTAACGATTAGTGATAAAATCAATGGTGTGGGTTACTCCTAAGTTTGCCAAATTGCAGATGGCAGCTAGTAGATTTTGTTGCAGGTGGCAGTTAGGATATCATTACTGCATCTCCACCATGTTTCAAAGTTCTGCAAATATGTTGACCTCCACCAGGTGGAATGCAAAAAGTGTGCTATTGGAGGAAAACAAAGAGTAATGTGGAAAGAACAGCATGGCAGTTGCCACCTGAAATACAAGAACACTCAGGCAGGCTGGGAAACTGAAAAAAATCCTGACCCATGAAATGGACAGATCGTAGTATGTTCTCATCCCCAGCGAAGTAAGATGGACGAACAGTGGAGAAGTTACAGACAGAATTACAGCATGTACTACAATGGAGAAGAAGACAAAACTGTAAATGGTGTGCGATTTCATGGTTGTTTACATTGGTGCAAACAGATTTATTTCTTGAGATGCATTTATACATAGAACATCCTTTTGCTGCCGTTCTATGATCAAGTTAAGAAAAAGAACCCTCCTCCAGCTCACTCTGCATTTGATTCGCTCGAAGTGGTAATTTTGCCTCTTTAATTTCGTGTCATATTTCTTTGTTGTGATACTGCATTTGTGTGACATATATCAAATCATATAGTTGAACATATTAATCTTAGTCAAGGAATGACGCTGAACGATAAGATAGATTAACATCGACCTTGTAATGGTCAAAAACTGCACACCTATTATTCTTTTGTACAATCCCCGTTAACAAACCCATGTGTCCCGTCTCAGAGAATCGCACTTGACGGGTACACATGTTTACAGCTGATATCTTGGCGGTAATAATGTTAAACAGTAACTTACTACTGAAAAGAGAAATAGTTCTTTCTCTACTTAGGCTTTCTATCAGTATGAACCAATATGTGCTGTAGAACAGCACTTTGGTGTATCTATTTGAGTGGCAATTCCTATCAAACTGATCACACATCAACAGATAGAAGCCAAACGCTCTGCAGGTTTGGAGAGCGCCTAAATGCCTGTCGCCTCTGTTGTGTCTCAGGCCATGTCAGTAAAGGGACTTTTCAACAGAAAGTTTTAATTAATTAATCTGGGGAAGATGAAAGACGATAGAAAAATTACATGAATGCGATCTCGAGGACTTTATGTAGTTCAAGGAAAATGTCTCTTAACAAAAAATATGAAAATGTCTCTTAACCAAAAAGTGTGAAAAATATGACCGCCGTCTGGCGGCCTTCTTCCTACCACATGGACAGATAAGTCACTCTTCGTTTTTGTTTGTACTGTCCTAAATGTTACATGTGATTTGGGTTTTTTTGCCTGAAGAAGACACAAGAGGTCGAATACATCGTGTCTTATCCTGTGCTTTGTTTGTCAATGTCCTTGGCGGTAACTAACCCCCTCTCTTTCTAAAAAAGTATGATTTTTGTTCTAGCAAAATGGACTGGTTTCATAATGAAAAAAAAAATGAACAAGTGCTTGTTAACATTTATTGTCTCTACAACAGACCCATTCAGACATCAGTCACTGTAATATGCATACATAATGATCAGTCACTGTATATGCATACATAATGATCCATGATCATACACCAGAGCTAATAGGAAAATATAGACACTAGCCAAAGCGTTTTAATAAGTAGAAAAACCCCTGCAGCATTTTTAGCATATGAAAGTTGGAAAGGAAGTAGACATAAACAAAGCTTAGAGAGCATTACAGACAAAAACAGCAATATGTTAGTCCTAGTTGTGTTATTAAATCCTGAATTATTTAGAACAAAAAACAGTGGAATTTATGTGTTCTGTGTTTTTGTCGATGATCCCCCCCCCCCCCCCCCCCCCACTTCATTTCACCAAGAGACCTCTAATGGTACATTTTGTAATAGCAGTGGCCAGCATGAGGGCATAAAGTATTGTGAAATTTCCATTCATACGTTAGTGGTGTAACCGGCAACCAGATTTTTTTGGTCACAAATTGATATATGTCGTGTTCAAGACTGCGTTATGCTTTTCTGTTTAAATTTTGATTTGATATATTTCTTAAAGGTACTAAGATAGCATTAAAAACGTTTATTAATTTTTCTTTCAATTATGACAATTTCAGCTTGATAAAATATATTAGTCACATGTTTGATCGGTTCTGGAGACATTGAGTGAAGGCATCAAATATTACATTACAACAAATGTTTAGTTCTATACGGACGTGTTGCCAAAATAACTTAAAAATAGTTTCCACAGCATATGCTCGATATTATCACGTGCATCTTTGCAGAAAAGTATGGAGTCTTCAATAACAATTTCCATATAGAGTACAGCATTTAAAGGCAATACTCAGTTCAGAACTCGAATTTTAAACCAGCTCGTCTTAACATTCTGTACTTTTGTGTTGCAATAAATGCCATACTTCAGTTTCCTTTCTATGTTTAAGTTTTCATTCCATTTGCTACAACGGATAGGTTTTATTTTACATGGAGAATAAATCTAGATCCTTTACTTACCGAGCAGATACTTTTTTGTAGTGGTTTTACCATAGATGATGAAAAAGGTTATTTTAAAACAGTTATATGAATGACTGTTTGGGTGCCATTGGATTCTGTTTTTGAACCCTTAGTGGTTAGAATACCACAGAACTATAGACTGTGGTGTATCTATGTTTGATGCCAATCGAGCACCAACACAATAAGCCATATTTCACTGTTTTGTTTTCAAGATAGACCCATGGTCTCAATATGCTGCTTGTGAAGAACTTTATACTGATAAACTAACTCCCTACTTTTTCGTTCCGTTTTCTTACTCATACTACTCACCGTCTTTATTTTTAATTTCTTAATATTTACATGTAATTATTGGAATGACAGATGAATGGTTAGCCCTTTTTGTGTTCGTCCCATTATTAATTTGTTCAACATAATATTAACGGTAATCAATGAAAGATTTGATCTCTTAGTAGATCCAAAAGTTGTTCTGCACAATTCATAGCAGCTTTTCAGGACCTACGTGACCGAAACTGCTTGGGTTGTTAAACCCGTAGAGCTGACCACTCTAACTGTTGACACCTTTTGATCTCCTCGTATCCTTCAAATGATTATCAAGCATAGTCTCAAAATTCCCTCCTACATTTGGTTATCTTAATACAATTATTTAATTACAATGACTTCAATTTTCCATCAGCTTATTTTCTTTCAGCGCTGTCTTCTTTTTTCCAACTTGCATTGACGTTTATAAAATTTTCTGGAATACATGTTGCATCAATAGTTTTACAGTTCATACAAGGAAACATTTATTGTAACAATTCAATTTGAAATCAACATGCAACAAACGTTAATTATTGTTCTGTAATAGGACACGGTGCTGTAAGTGTAATAAGGAAAAAGTGTGGTAAAATAAAGGAAGACAGAATGGAAATTTTTTTTTAAAAAGTCTCTCTCCCTTCCCCTTCCTCTCATCCTGTCTTATACTGTATGAAGTTTTTTCAAAAACAGAGGAAGAAGAAAGGAGGAAACAGTTATAAAGTTTTCACTATAATTGATTGAGATATCATATTATGAACAGAATTTACACCCCCACCCCTTTATTCCCAGGGCTTAGACAGTGCTCACAGATCAGGTGAAAACTACCTTTTAAAGTAAAGATTTGTAACAAAAGTCATATCGAAAGATAGTACTTGTACAGTAGGAAGAAACTGTAGGGAGAAACTTGACAGCAAAGGTCTTCAGAGAAGAAACCCTCCTCAGATAAGTGTTTTCGGCCAAGAACTCCTTACACTCTAGGGGGCCGGGCCGCATCCAAGTCATGACTCCCATATGCCCTTTGACTGCTGACGTTTTTTCCCTGGTCGCCGGGAAGCAAACCCGCAACTTTTGGATGGGTGAGCGTCTTAAGGCATGCCTTTTTAGACAGATGTCTTACCCCACTGCTAATGGGACACCTGCTCTAAGTTGGGAAATTCAAGCTTTATGAAGTTCAATTTTGTTCCTCATCGACCAGATCCAGCTGGAACTCCTGTCGGCTGCCTCTGCCATTGCCTTCAGAGTTCTGGTCCTCTTGTTCCCTGATTTCTCGAGCTCTTTCCTGAAATCCCGAGCTGTTTCATGAGGTCATGGGCTGATGAGCCAAAACATCCTCTTGCTTCGACTTCTATGGCGAGAATCCGGGCCTGGAAGCCAGATTCCCTCAAACTGCACGCTGTGAACGATGATGACATTTAAGAGCTTGGTGAAATTTGCACAGGTGAGTCCATATCATGACGCGAACGAAACATGCTGGCAGATACAGTAATACCGTAATCATCCTGTTCCCTTCCCCTCTCCTCACTCTAGCCAGCCAGTTGGTCCATCCTTAAACTACCCTCTTCCCCCCTTCCTCGTCTCCATCCCCATATCCCCCCTCCCTCCCCCTGCCCCCTCCCCCACTCGCCCCCCCCCCCCTCCCCACTCCTTCCAACCACAACTGTACTGATCTCAGGATTATAATGTTAGTGTAAGATAAGATAATGTTGCTTATAGCCCAGCCGACCGCAAAGGGCCACATCAGGGCTGTCACCACATTAAAATCAACTCACAAGTCATTCATTCACACAATTCTTTAAAATACATTTTTTAAAGAAAACCATCTGAAAGTTTGTTAAAAATCTTTCCACTGTAAAATCTCAGATCCGATGAAAAATGTTAATTTCTTTCAAGAACTCATATCGCGTCAGGCGGAACATCTCTGAACAAGGTTTTCATGGAATCTGCTGTAAAATGTTTGTGTCTCACATCGTGCAAGTCCCAACACTAAAAGAATATGTTTCATTGTGAGTGGCACATGACATGGAATGGACCACGGAGCTTCTTCACTCTTTAAAAGGTATGAATGGGTAATGTCAGTGTAATAATGATGATGACTGCAGTGATAATTATAATGATAATAACAGAATTTTGGAACCCATGCACACTTACACAGACTCATGACAGACATTCAAGCACTTGCCAGTTTCCTTCAATGAAATACCAATTGAACCAACTAACAACCTACGCTATTTGGGTGTAGGCTTTGACAGAATGCTAACCTCTAAAAAGCACGTCGTTGATAATATTGTTCTTAAATGCAAAAAAGGCCTATCTGTCATGAAAGCAATTGCAGCTAAAGCCATTGAACAGCGCCATCTCTACCGACTGTATCACGCACTTGTACTCAGTGCGATTGATTATGGATTAGGGCTTACAACACTGTCCAACAGCAACCTTCCCAAATTAGAAAGAATTCAAAATTAAGCAATGAGATTGATCCTGGGAACCACAAGGGACACACCAGTTGAAACTGTGCGATACCTGCTCGACCTTCCTTCAATGCAGACAAGAACAAGCTAGAACAGGTGAAGGCATATATCAGAGCGCTTGAAAATCCCCAAAACCCACTTCATGCGGCGGTCAAGGAAACAAAAGGCACTCGGCTAGGACGTGGAAAATCATGCATGGGACAGGCAGAAGACCGTATACAGCTTGTGTGCCAGTTAGCAGAACTGAAAGAAACCAAGGAATGGGAGAAGTTTCCAGACCACTTGAAACACCTCTACCAAATTGCCATCGCTCCAGAACTTGGAAGACAATGTCGAGAATGACCAAAAGGCAAAAGCAACGCGGAAATTCAAATGCAGGTAGAAGATCTTTGCGCAAAAAATGATATTTTAATATACACTGTATTACACGCTAAAGTGATGACTTCCTCGGTACAAGGTAAGTGTAGTAGCCTAGCTTGTAAGAGTTCGTTGTAGATCCTGTAGCATATGTTCGGCTTGCAGACGACAAAATACACCAGGCGGTATTGAAACGAAGAGGATCCTTTTATTTACAAACGTTGAAGAATATAGGAACAAAAAAACAACCCACTGACCTCCAGGTTTAATAAGTCGTACAGGAACTCAATCATACATGCAGCAGACAATATTCTACCAATGGCAGCTTTTCATCGGCTAGACTCAAACTCAGTGAAGACTCGAACACGTTTACATCGACAGTGACTAGAACACTTCAAAACATCTCTCTCTCTCTCTCTCTCTCTCTCTCTCTCTCTCTCTCTCTCTCTCTCTCTCTCTCTCTCTCTCTCTCTCTCAGTTACACAGCTCTCATTCTTTTATATGTGATCTAAAGAATATTTTCGAACATACTCGATTATTCTTCTTTTTTTAAATAGAATATTCTGCATATTAGTAAGCTTAACCAATGAAATTGCGACGACCGTATGCGAATGTAATTCGGTCAGCTTCTGCAACATTCTCGAACCTTCGGTAATGCACTAGCATCTTACGGAAACCTGGTGAACATTCTAACATAATCTTGAATATTCCACTCGCATTATCAATCGATACAAAAACAATACTGAACAATTAGGCTTCCGTTCACTTTCCGAATGGTTTAATAAATCATCAATAGCACTACACTGACCACAAATACAAATATCTAAAAGCGATAGGCAAAAGGAAGCTTGGAACTCGTCATTATTGCTATGACGTCTTTCGCAAAAGTCCCTCCTCTCTTGGCTCCCTTTTAAATTATAACATAACCCCCCTCCCCCCCCCCTCCCACTTAAAGAAATTTCCCAAATTTCTAAAAAAAACTTTTACAATTTGAAAGAAATGTCAAATGACTTTAAAACAAAGATCAACTGGCAACACACACCCAGTTCAAAGTCTACAACTAGTTAACTAGTACAAGTCTCCTTTAATCATGCGCGACTTAAAAAGTCTGCAACCAGATTGTCTGTGCCTTTTACATATTCAACCTTCATATCAAAGTTCTGAAGGTACATGGGCCAGCGTATGACCCCACTGTTCACAAACTTGGCAGATTCTAAAAAAGATAAAGGTTTATGGTGAGTACACAATACAAAGCGAACCCCCTGGAGAAACAGTTCAAACTTTCGTACTGCACACACAATAGCAAGGCACTCCTTCTCCATGGTAACATATCTCCGCTCTGCCCTGGATAGTTTCTTGCAGGTGTGCGAGACTGGGAACAGCTTCCCGTCATGTTCCTGCATGAGAACTGCACCAACACCCTCGTCAGAGGGATCAGCGCTGAGCACAAACGTCCTGTTAGGGTCAGGCAACTGTAACACAGGTTCCTCGGACAGGAAGTTCTTAACAGTGTTGAAGGCTCGGTCTTGTGCATCTCCCACTGCAGTGGGATTGGCTTCCCCTTGTGCAGAGGGTCCGACATGGGAGCAGTCAGTTGCAAAGTGAGGCATGTATTCTCTGTAGAACCCCACCCACTAAGCCGAGAAAGGACTGTAATTGTTTCTTTGTCTGGGGACGAGTTGCTTCCAGAATTTTTGTCACATTGTCCACTCCTTACTGGCGATGGTGACCAATAAAGTCAATATCATCTGCACCAATAACACACTTGCTGGGTCTTGCAGTAAAGTTGGCAGAAGACAGCCCTTTGAACAGCTTCCGAAGAATTTCCAGGGGTTCTGTCCATGTTTTGGACTGGACCAGGATATCATCCCAGTAGTATATGACACCTCCCAGTTTCAACATGTCTTTGATGTCCTCTTTTAGTGACTCTCTGATAGCATAAGGCAATGGGTATGGCTTTGACCTGATAGGCTTTACTTCATGCTGAATCAGGTCTGTTTTCCCTGGATACTCAGTGAAGATACTTGCGTAGTCATTTAACAGTCCACGTATTTCTATTTGCTACTGGCTGTTCAGTTGTGGCCCAAAATCTACACTGTCAACAGTTTCCTGGGATTTGAAATCATTTAGTTCTAACAGTTCTTTATCGTTCACAGAACTTTCTTCAGTGAAGTTGTCACCATCACTGGAGGGGTAAGGTGGCCCCCATTCTTCGAATTCAGCCTCATGTGCATCTGTCACTGGCTTTTCTTCCCACTCAAAGTATTTCTGAAGCATATTTGCGTGGAAAATCTTTGGCTTGCCTTTAACTTTAACTTCATAATCATTCAGCCCCTTGACTGCTTCTGCAGGATAGGATCCTTTCCACTGCATCAGCAGCTTATTGTCACCAAGCTGAAATTTCCGGACCTTGGTCTTCCAGTCATAATAGTGTTTACTATTGCCTTGAAACATTTCTAGTTCACTTCAGGCTAACTGTAGGGTGTCTTCAATGCGTGCACGCAGCTCAAATACATATTGACAGCTGTTCTTGATTGCTGGAGATTCTACTTCTTTTGTCCACAGTTCTTTCAGGATGTGCATTAGTCCTCGCACAGTCCGGCCGCAGAGTAGCTCAAAGGGAGAAAACCCAGTAGATTTTGAGGGACTTCACTGTATGCCAACAACAAGGCATTGTTATATCTGTGCCATTGTCGTGGTTGGTCAGCACACAACTTCTTCAGCATGGCCTTTAATGTTCCATTGTACTTCTCTACCAGGCCATTGCACATGGGATGGTAGGGCGTGGTGGTGGTCAACTGGCGGACACTGAGCAGACAAACAACCTCCTTCATGCAGTCAGATACAAACTGGGTCCTTAAATCGCTTAATGTTTCGTCAGGCACACCCAGTCTACTCAAGATGTCCATAGGGGCATCAGCAACGGTCTCAGTATCGATGCGTTTAAGTGGGACCGACTCATGATACCCTCTGGCGGCATAGTTTACCAACGTGAAGATTTACTGGTGTCCTGATTCACTGGCTGGCTTGATTTGTCATATGAGGTCGATGGCCACCCTCTTGAAAGGTCTGTCGATTAGTGGCATCTTCTCCATGGGTACCTTTGGAGTTCTTCCTTTGAGTTCAGTCTTTTGGCACACGTCCCAGGCTTTGCAACATCGCCCTGGATACCTGGCCAGTAGAAGGCTGCTATGGTTTTGTCTGTGGTCTCCTTGACAACCATGTGTCCTTCAAGGATAGAGCCATGGGCCAACTCCATCACGGGTTTTTGTAGACTGGCTGCAACAAGAACTTGGCAAGTGATTTGACCCCATCAGTTATACTTTCATTCTTGTACTGTCTGTACATGACACCATTTTTCTTCACAAAGGATACCTCGGTGTTACCCCTGGTCATGGCGTCTGTTTTGCTGGCATATTTTTGCAGAGAAGGGTCAGCTTGCAGTAACTGGATCAGTTTCTCTCTGGTTACTTCTGGAATTTCTGTGGACTTGCTGATCTTCAATGGTGTTGATCTCTCTTCTTTCTCCTCCTTGGATTGTTCGCGAGAGGACCTTTGCACAAAAGATGATATTGTAATATACACTGACGGTACTGTCACCAAAGGTAAGTCAGGCTGAGGATACACACTGAGGCAAAATGGCCTTTGTGAGGCCACACACTTAAAAACATGGCTTTCCAAGATTCTGTCATGGCACACACTCAAAGACATTGCTGCCCGTCAGCAAGACACTTACACGATGGATAGCAGCGGCACTTCGGGAGCGAACTGTCGTCCTACGGTTTGGAGATTGGACGTCCTTGCCTCAGAAACTTTCTATGGGTTTACCTCAAGGTTCTCCTCTCTTCCCTGTTTATACAATGTCTGCCCTAAAGGCCTTGTAGACCTCAACAGAAACAAAATTGTTCGAGTGTTGACACTAGCAGATGATGGTCTGATCTACAAAACATCACAGAATGCTCAAGAAAGAACGAAAGCAGTTCAGCAACAGTTGGACAACATTGCTCAGTGGTGTCAAGAAACTGGATCGTCCATCAACCCTACAAAAGCCCAGACATTAGTCTGCACTCTCAACAACAAGACATCAGGACAAGTACCCCCACCAGTTTCCTTCAATGGAATACCAATTGAATCAACTAACAATCTACGCTATTTGGGTGTAGGCTTTGACAGAATGCTAACTTTTAGAAAGCATGTTGAGGATATCGTTTTTGAATGCAAAAGAGGCCTATCTGCCATGAAAGCAATGGCAGCTAAAGGCAATGAACTGCGTCATATCTACCGACTGTATCACGCACTTGTACTCAGTGTGACTGATTATGGATTAGGGCTTACAACACTGTCCAATCTCAAATTAGAAAGAATTCAAAATGAAGCTATGAGTTTCAGTTTAAGTTTCATCAAAGAGGCGTCACTGCGTGCGGACTAGTTCATATACACTACGCCACATCCGCTAAGTTTTGAGAACACACAACGCATTATTTTAAGCTGATGGATAAATGAATTAACAACTAGGATGAGAGAATTGAAGAGGGTCTCGTGGCTATGACTTAGCGGATGTCTGACCTACCCATTAGCCTGACGCGCTGGTCAGACTTTGAGTGTCTACCTACCATTGTGTGTGTGTGTGTGTGTGTGTGTGTGTGTGTGTGTGTGTGTGTGTGTGTGTGTGTGTGTGTGTGTGTGTGTGTGTGTGTGTGTGTGTGTGTGTAGTGAATGTACACGTCTGTGTATGATGTGTGGGCATGGGCCCATGTGTGTGTGTGTGTGTGTGTGTGTGTGTGTGTGTGTGTGTGTGTGTGTGTGTGTGTGCGCGCATGCGTGTGAGCGTGTTTATGTGTGTATGAGTGCGCGCATGTGTGTTTGTGTGTGTGTTTGTGTGAGTATGTGAGTGTACTTGTGTGTGTGTGTGTGTGTGTGTGTGTGTGTGGTGTGCGTGCGTGCGTGCGTGCGTGCGTGCGTGTGTGTGTGTTTGTGTGGTGTGTGTGTGTGTGTGTGTGTGTGTGTGTGTGTGTGTGTGTGTGTGTGTGTGTGTGTGTGTGTGTGTGTGTAATTTGTAGGTTTGTGTGGGCACACGTATCTGCATATATATATGATGACAGCGCAAGGCGTTCGAAACAAATTTGTAGATTCCTTTTAATACCTTATTTTAACAAATGTTGCTCCCCAAGGGGTTGAGCGCTCTGGAAATCATTTTGGGTATTTTAACCACATTGATCTATATATATATTATATATATATATATATATATATATATATATATATATTATATATATATATATATATATATATATATATATATATGTATACATATATTCCAATGTTTGTTTGGTTGGTGATGTTTCTTGGTCTTCCCTTAAGTCTGGATGTGCGGCCACTTCCTCTCTTAATGTTCATATCTGAAAGATGGTCTATGGTAAAGTAGCTTTGCTATTGTTTGCTTACGTGATTCTTCAGATTTCTCATTACATCAGATCGGCCAAGCAATAATCCAGTTCTTATCGTTGCCTTGCCAGTCAGTGTGTCTGCTCTCTCGTTTTCTGTAACTCCAGCATGTCCAGAGCAGTACATCCATATGAGTCTCTCCAATGGAAGGCTGCGCATTAGTTCATTGCAGGGCCTCTCATTCCACTTTTCACTTTCTGAAGAAGGTTCAGAGAATCAGTCAGTATCATGGCTTGGTGAGTTTGAAACTGGCTTGTAGATGTAAGCCAGTGGAGTGCTTGTGTCACTGCTTCTACCTCCATTGTTAGACTTGAAGTTGTAAACTGTGCGCACCATTGTTTTCCTGGATAGTTAGGCCAATTTGCTTCACTGTGTATCCCCATCCTGACTTAACATCGGTCACAGAACCACCAGTGTATATCAAAACATCATCTTTTGCGCAAAGGTTTTCTACCAGCATCTGAATTTCTGCGTTGGGTTTGCCTTCTGGCCATTCTCGACAATGTCTTTCAAGTTCTGGAGCAATGGCAATGTAGTAGAGGTGCTTCAAGTGGTCTGAACATTTCTCCCATTCCTTGGTTTCTTTGAGTTCTGCTAACTGGCACACAAGCTGTATACTGTCTTCTGCCTGTCACATCCATGATTTTCCACGTCCTCGCTGAGTGCCTTTTCCTTCCTTGTCCGCTGCATGAAGTGGGTTTTGGGGATTTTCAAGTGTTCTGAAATATGCCTTCAACTGTTCCGCCTTGTGTCTTGTCTGCATTGAAGGAAAGTCGAGCAGGTATCGCATAGTTTCAACAGATGTGTGCTTTGTAGTTCCAAGGATCAACCTCATTGCTTTATTTTGAATTCTTTCTCACTTGAGAAGGTTGCTGCTGGACAGTGTTGTAAGCCCTAATCCATAATCTGTCACACTGAGTACAAGTGCGTGATACAGTCGGTAGAGATGGCGCTGTTCAATGCCTTTAGCTGCCATTGCTTTTATGCCAGATAGGCCTTTTTTGCATTTGAGAACAACATTTTCAACATGCTTTCTAAAGGTTAGCATTCTGTCAAAGCCTACACCCAAATAGCTTAGACTGGTAGTTGATTGAATTGGTATTCAATTGTAGGAAACTGGTGAGGGTACTTGACCTGATGTGTTGTTTTTCAGAGTGCAGACTAATGTCTGGGGTTTTGTAGGGATGACGAATGATCCAATGAAAACGATGTTAGGAACCATGAAGGACACAGCGGTTGAAACTATGCGATACCTGGTCGACCTTCCTTCAATGCAGACAAGAACAAGCTAGAACAGGTGAAGGCATCTATCAGAGCACTTGGAAATCCCAAAACCCACTTCATGCGGCGGTCAAGGAAACAAAAAGGTACTCGGCTAGGACGTGGAAAATCATGGATGGGACAGGCAGAAGACCGTATACAGCTTGTGTGCCAGTTAGCAGAACGCAAAGAAACCAAGGAATGGGAAAAGTATCCAGACCACTTGAAACACCTCTACCAAATTGCCATCGCTCTAGAACTTGGGAAACATTGTCGAGAATGGCCAAAGGCAAAAGCAAATCAGAAATTCAGATGCAGGTAGAAGACCTTCGTGTTGTGTGTATGAAAACTTTTATGCGTGTGGAGTGAAAGAACATAAAGCTGGTGTGAACGTATTATCTTCGTGTTGATGCTGCTATTCGTTGTGTCGGGGGATAGTTTAGCTAGGACTGTCATTTCTGTTTATCCCTCTATGGTACTTCAGGTCGTAGCGAGCCTAACACAGACATAAACCGCTGTCTCTCAGCTCTACGCCTTTCACGTTTAGCCTCTAACAGCTGGGGTGCTTCGAAAGAGAACCAAGGTGAAGGCGGTCGGTTGGAGACTAGACGCCTTGTAGCAGGAATGTGTTGACCCAGTACCCCAAGAAGGTTGTTTAGTTCATCATGAATAGTCAGAGACAGATCAGAGAGTAGCAACTAAAAGTCAGCGTGAATTGCAGACAAGCCTATAGCAGAAGGGTGTCTCGCCTGTAGAGAGGCATCATGTGGCGGGAAAAGTCCAGCTCAAAGTCGCGGCAGACGTAGTCGTTGATGACAGACTTCAAGATGGCCTTGTCTGCCCAGTGGACACTGCCCTCTTCAGTGTGTCTATGGATGTGTGTTGGTACCTGGACTGATTGCACCAGACCTTGAGTCCAGAAGCTGAATAACTTTGTGGTTGTGATGTCAGCAGGATGATCAAAATTACCAGCGATGATGTAAGTCCCACTGAGTGTGTTGCAAAAAGAAGGAAGATCAGAATCTTCATCAGTAACATCGAGTCGGTCAAGCGGCCATTGGAATTGAGGGGAGGATGATACAAATACAGCAGGTAAAAAGTCGCTTGAGGGAAGGTAAGGATGAGTTGTGTTAATTCAAGGGAAGTGTGCTGAAAAGGAAATTCAGCTATGGTTGAAACCAATGACAAAGATGCATCAGCAACAACAAAAGCAATGCCACCACCACGGGACTGACGGTGGAAGGAAAAGGTGTGGTGGACAAACGGGAGTGATGTCACGACACTCGGTTTCCACGATGGTCGAGATTTCAATATCATCATCATAGATTAAGTAACCAATAGCCTAACACACCTAGATGAAAAGACGCGGTACATAGACAAATTTTCTTGATGGAGAGATTGTAATTGACAAAAATATGGGTAGATTTTAACAGAGAAGAATGGACGTGGGTGAGGGACAAAATTCACAGGCGAAAGGTACTTAAACTGTGTCCCAGAAAAATCAGATGAAACAACGTTGACAGAATGGAGTTTTCCTGTGCCAACACGGTCCGAGTGATGACGGCAAAAACTGCTGCGCATGCGGACTGTTTTCAGGCGAGCATCAAGCCTGGATTAATTTTGATATTATATCAATAATGCTGTTTTTTGAGTTATTATTTTTGTCAAATAATGTATGGGAAGAGCCCAAACATACGAGACTGATAATGCCACCGCTGTTCTATAAACTCCCTTACAATTTCCTACAGAATTTCATATGTGTTTTTTCCTGTTAGAATTTGCTGACATATGTTGGAATAGGAGCTACCAGAGAGTCAAATGGAGTTTGTAACAATCACTACATTAACGTTTTGACCCTCAAATATTATATCGTTAAAGGTGAACAAAGATTTCAGTATAAACATACTTTCTGTTTACTATCCTAATGGGCCAAATGCTGACAATACCGATTGGATAAAACATCTTCCTAATATGAATAAGAAATGGATAATTTTGGGTGATTTCAATCCGCATTCTCCATTTTGGGAACCTGATTGCTCTGTTGTATCTTGCAATCGATTTGTTGAAAATATTGTTGATTCTAATTTAGTATTAATGAATGACGGCAGCATAACAAGAGTGCCTGATATATCAACGCATAGACCAACCTCCATCGATCTGACATTAATTTCTCCCGATTTGGCCATCAATGCTACTTGGACAACAGAAGATGATTCATTAGGGAGTGATCATTTTCCTATTGTTGTGAAAATCAATGAGCAAATAGTTGATGAAGAAGCAGAAGTTGAAGATAAAATACCAAAGTTTTTATATATAAAAGAATTTAAGGGCCACACAGTTCATCACTCCCCAATAATAACTCATAGGTCCGACAGCCGAAATCAACCAATAAATATTTAATTCAATCATTTGATCATCTATTGGACACAATTTCATCAAGAAGTGGAAATCAATTATCGCAAAAATTTCATTGACATGGACACACCCTCATTTTGCAAATTCAGAACAACCGACTGTCAGAATGTCAAGAGTCAATATCGTGTGTGACCGCCATTGGCGTTTATGCAGTCAAGGCAGCGCTGTCTCATGGATCTGACCAAAGTCTGGAGGGGGTTCTGGGGGATCGCCTGCCACTCCTGCTCCAGATTCCTGAACAGGACGTCGAGAGTGTGTGCAGGAGGGTGGTTGTTGCGTATACGACGGCCCAGAACATCCCAAAGATGTTCGATGGGGTTCAGATCGGGTGAGCGGGCAGGCCAGTCCATCCTGGTGACTTGCTGCTGCTGGAGAAAGTTCTGTACGACCCGAGCTCTGTGCGGCCTGGCGTTATCGTCCAGTAGTATGGCTCCTGGTCCCATGGCCTGCAAAGCTGGTACAGCGATTGGCTCCAGAATGTCGTCCCTGTAGGCTACGCCGGTCAGGTAGCCTTTGGGGACACTGTGCAGGGGTGTCCTGTGATGAAGACTGAGGCCACCCCACACCATCGGGACCCACCACCATAGCGGTCGTGCTCCGCAACAGTGGCGTCAATGAAGCGCTCTCCAACACGCCTCCAGGCGCGAACCCTGCCGTCGTTGAAGGACAGGGTGTAGCGGGATTCATCAGAAAAAAGCACCCTGGACCACTGCTGCCTTGTCCAGGCCAGGTGTCGTTGAGCCAAGCCAGACGAGCAGCACGGTGAGCTCTGGTCAGTGGAGGTCGCAATGCTCGACGCCTTGACCGCATGTTGGCCTCACACAGGCGGTTGCGAACCGTCTGGTCGCTGACGAGGACGTTGCTGGCTGCTCTCAGCATCCCCCTGAGCACGTTGGCGGTGGCGGTTCTATTGCGTAGTGCCGCCAGGGTGATGAAGCGATCTTGTCGTCTGTTGGTCGCCTGGGGCGTCCAGGTCTGCGCGCTTCTTGAACTCTCCCATAGTTGTTGTACCGGTCTCTCAGTCTTTGAATGACAGAATGTGTTACTCTAAGTCGTCTGCCAACTTCTCGGACCGCCACTCCGTCTTGTAGCCAGGCCACAGCCATCCCTCTCTCAGTGTCACTAAGTTTGCGTCTTGGTGGCATGTTTGAACACACCCCCCGAAGCGGCCCTTAATAAAGCCACTGGTCAGCGAATCAGGTTGACAAGTGTTCATTAAAGGTCCGACTTGCATGTGCAATGCAGTTTTCAGACAGTCAAACACTGCTGCGCCAGCTAGGCGCATCAAATTGCGACCTTTTTCTCGTGGTTTTTGAGCTTCTTTTGCGGACCAGTGTAACACCTGTGACACAGATTCGACTGAACAGTTGCCAAAACCAGTTTTCTGTGAAGCATTTGTCACACTTTGAGTGTTTAAATTGGCCATAAACATTTCATGTTTTATGCTACGCTGTATTATGTAAACCATATAAAAAATGAATGCGGCCCCTTAAATTCTTTTGAGTAGTAGAAAGAAACTCGTGGAGAGCGTGGCAGCAGAGAGTCATCAGAAGAGAAGCCCCTTCAAGCAAGTGTTTCGGCCCTTATCTCCTGACACTCTAGGGGGGTTGGGCCACACCCGGTTCATGACTCCGGATGTCCCTCTGCTGCCCTTTTTTTTTTTTTTTTTTTTTTTTTTCCCCATCTTGGGACGAGCCATGGCTGGGATTCGAACCCCCTGACCCCCTGGACATGCTCATTTTCTACTTAATGACTCGCGCTTTAAACCACTGAGCCACAGGGACACCTGATATTTGTAGGGATATTAAGCCTTATGAAGTTCACTTTTGTTCCTCCCTTTACCAGATCCAGCTTGAACACCTCTCTGCCGCTTCTGCCATTGCTTTCAGGGCTCTGGTTTTTTCCTTCCCTGCAACTGAGAGCTGTTTCATGAGGGTGTATGCAGACGTTCCTACAAATCCCCTAGCTCCAATTTCTGCAGTGAGGACTTTGACCTGATAGCCTTCTCTCCTCAGGTTGTTTGCCAGATCAGCATACTTTTCAGTCTTGTAGATTTGAGCTGCCTCCATTCTGTTCTCATATGGCACGTGAGCTCGATTTATGATCAGCTGCTTGGTTGACTTAGAGTGGACTACTATGTTGGTCTCATGCCACTCTTGCTGATGATCTCTGGGTGACTCTTCCATTCTGGGAGGTCTGCAGTGCACTCCAGTCATCTGCCCCTCCAGCAGACTCTGCCTGCATGTTTCGAGTGGCACTGTTGTTCTTGGCCATGATTTGCTGCCTCCTGCCGTGAAGAATGTTGCGGGTGCTTTTGGAGTCCTGATTCTCCTTTTGTGGTGTTGGTACTGGCCCAGACCACTTGTACAATTTCTTTGAGCACTGGTTGCCTCCATGTGTACCTTCCTTGAGCAGGGACTTCTGAGCTTAGACAGCCACTGTTGTTTTATGCAGGGGTGCATGTGTTTCCCACTTACCAGGGT
>CM031605.1:62661247-62677964 GCA_018398815.1 Conus ventricosus | reverse complement strand
CAGTGTCAGTGAAGCCCCGTGTCCAACCTGGAGCGACTGCCATCCGGTGTGGGGTGCAGCCTGTGCCCAACCGCTGTCACCGTCCCGTGGACGTGGAGAGGCTGACCGTGTGTCAGCAACGAGTTTGTGTGTTAAAGGGCTTCAGAGTTCTCCGTCGGGACGACGTTGAGAGAATCTCTTCTGTTGTGTAGGAGTCAATTGAAGTACTCCCAAGAACTACTTCCTTGAGCGGCTTCTATACTGTGTGAGGACTGTGTGACTTGCGCCAGACGCGGCTGAGTGCATGAACTGTCTGTGGTGACACTGCTGTGGGTGCCAGGATATCCTGCGCAATAAGAAAAATATACATTTGACATAATCTTAAATAAATGTTAGCGAACCGCAAAAAAAACAACAACAAACAAACAAACAAACAAAAAACCGTGGACAAACGAATCACAAAGAAACACTTAATATCTAATATGTCAGTACAGCACCTAGTGTTGTTGCGCGCCCTTAATGGTGGTGCCATGAATTCATTGATGCGCCTGCTTGTGATTATTATGTAACATGTATTTGTTACGATTTGATGGTTCAGGCAGCAAAAAAAAAACCCTTAACGTGTTACCTGGCTATGTATGTTCGTGTGGTGTGGGTGTGTGTAGGGAAAAAGACGTGCACGCATCCGAACTTCTTCAGTGAGAGTCAGACAGCAAAACACACACCGCACGCTATCCGTAACACTTATCAATGCTTATGTTCATAATTATTGTCTGCCTTTGTATCAAAGTTACCATATTGCAAGACATTGCCTTTTTCTATTAGTTAATTAATGTCACTTTCCAATGAGTCTCACGCACATGTTGTGTAGTCTTTGCCAACTGAAGATTGTGCTAATGGTAATAAACACAGTCTAAATAAACATGTGTATTATTAGTGCAGTCTTAACAAAGATGTGTATTATCAATGGTTTTACTTTAATGAGGTTTTAATCTGCAGCCAAGCAATATCACTTATTTATTTGGTGGCAACTTTGTCCAAACTCTGACCATTTAACCTCACATTATCTGTACACTGATGCTCTGTATACAAGCTCATAATTTTATGTCTGTGGTCACATATGCGGCTGAACGATCCACAGGGCTTATGATGACATTGTCCAGCTAACAGCCATCTTTCAGGCCATTGAGTCTGACCATTATTGCATCATGTGTGACCTGAACGTCACAGTCACCTCAGCTGCTAGTTTTTAGCCGGCGGTGTGGAACCTTTGCTCCATCAACACTACAGCTGTCCATGAAGGTCTGTGCAGTCAAGTTTCTCTTGCCATCTAGTATATCTGTCCCTTAACTCTGCAAGTAGATACCACCAAATACTTCATCATCAACAGCCACGTCCTTCTCTTCACATGAAAGATACAGTCTGGCAGGTCCGACCCCCAGCTATCCTGTTCTCCAGCATCAGTTCTGTGAAGCATCAGGTTGACGTTGGGTAGTTGAGAGACGACGAGACAAATCAGGACTGCTGCGTGCGGACGGCTGTGTTCTCATGCTCGCTTCTCGATCAATACAAAAGGGAAGATCTGAGTAGTATCGATCAAACGTGCTGGTTTATGCAAAAGAAAAACATAGTCACGTGAGACAAGCATTGGCGTAGAACGATCTGAATGGTTGAAGATGTATGCATTAGGCCTATCTCCATGGTACACGATGTCCTTAAGTGGTCTTTGAAACGTATGGCAAGTGACGGACAGTCTCGCCTGTGTACAGTCTGCTGCATTTACACATAGCATAACTCCAACATTGTTTCCCGGGTGGCGGAGTGAAGCGTTGGGTGATAGACGTGCTAGACTGACTGCCATGGAATCTAATGGAAGTGTAAACAAAGGTGACACTGCCTCGAACCTCAATCCAGTGGCTAGGTACTTTGGAAAGTGTTATGACCGTCTTTAGCATCGACCATGATTGATAACCTATTGCAGTTGCCTCCCTCCTGCCGACCCTGCTCCCCCCCCCCCTGCCCCCACCCCCACTTCACTCCCCTGTCCCCGCCCTTTTAATAAAAAAAAAATATGGAGCACAAGAATCTCTCTCTCTCTCTCTCTCTCTCTCTCTCTCTCTCTCTCTCTCTCTCTCTCTCTCTCTCTCTCTCTCTCTCTCTCTGTTCCTCGTCAGTTAGCAGGCAATTACACAATGACTTCAGACTTCATCACTTACAAATGCACACTTTATATTTTTTTTTCTGTGCCGTCTTTGTCTCCCTGCCCCATCATAAATCAGTCAATGTTTACTCTACGGAGAAAAACTTGGGAGCAAGTGTTTTGTTTTGTTTTTTTTGTTTCAGTCGTTCTGTCTGTCTGTTTTTCCATTGATTATGTCTTCCAGTTGATTTACGACGATGCAAGCACGACCGATCCCAGGGTACGATGTGGAGAACTTGGGCACACACACACACACAAACACACACACACACACACACACACACACACACACACACACACACACACACACACACACACATGCACACACACACACACACACACACACACACACACACACACACACACACACACACACACACACACACACATATATATATATATATATATATTGAATTATAAACAAAGCTTGCTCTTATGTCTTAGATTGAGGAAATAGGGGGAGATAAGCATTCATATCTGCAGCGGTAGATAATTCTGCCTAACAGTACATATATATATATATATATATATATATATATATATATATATATATATATATATATATATATATTATATGTGTGTGTGTGTGTGTGTGTGTGTGTAAGAGAGGTCAAGGCAGCGGTAGTCTCTTTCACTAATTCATCATCGTCGATTGCTGATAGTTGTGATATCTCCCTATGTGGTCAAATGTGTCAGCGTTTCAATGTACACTTTGTTTTGCTCTTAAACGTGTCCGTTCGTGTACGTGCTATCGTGATCGTTGTACATTTCACATGCTGCTTTCAAAGACCACTATTCACTGGTGCGTATTACATACTTTTTTGTTCTCACAACAGATTTTTTTTTTTTTTTTTAAATTTGAGCTGTTCGTCCAGCAAATCGTGTTGCCAACCGTTGATGCCACCCAGTCTCTCATTTTCATCCTCTGTCTGTCTGTCTGTCTGTCTCTCTCTCTCTCTCTCTCTCTCTCTCTCTCTCTCTCTCTCTCTCTCTCTCTCTCTCTCTCTCTCTCTTTGCGTGCGTGCGTAATTGCGTGCGTGCGTGCATGTATCAAAGTGGATGCATTCCGTATTTTTCTTAGGAACGTACAACTCTTGTCGCGTTTGATTCTTTAACATGTATGTTGTTACAAGGATGGCAACAGACCTGAAAAAAATAGCATGTAAACCATCATATTAGGTCTGATGAAAAGGATACTGGAAAGACTAGCCGTGAACCACCACTTAGGTCTAGTGGAAAGGTGACCAGAAAGGCTAGACCACAGACCACCACGTACGACTAGTGAAGTGGGTACTGGAAAGGCTATCGCACAGATCACCACAAACGGACTAGTGAAGTGGGTACTGCAAAGGCTATCGCACAGATCACCACAAACGGACTAGTGAAGTGGGTACTGCAAAGGCTATCGCACAGATCACCACAAACGGACTAGTGAAGTGGGTACTGGAAAGGCTGGCCTACAGACCACTACATTAGGGCACCGGGAAAACTAACACACATTGAGTGTAATGTCCAACAGCACATCATATTAGGTCTAGTGGAGGGCGTATTGGAAAGACTAGTCTACAGAGCATCATATTAGGTCTAGTGGAGGGAGTACTGGAAAGGCTAGCCTACAGAACATCATATTAGGTCTAGTGGAGGGAGTACTGGTAAGACTAGTCTACAGCACATCATATTAGGTCTAGTGGAGTGAGTATGGAAAGGCTAGTCTACAGAACATCATATTAGGTCTAGTGGAGGGAGGTACTGGAAAGGCTAGTCTACAGAACATCATATTAGGTCTAGTGGAGGGAGTCCTGTAATGGCTGGCCTACAGAACACCATATTAGGTCTAGTGGGGGGAGTATGGAAAGACTAGATTACAGAACATCATATTAGGTCTAGTGGAGGGAGTACTGGAAAGACTGGTCTATAGAACATAATATTAGGTCTAGTGGAGTGAGTATGGAAAGACTAGCCTACAGAACATCATATTAGGTCTTGTGGAGGGAGTACTGGAAAGGCTGGTCTATAGAACATCATATTAGGTCTAGTGGAGGGAGTACCGGAAAGACTACCCTACAGAACATCATATTAGGTCTAGTGGAGGGAGTACTGGAATGCCAAGCCTACAGAACATCATACTAGGTCTAGTGGAGACAGTCCTGGAAAGGCTAGCCTACAGAACATCATATTAGGTCTAGTGGGGAGAGTACTGGAAAGACTGGTCTATAGAACATCATATTAGGTCTAGTGGAGGGAGTACTGGAAAGGCTAATCTACAGAACATTAGGTCTAGTGGAAAGAGTACTGGAAAGACTAGCACACAGGTCATCAAACTAGTGGATGAGGGGAGGAAAACGTTTTCCTGTGCAGGCCCCAGACCCTGTCAGTTGGATCCTTTCGCTGTTTTGGTGGGTGCACTTCCAATCGACCACTCGTCTCACTCAATGCAGAAGACGTTGGTTTGAAATTTGAACTTTATATTGCATCTTCCCTTTTTCATATTCTGGAGATTGAGATGCTTGCCACCAGCTAACATGTTACTAGTGTGCATGAGTAGTCGGTGCCAGTGTGTAGAGATCAGTCATCTCATGTCGACTTCTCTTGCCTCAGCGCGAGCTAAAAAGGAGGGGGGGGGGGGGGGGGGGGGGGGGCGCATGACATCTCTTTTTTGCCTACACTCGCGAAAAAAACTATGAAGATTGTATGGCCATGCAAATCCAGTCTCAGTTTTTTTCCCATATTGTATTGCCATGCAAACCCAGTCTCAGGTGTTTTGTTTCAACGAATATCGCGCCAATCTTCAGTCACAAAATGTCATTTGATACTTCGACTACACCACAGATATTACCGATAGAACCAGACATGGATCAGAGTCTAATATCTATTATCATTGCAAACTATTTAGCAGAAGCTGTGTCAAAATGCAGGAGCAGTAAGAGCTAACATGGTTCCTCCTTTTTTTTTCTTTTAAGAAAACATTTTCCCGCTCAGCTGGTCTAAGCTTTGTTTTGTCGCATCAATGCATTTATCTGTTTAAACAACTTTGTTTACGCGCTCTCTGCAGATCACCCTTCTCCTTTTGATCTTTGTATCAGGTGTGTCCTGCTGATCACTAAACTGCCAGCGTCGATCTGCCTTTAAAAAAACACCTCTTGGTTTACGTCCACCAAAACCAACTATTTTTAGTTTGAGTAGGCCTTTCAGGTTTCACCAAATAAGCCAGCTTTTTCTACCTTTAACTGAGAAAATTTTTTTACATGCTTTAAGTAACATGAAACGTATATTAAAAGATCTCAATGCTTACAAAAAATATGATTAATATGAACACATAAAAAGATGGTAATGTTTCAGTAGTCACTTGAAGAGAATGACATATTCAACTCCACAGTAATCACTTATACATCGTAATGGCATCAATTAAAAACAAAGATAATGTAATTATGTATGTGCCAACGAATAAGGGCTATGGCCAACATGAATCATTTCCTAAAGAAACCTGAGCGGTTGGATACTATACAAGCATTGCATTCTTCAATTTTGTATCGACGCTGTTGTTTTTACAACTGTCATAACAGTCATTTCTTGATGGCTTTCATTCAAATCACACACACACACACACACACACACCGCACGCACGCACGCACGCACGCACGCACGCACGCACGCACGCACGCACGCACGCACGCACGCACGCACGCACGCACGCACGCACACACACACACACACACACACACACACACACACACACGCACGCACGCACGCACGTACGCACGCACGCACGAAACAAGTTTGTAGGGTGGTTTTACGCTTCATTTTAAACCCTATTTTAAACTGGTATATATATATATATATATCATGAACAATATAAAAGTGTCCTTAAAAAAATCTGAAAATGCTGAACCCTTGGGGAGCAACATCTGTTAAAAATATTTTTTATTTAATGAAGTATTAAAATCTATGAACTTGTTTCAAGCCTATTCTTGGCAACATCATTTCCAAAAGAACACGAACTGTCCAAATTATTCAACAAAAACACCATTAAACTATCATACTCATGTATGCCTAACCTCAAAAACATAATTGATTCATCTAACAAAATGAAAAGCAACACAAAAGAGAAGGGTGCTGAAAGGACATCTTGCAACTGCACTAAAAAAGAACAGTGCCCCCTAAGCAACAAAACGTCTTCACAGCAACATTGTATACCAAGCTACGGTAACATCAGAAAATGAAAAAGAAACATATACAGGGATTACTGAAAACACTTTCAAAACCAGACACGCAAACCACAAACAGTCATTCAAAAATGAAAAATACAAAAATCAAACAGAGCTGAGTAAATACATTTGGAGACTCAAAGATAAAAAAAATAGACTACAACATATCCTGGAAAATCATAAAAAGAGCAGCGCCATACAACAATATTTCAAAAAGATGCAATCTATGCTCCACAAAAAATGGTTGATATTATGTAAACCACACTTAGCAACTCTGAACACAAAAGTAGAAATTGTAAAAAATTCCAGGCACAAGTGGAAATCTTTGCTAGCACATTCCATCTGAACAGGACCCAATAAGAACCACAGGCCGCATGTGCAGCAAATAAGATCCGCCTGCACACACAGAGTTGAAATCAAATCCCGCACGCCATAAAAGATCGTTGGTGTGCCACCCCCCCCCTCCAAAGATATCCTGATGATAGCAAGGTTTGAAACAAGCTTGTAGATTTTAATACTTCATTTAAAATAATATTTTTAACAGAATATATATATATATATATATAATATATATATATATATATATATATATATATATATATATATATATATATATATATATATAAGATCAGTAAATTTAAAATGCCTAAAAATATTTAACTAAAACACTGTCAAACTATCGTACTCATGTATGCCCAACCTTAAAAACCTAATTGACGCATCCAACAAAATGAAAATCAACACAGCAAAGAAGGGTGAAGAAAGGAAATCTTAAAATTGCACCAGAAAGGAGCAGTGCCCACTAAACAATAAATGTCTTTACAACAACATTGTATACCAGGCTACTGTGACATCAGAAAATGAAAAAGAAACATACATAGGGATCACTGAAAACCACTTCAAAACCAGATATGCAAACCACAAACAGTCATTTAATAAGAAAAATATAAAAACCAAACAGAACTGAGCAAATATATCTGGAAACTTAAAAAAGCAAACAAAAGCTACAACATATCCTGGAAAATCATAAAAAGAGCATCACCATACAGCAATGTTTCAAAAGGTGCAACCTATGTTTAACTGAAAAATGGTTAATACTATGCAAACCATACTTAGCAACTTTAAACACCAAAACAGAAATAGTAAACAACTGCAGGCATAAATGGAAATCGTTGTTAGTGAACACACCCAAAACAAAAACCTGAAAGCCCCAAAAAACACATGCAGCCAACCCGCACGTGCAAACAACCGCAAACGGGAGCCCACACGCTATATAACATCGGCGGTGGGCAAACCAAAAGCCATCCTGATGACAGCGCAACACGCTTGAAACAAATTTGTAGATAGTTTTAAGACTCCTCTTTTAACTTGTTTATTATATATATATATATATATATATATATATATATATATATATATATATATATATATATATATATATATATATATATATATATATATATGAATATAACCAAAGAGCCTAAATGATTTTAAAAGTGCTCGACCCCTTGGGGAGCAACATTTGTCAATGATGTTAAAAAGGAAGGTTAAGAGGAAGGTTATATATATATATATATATATATATATATATATATATATATATATATATATATGTGTGTGTGTGTGTGTGTGTGTGCGTGTGCGTGTGTGTGTGTGTTGTGTGTGTGTACCCTTGCAAATAATATAATGAATTAAACGCTGTCTATCAAAATGTTTACGTCAAAATTTGATAAGACAAGCGATTTTGTAAGTCTCATGTTCCCTTCATTTACACATTTTCTCTAATCAAATCTGTAAATCTTTTTCCGAAAGAAACGGACATATGTACATTTCCAAAACATCTGATCAATACTATCTTTATCAGTTCCACAAAAACTGCATTTATCATATATTACGAACCTCAGTTTCTTTTAAAATCACATTTGTACCTGATTTTATTTTAGTGATAGAAAGAGGTAAAAGCACGTTCACCTATTATTATATATTTAATATATATATATATATATATATATATTATATATATAATATATATATATATATATATATATATATATATATATATATATATAATATACTAGCCGGTGTACCCGATTCACTCGGGTATATCTGTACAATATTTTCTGGCCACCCCTCTCTCTCACCACGTAAAAGACAAATACACTAAAATTCAGCTTGGTTTGTTTCATTTTTACCATGCCAAACCAATTACCCCAGCCTCCTCGTATCTACTTCACCCAATTTCTTCGGACGCCCACTCCCTTCTTGCCTCTCAATCTGTTTTCCCTAACGATTTTTTTTCGTTATACGATACACAGTCGATAGAGGGATGCCTGTACTTTGTGAACTTACCGATTCATTCTCAATTCCTCGATTGAAGTGCTCCAAAATGAAACTTTGTAGGGGCCGCCATAACCTTGTGGATAAGGCGCTGGATTCATGATCCAAAGGTCGTGGTTTCAAATCCCGGCTTGTCTTGGAAATTTTCACGTAGAAAGTTTCCAGCTAAAATGACCATAGTTCACCCGATGCTGATGTGATGGACCATCTGCATATTCTTGATTTGGGCACGGACGTTAAAGCCAACTCAAACATGATAACTCTGTGAAAAGATTGCATTTTCATGATGCATCATGTCTATTGGAGGGCCTCTGGGTTGACAACATTTCTAGTCTCCTCTTTGGCGCAAGTATAGTCAGTGTTTCTGCGCTTCGCGTTCGTGATGCTGCAACGTAGAACATTCCATGTGTAAAACACGAAGCGGTCAGGTCTGCCCCAAGGGATGAAAATGTCTGACCCTGGCTCTTGTTGATTGTCAGAGCGAAATTTGGTTTCATGGAAACTGAAGCCGTTGGAATTGAAATGGCAGGGTGAGTCCGTGGGCTCCAGAGGAATTCTGGGGAGCAGCACCGGTTCACCTTTGTAGGGGCCACAGGATATTTTTGCTTCTACAACGTTCCTGTGCAGTCTGGTGATGATACATCGGGTGCCACTGGTCACCTTTAGCGGGTCCAGAGAGCGAAGAATGATGATAGGGACTCTAGATTTCAGCAACAGTTCATGCGGTGGAAGTCCAAAAATCTCAATGGAGTTCAGGAGTTCTTGTGGATAAAGGACTGCCTCATCATCATTCTTGGCCGTTGTCAACAGATCCGTACAGAGTTTCCTCTCCAGGGAAGTCAGCTACGATTTTTCTGTTCAGCCTGTTGACAGTCTCGTTCAGGGAGGAGTTTATGGCCCTTTCCACTAACAGTCTGAGTCTGCACAGTGAGCATGATGATCCGGGTAGACTGCTTCTATCAGATCCTCCTGGCTATCTGAAAAACTGGCATAGTGCTGGTGGACCAATATAGTATCTGGAAACTCTGATGGCTCAATGGCACCATTGTCAAACTCTGATGGCTCAATGGCACCATTGCCAATGTCAAGCAGAAGTTTGGCGAAGCTGGCTGTCTGGGGATTTCCAGACAGGTGGGCTTTCATGTTGGTGGTTAGATGTTTTACAACCATGCTCCACCACAAGTATGAGTTCTTCAGACAGGCGTTAACAATGTTGGCTCTATTGCCATTGAGGACGACAGGGAGGATCTGCCTGAAGTCCCCACAGAACAATGTTGGGATGCCTCCCATTGCCCTGTGCACTTGGGGATGTCCTGCAGCGTAGAGTCCATGCCCTCGTAGACAGCTTTGTGGATCATGGGAGCTTCATCAATTATGACGGCTGCAGCCTCTTTGATGACTTGGCCAACGTTGATCCACGCTTGACAGAGCAGGTTGGCGTTTCTTGCTTGTCTGCATTCAGGGGGACTTGAAAGTGCTATGCACTGTCCGCCCACACGGCAAAAGTTGTAGCGGCAATGCCACTGGAAGCAGTGGCTAGCACTATTTTGCCTGTGGAGTGGATCCTGTTCAGGATAAGATTCAGGATGAAGGTCTTTCCTGTCCCTCCTGGAGCATCAAGGAACATTATGTTGCTGCTTGCTGTGGGGTCCTGCCTCTGCTCAACCATGGTCATAAAGCTATCATACACGTCTCTCTGGTCAGCTGTGAGTTTCTTCAGTGGTCATCAGCTGCTACCGGAGTGCAGCAGTGTCGTATTGGTCTGGTAGTAGTATTCTCGAGACACAGTTTGTTGTTGTGTGACTCTTGGCATCCATACTCCTCTGTCGACTTGGGTCCAAGAAGGAAGAGTTTGTTCCTGAATCACAGTAAGAGCTTGGTTGTAGATGGCATCTGTGTACTGCGCTTCGTCATAGACATCTCTTCGGACTTGGAAGAGGAATCTTCAGCAAGATGGTCTCTGAAGAGGTTCCACAGGTTGCCTGGGTTACGGGCTGCAAGCCACCAGGATGATACAAAAGAAGTCACGCAGCAGTCGGGGTTCTCTGAGAGACGGAGGCTTCCTTGAGGGCAAGTTGTAGATGGCGGGTCATCTTCAAGGAGTCCAAGAGCATTGCAAGCATTCTCGAAAAGTGTTGTGGACATAGCCGTTGACAGTCTTTAGCACCTCGTACGAACGGGTCCTTTCACAACGTTGAGAGTAGAAGCCTCAAGATGTAGCACTCCCTCTGGCGAGGACTGATACTGTACAATCGCCCGATTGCAGTGCCCCTTTGTCGTTTCTTCCACATCTTCTGAGTGGACATCCATGTGAAGTGCTCAGGGACTTCCACGTACTTCAGCTCTCGTGCTGTAGGGTCTTGAGAGCATAGGCTGAAGAAGGCGGTAAAGGTTGTTTCTGGGGGAGAGCCTTCTGCTCTTTGCGCTGCGTTGTGTGGATGAAGTAGACCGTTGTCCATTCTCCAAGTGGACAGCTAGTCTCTGCACCATGGGGTTTGCGCTCATGCAGGTCAAATCCCAGGAGTCTCCAGGTCGCCTCGATGCTGCCAACGTAGCGGGCATTCTGGTACATTTGGATCTCGTCAACGACTGGAGGTTGATTAGCTGCTCCTTCACCTGCCTGAGTTGCTTGTGAGTGAAGACAGCTTGGTCTGTGCCCTTGTGGACATACTTCAGGACGTACTTGATGGAATTTTATGCTTCAGCATATTTCCACATTGATGTGGCAGTTGAACTGGTGTAGGACAACCCACATGGTTGGTGACGACGCTTTTTTCTTGCCCAAGCTTCACAGTCCAGTATGTCCTCCATCAGACTCCTCATATCTCCTGTACTTGGGGTAGCTGTCCTCACCCTGCTCTGTGACCTTTCGGAAGACCTTGGGGTGTATTTGTAGTACATGACCTGGTCTCTTGTCCATGCAGCTGCTCCTTGGGTTGAAGATTCCACAGGGCCGTGGATCATGTGTGCCATGACCATATGGTGCAGCTCAGGGCTCTCCTGTGAATTTGGATTTCCACACAGACAGCAAGATCAATGTCGTTGGCTGCATCTTGTTGTTTGAATTCTGCCAGACCAGAATATAGGAATGAGGCAGACCACGCTTCTGGTACTCCACAGTGTACAGCCATGCTCTGATGTTTCCAAAGACCCCCTTATTGAGCATGCACATGAGATTCTTTAGCTTCAGTTTGAAGACTCAGGCCATTGATGTCAGGGTGGTCATGTGCAGCCTGTCCTGGAAGCAGGTGGTTGACAACCTCTGGCTAGTTGGGTTGCAACGTCATGGTGATGAAAAGATTAGCACAGCCGTTCCGTTCCTGCGTACGTAGGCCATGGCGTCACTTTGCTTCTCATGCATGTATCGTCGACACCAGTAAACGATGAAGGCAACACGATTCTCTGTCCATGCTTTGCGGGTCCCATCATTGGCAAAGAGAGGGTCACGCAGTTCCTGGTATCTATCGGCTCGCGGATACTGTTGTTCTCTTCTGATGTACTTGAGCCACTCTGTCTGCATTTTGCAGTACCAGTCCACCAGAAGCTGCTGGAACAACGTGCCGTACTTCAAGACGTGGTTTTCTGGGCGGATTTGGATATGGAAAGAATAGTACTGCTGTTGCGTAATCTTTCTGCGCGCTAAACACTGTACCCATCCGTCCCATAGACAAAAATCGACTAATAATTGTTTTAAATATATTTGATTATATATATATATATATATATATATATATATATATATATATATATATATATATATATATATATATATATATAAAATCAGAGTTAAAAAGCCACTCAGGACGTAAAAAGTGCTCAACCATGTAGGGAGCGACATACCAGTTTAAAATAGGATTTTAAAATGAAGAGGTTAAAACCTACAAGCTTGTTTCAAGCTAAAAGCGCTCTCCTCAGGGTATACAATACAATTTGGGCACGCCACCGGTGTTATATACCGTGGTGTGTGGGCGTGTGAGTTCTGTGCGTGTAGCACGTGGCCTGCCGGTTTTTCTTTTTTGGGGCGCGTTCAGGGGGGACGTGCCACGGAATGGTGCATTGACAAAGATTTCCATTTATGCCTGCAATTGTTTATCATTTCTACTTTAGAGTTCAGGGATGCTAGGTGGGGTTTACATAATATCAGCCACTTTTCTGTAGTACATAAGTTGCATTTTTTAGAAATGTTGTTGTATGGTGTTGCTCTTTTTATAATTTTCCATGATATGTTGTAATCTATTTTCTTATTTTTCAGCTTCCAAATATATTTACTTAATTCTGTTTGGTTTTTATATTTTCATTTTTGAAAGACTGTTTATGGTTTGCATATCTGGTTTTAAAGTGGTTAGCCGTGATTCCTATGTATGTTTCTTTATCACTGTCTGTTGTTACCGTAGCTTGGTACACAATATTGTTGTAGAGACATTTATTGTTCAAAGGGCACTGGTCTTTTTTAGTGCAATTACAAGATATCCTTTCATCACCCTCTTTGGTTGTGTTGTTTTTAGTTTTATTGGAAGAATCAATTATATTTTTAAGGTTGGGCATACACGAGTATGATAGCTTGACGGTATTTTTGTTGAATATTTTAGATAGTACATGTTCTATATATATATATATATATATATATATATATATATATATATATATATATATATATATATATATAGATCTAGTTGCAAAGCGAGACGATTGCAGGCGGAAATCTAAACAAATTTTAAATAAATGTTAGCGAACCGCCCAGAGAACGTGGACAACGAGTCACAAGACAAAACACAACGCGTTTCGACCTCTTAGGTCTTCGTCAGGTGATATATAAACGAATAAAACAACGACAATTCACTTAGCTTTGATCGCTTCAGATCGCTTAGGGTTCAGCGCAAGGAAGAACGCGTTCTTCCTTGCGCTGAACCCTAAGCGATCTGAAGCGATCAAAGCTAAGTGAATTGTCGTTGTTTTATTCGTTTATATATCACCCGACGAAGACCTAAGAGGTCGAAACGCGTTGTGTTTTGTCTTGTGACTCGTTTGTTCACGTTCTTTGGGCGGTTCGCTAACATTTATTTAAGATATATATATATATATATGTATATATATATATATATATATATATATATATATATATATATATATATATATATATATATATATATATATATAGAGAGAGAGAGAGAGAGAGAGAGAGAGAGAGATTAGTGTGGTTAAAATACCCAAAATGATTTTGATAGTGCTCGACCCCTTGGGGAGCAACATTTGTTAAAATAGGTTTTTTAAAATAGAATCTACAAATTTGTTTTGAGCGCGTTGCGCTGTCATCAGGATGGTTTTTGGTTTGCCCACCGCCGATGTTATATAGCGTGTGGGCTCCCGTTTGCGGTTGTTTGCACGTGCGGGTTGGCTGCACGTGTTTTTTAGGGGCTTTCAGGTTTTTGTTTTGGGTGTATTCACTAACAACGATTTCCATTTATGCCTGCAGTTGTTTGCTATTTCTGTTTTGGTGTTTAAAGTTGCTAAGTGTGGTTTGCATAGTATTGACCATTTTTCAGTTAAACATAGGTTGCACCTTTTTGACACATTGCTGTATGGTGATGCTCTTTTTATGATTTTCCAGGATATATTGTAGCTTGTTTTTGCGTCTTTGAGTTTCCAGATATATTTGCTCAGTTCTGTTTGGTTTTTATATTTTTCTTTATTAAATGACTGTTTGTGGTTTGCATATCTGGTTTTGAAGTGGTTTTCAGTGATCTCTATGTATGTTTCTTTTTCATTTTCTGATGTCACAGTGGCTTGGTATACAATGTTGTTGTGAAGGCATTTATTGCTCAGGGGGCACTGCTCTTTTTTGATGCAATTGCAAGATTTCCTTTCTTCACCCTTCTTTGCTGTGTTGGTTTTCATTTTATTAGATGCGTCAATTAAATTTTTGAGGTTGGGCATGCATGAATACGATAGTTTGACGGTGTTTTTGTTGAATATTTTATATAGTTTGTGTTCTTTTCGGAACGAGGTTGTTAAAATTTTAAAGAATTCTTTTCCTATGTTTGTTTTGAGTTTTCCGTCGTATGGTGGGTTGTACCATGTGATTTTTCTTTTCCTGTTTTTCTTATTTCTATTTGTGTTATTGTCTGGATTGTATTGTAGTTTGTAGTTGTACCCACTTTTTTGCAGTGCTTCTTGATATTCTACTGCTGCATTGTTGAATACTCTTTCATTGCATGACAGGTTTGATAGTCTCTGATTTATGCCATTGGGTATGGCTTTTAATACAGATGGTGGGTGGTTGCTTTTGATGTTTACATAGATAGGTGTGTCATTGGGCTTCTTGTATGGTTTATATATGTAGTTGATGAGATCAAGTGTTATGTCTAGGTAGTTTACTACCTAAAGAAAAATATAAAAACCAAACAGAACTGAGCAAATATATCTGGAAACTTAAAGACGCAAAAACAAGCTACAATATATCCTGGAAAATCATAAAAGGAGCATCACCATACAGCAATGTGTCAAAAAGGTGCAACCTATGTTTAACTGAAAAATGGTTAATACTATGCAAACCACACTTAGCAACTTTAAACACCAAAACAGAAATAGTAAACAACTGCAGGCATAAATGGAAATCGTTGTTAGTGAACACACCCCAAACAAAAACCTGAAAGCCCCCCAAAAACACGTGCAGCCAACCCGCACGTGCAAACAACCGCAAACGGGAGCCCACACGCTATATAACATCGGCGGTGGGCAAACCAAAAACCATCCTGATGACAGCGCAACGCGCTCGAAACAAATTTGTAGATTCTATTTTAAAAAACCTATCTTAATATATATATATATATATATATATATATATATATATATTATTGTTCAGTGTTCCAAACTGCACCTGTATATCGAATTTCATGAAGTACGGTCTAAATTTAGAAATTAACGGTTCTGAACGGTTTTTAACGCTCAATTTGAAGTTTCCGTTCGTGTAAGTTGTATATCGTTGTTCGGCGTGTAAAACTGAATCTGTATACCGAATTTCATCAAGAACAGTCTAAATTTATATAATAATGGGTTTTATCAGTCAATTTTAAGTTTCGGTTCGTCTAAGTTTTATATCATTGTTCAGCATTTAAAACTACACCTGTATATCAAATTTTATCAAGAACGGTCCAAATTTAGAAAATAACGCTTTTTAACGGTGATAAATATCGGTCATAAAAACTATCGAATGACCCTATGTTATCCACAGCATGTCCCTCTAGACTCAAGCCAAGTTTGGTGGAAATCCGACGACTCCCTTTGCCGCCAACATCATTGTCTTTATTCCTTTTTAATTCAGTAATGTCTGCGAAAGATGGAAATAAAAGCACGTCTAGCGTGTCTTTTCGATGATTCTCATATGTTCTACCTCTTCATTGTATTTTTGTCCAGTTCAGTAAATTCAGTAACTGGGTTTTTCTATATGTATTTAAACAGTTTGACTTAAAAGTGAGACTGCTCTCCATAACCCATATGTATCGATCGGTATTGTGCTGAGTCTAAAAATCTTTAGTATTATTGCTACTTGTAATCACCAATTAATCAGTTATTCCAATTAAGTCACGAAACGGCGGTATGTTAGATGATTATGTTAAAGTGTAACTCACCCCCTATATAGTGATTTTTAGGATACTGTACGTTATGTCGGGTAAATCACTATTGACAGACACGCTTGCCTATCCGGCCCACCGACAGAGCGCAATTCCTCGTTGAACATTCACTTTTATCTGCGTTGACGGAAATTGCCGACAACATGCCGAAGTTTACCGGAAAACCTTTGACGTTGAATTGGCACAAGTAGAACATGGCGAGACACGACACAAATTGGTACGTACGAGTCAAACCTTACCAGTTTGAACCGCCAGCACCGAACAGAAGAGCGGACGACGAACGAGTAGAAGTGGAGGCACCAACACAAAATCGTGTTGGCAACACAGACGTAGTATTGTGACGTATTGTTGCAAATCTGCAGTAC
>CM031605.1:62647733-62657733 GCA_018398815.1 Conus ventricosus | reverse complement strand
GAAAGGCTGGTCTACAGAACATCATATTAGGTCTAGTGGAGGGAGTACCGGAAAGGCTAGTCTACAGAACATCATATTAGGTCTAGTGGAGGGAGTACCGGAAAGGCCAACCTACAGAACATCATATTAGGTCTAGTGGAGAGAGCACTGGAAAGGCTGGTCTATAAAACATCATATTAGGTCTAGTGGAGGGAGTACTGGAAAGACTGGTCTATAGAACATCATATTAGGTCTAGTGGAGGGAGTACTGGAAAGGCTAATCTACAGAACATTAGGTCTAGTGGAAAGAGTACTGGAAAGACTAGCACACAGGTAATCAAACTAGTGGATGAGGGGAGGAAAACGTTTTCCTGTGCAGGCCCAGACCCGGTCAGTTGGATCCTTTCGCTGTTTTGGTGGGTGCACTTCCAATCGACCACTCGTCTCATTCAATGCAGAAGACGTTGGTTGAAATTTGAACTTTATTTCGCATCTTCCTACCCTTTCTCATGTCTGGAGATTGAGATACTTGCCACCAGCTAAACATATTACTAGTGTGCGTGAGTAGTCGGTGCCAGTGTGGAGAGATCCGTCATCTCATGTCGACTTCTCTTGCCTCAGTGCGAGCTAAAAAGGGGAGGGGGTAGGAGGGAGGGGGGGGGGGCATGACATCTCTTTTTTTTCCTACACTCACGAAAAAACTATGAAGATTGTATGGCAATGCAAATCCAGTCTCAGTTTTTTTTTCTCCACATATTTGATAGTCTCAGTTTTTTTCCATATTGTATTGCCATGCAAACCCAGTCTCAGTTTTTTTCACATGTTTAATAGTCTCAGTTTTTTTCCATATTGTATTGCCATGCAAATCCAGTCTCAGTTTTTTTTCCATATTGTATTGCCATGCGAACCCGGTCTCAGGTGTTTTGTTTCAACGAATATCGCGCCAATCCTCAGTCACAAAATGTCATTTGATACTTCGACTACACCACAGATATTACCGATAGAACCAGACATGGATCAGAGTCTAAAATCGATAATCATTGCAAAACATTTAGCAGAAGCTGAGTCAAAATGCAGGAGCAGTAAGAGTCAACAAGGTTCCTCCTTTTTTTCCTTTTAAGAACACTTTTTTCGCTCAGCTGGTCTAAGCTTTGTTTTGTCACATCAATGCATTTATCTGTTTAAACAACTTTGTTTACGTGCTCTCTGCAGACCACCCTTCTCCTTTTGATCTTTGTATTAGGTGTGTCCTGCTGATCAGTTGGTAGTCTGTATACAATAAGCCATAAAGTAGTCTATACCCTTTACTATAACAGCCAGAATCACTTCCAGCCGACGTTGGAAAACATTGCACGTTACGACGACATTTACGTTTCGATCGAACGTTCTTGTGATAATGCCAGGTCTCTACTTTTCTTCAGACGGTGCTTATGATAAACACAAAGACATTACAGACGATTTTGCAGGAAGACTATTTTGTTGTGCTGTTGTAGGGTCTATGCATTTGTAGGCTTTGAATGAGTCATGGTCTTTAGAGCCGGATGTACGACCCAGTGCACGCAAACGTAAACCACAGCTACAGAATATTACAAAATACAAGAACTGGAAATAGAGAAATAAACAGATAATCCAAATTAAAACTTGACACGGTCCTGATACACAATGTCTTTACACCAAACTACCAGCGTCGATCTGCCTTAAAAAAAAAAACACCTCTTGGTTTACGTCCACCAAAACCAACTATTTCTAGTTTGAGTAGGCCTTTCAGGTTTCACCAAATAAGCCAGCTTTTTCTGCCTTTCACGAATTAAACAAATAAGTTTTTTTTCAAAAGATTGTCAATATGAACACATAAAAAAATAGTAATGTTTCAGTAGTCACTTGAAGAGAATGACATATTCAGCTCCACAGTAATCACCTATAAATCGTAATAGCATCAATTAAAAAAGAATATAATAATGTACGTGCCAACGAATAAGGGCTATGGCCAACATGAATCATTTCCTAAAGAAATCTGAGCGGTTGGATACTATACAAGCATTGCATTCTTCAATTTTGTATCGACGCTGTTGTTTTTACAACTGTAATAACGGTCATTTATTGATGGCTTTCAATCAAATTACACACACACACACACACACACACACACACACACACACACACACACACACACACACACACACACACGCACGCACGCACGCACGCACGCGGGCACGCACTCACGCACGCACGCCCGCACACACACGCACGAACGCACGCACGCACGCATGCACGCAAACACACACACACACACACACACACACACACACACACACACACACACACACACACACAACACACATGTATATATAAAATATATATATATATATATATATATATATATAATAATATATATATATATATATATATATATCTGTCAATGAGTTAAAAAGGAAGGTTAAAACTCGAGGTTAAAACTCTACAAATTTGTTTCGAGCTTGCTGTGCTGTCATCAGGATGTTTTTGGTTTGCCCACCGCCGATGTCATATAGCGTGTGGGTTCCCGTTTGCGGTTGTTTGCACGTGCGGGTTGGCTGCACGTGTTTTTGGGGGCTTTTAGGTTTTTGTTTTGGGTGTGTTCACTAACAACGATTTCCATTTATGCCTGCAGTTGTTTACTATTTCTGTTTTGGTGTTTAAAGTTGCTAAGTGTGGTTTGCATAGTATTAACCATTTTTCAGTTTAAACATAGGTTGCACCTTTTTGAAACATTGCTGTATGGTGATGCTCTTTTTATGATTTTCCAGGTTTATATTGTATCTTGTTTTTGCATCTTTAAGTTTCCAGATATATTTGCCTCAGTTCTGTTTGGTTTTTATATTTTTCTTTATTGAATGACTGTTTGTGGTTTGCATATCGGTTTTGAAGTGGTTTTCAGTGATCCCTATGTATGTTTCTTTTTCATTTTCTGATGTTACAGTAGCCTGGTATACAATGTTTTTGTGGAGACATTTATGTTTAGTGGGCACTGCTCCTTTCTGGTGCAATTGCAAGATTTCCTTTCTTCACCCTTCTTTGCTGTTTGATTTTCATTTTGTTGGATGCGTCAATCAGTTTTTGAGGTTGGCATACATGAGTACGATAGTTTGACAGTGTTTTTGTTAAATATTTTGGACAGTTTGTGCTCTTTTGGAAATGAAGTTGCTAGATTTTGAAGAATTCTTTCCCTATGTTTGTTTTGAGTTTCCCGTCGTATGGGGGGTTTATACCATATGATTTTTCTTTTCCTATTTTTCTTGCTTTTATTTGTGTTGTTGTCCGGGTTGATTGTAGTTTGTAATTGTATCCATTTGTTTGTAGTGCCTCCTGGTATTCCACTGCTGCATTGTTGAACACTCTCTCATTGCATGACAGGTTTGATAGTCTCTTGTTTATGCCATGGGGTATGGTCTTTAATACAGATGGTGGATGGTTACTTTTGGTGTGTACATAAAGAGGTGTATCTTTGGGTTTCTTGTATGGTTTATATATATGGTTGTTGAGATCCAGTGTTATGTCTAAGTAGTTCACTACCTTTTTGTTTGCTTCAATGGTGATCTTTAAGTTGTGGTTTTGGAAGATTTTGCATAGTTCTTTCTTCTTGTTTTCGATGGTTCTTGGGTTGTTTGTTAGTGCAGCAAGGCCATCGTCTCTGTACAGTGCGACTTGTTTTCCGAGTTTTTTTTTGATGTTGGACAGCATGAATAGTCCGACCAGTTCACATGTTTCTGCACCATCATATGAACCCATGGTTACGTCAAATGTTGAGTTTCTGTTGGTTTTCCTGATCCAGGTTTCATTTCTGCTATGTAGTAATGTTTTCTTGGTGTGGAGAATGATTTCCATTTCCGACCCTGTTAGGGTCTGTGTGGTTACTGGCAAACTTCAGGGCTTTGGAGAGTAGTTCCTCGTCTTGGATGGGTAAAAGTCTACTATGTCAAATGTGATAAATACTGTATTACTTGTTTATTTGAGTTTTTGAACCATGGATAACTTCGTATGTGTTCTTCCAGAGGTTGTAATCAGAGTTTGATTTTATGTCCTTTGTTATTTTTTCCAGAATTTTCTTGCTTATTTTGCCTAATTCAGATTTGGATGGGTTTATTAGTCTGCATGTTGGATTGTTATGAAAGTTGGGTTTGTGGTCTTTGAGTGTTATGAAAGCTTCTTTTGTTGCTGTCGTTCTATCCTGTCACTTAGGTCTATGCGCTCTGCAAGTTCTTTTTCTTTAGTGCGGATACTGTCATGTAAAATTTTTGTCAGCTTTTTTGTAGTTTTTCTGGATGTTTTTGTCAAGGAGTTGAGAATATTCCTTTGGTTCCATTTGTAGTAATTGCTAGTTTTGTCAGCCTCACAAATATTTTTTTGTCATTTTGTACTTGTTTTATTTGGTTTTTTAATGTTGTTTGGAAATCGTTGTTAGATTTTTTGAATTCAATATGGTTATCATTCTTTTCATTTGATCTTCAAAGGGTTTCAATTCGTCTATGACTGGTGGTGATCGCCATGATTTGAAATCGTAGGTGTTTTTGTCCTCTTTTTTTGCATTCGGGTTCAGGAAAAAGAATGCTTTCCATCTCATATTGCGTACGAACTTTTCGGTTTGTTCTATTAATCTTTTTAAGTAGAATTGTGGTTAGAGAAAGGTATGTTTTTTGTTTTACTGCCTAAAGTTGATTTCCTCCATTTTAAAATCTTTCGGCCACAGTGCTCAAACGTGAGGAGCAATCAAGATGAATATAACCAAAGAGCCTAAAATGATTTTAAAAGTGCTCGACCCCTTGGGGAGCAACATTTGTCAATGATGTTAAAAAGGAAGGTTAAAACTCGAGGTTAAAACTCTACAAATTTGTTTCGAGCTTGCTGTGCTGTCATCAGGATGTTTTGGTTTGCCCACCGCCGAAAGTTATATAGGTGTGGGTTCCCGTTTGCGTTGTTTGCACGTGCGGGTTGGCTGCACGTGTTTTTGGGGCTTTTAGGTTTTTGTTTGGGTGTGTTCACTAACAACGATTTCCATTTATGCCTGCAGTTGTTTACTATTTCTGTTTTGGTGTTTAAAGTTGCTAAGTGTGGTTTGCATAGTATTAACCATTTTTCAGTTAAACATAGGTTGCACCTTTTTGAAACATTGCTGTATGGTGATGCTCTTTTTATGATTTTCCAGGGTATATTGTATCTTGTTTTTGCATCTTTAAGTTTCCAGATATATTTGCTCAGTTCTGTTTGGTTTTTATATTTTTCTTTATTGAATGACTGTTTGTGGTTTGCATATCTGGTTTTGAAGTGGTTTTCAGTGATCCCTATGTATGTTTCTTTTTCATTTTTCTGATGTTACAGTAGCCTGGTATACAATGTTTTTGTGGAGACATTTATTGTTTAGTGGGCACTGCTCCTTTCTGGTGCAATTGCAAGATTTCCTTTCTTCCCCTTCTTTGCTGTGTTGAATTTTCATTTTGTTGGATGCGTCAATCAGGTTTTTGAGGTTGGGCATACATGAGTACGATAGTTTGACAGTGTTTTTGTTAAATATTTTGGACAGTTTGTGCTCTTTTGGAAATGAAGTTGCTAGGATTTTGAAGAATTCTTTCCCTATGTTTGTTTTGAGTTTCCCGTCGTTGAGCACTGTGGCCGAAAGATTTTAAAATGGAGGAAATCAACTTTAGGCAGTCAACAAAAAACATACCGTTCTCTAACCCCACAATTTCTACTTAAAAAGATTAATAGAACAAACCGAAAAGTTCGTACGCAATATGAGATGGAAAGCATTCTTTTTCCTGAACCCGAATGCAAAAAAAGAGGACAAAAACACCTACGATTTCAAATCATGGCGATCACCACCAGTCATAGACGATATGAAAAACCCTTTGAAGATCAAATGAAAAGAATGATAACCAATATTGAATTCAAAAAATCTAACAACGATTTCCAAACAACATTAAAAAACCAAATAAAACAAGTACAAAATGACAAAAAAAATTGTGAAGGCTGACAAAACTAGCAATTACTACAAAATGGAACCAAAGGAATATTACTCAACTCCTTTACAAAAACATCCAGAAAAACTACAAAAAAGCTGACAAAAATATACATGACAGTATCCGCACTAAAGAAAAAGAACTTGCAGAGCGCATAGACCTAATGACAGGATAGAAGCGACAGCAACAAAAGAAGCTTTCATAACACTCAAAGACCACAAACCCAACTTTCATAACAATCCAACATGCAGACTAATAAACCCATCCAAATCTGAATTAGGCAAAATAAGCAAGAAAATTCTGGAAAAAATAACAAAGGACATAAAATCGAACTCTGATTACAACCTCTGGAAGAACACATACGAAGTTATCCAATGGTTCAAAAAACTCAATAAACAAAGTAATACAGTATTTATCACATTTGACATAGTAGACTTTTACCCATCCATAGACGAGGAACTACTCTCCAAGCCCTGAAGTTTGCCAGTAACCACACAGACATAACAGGGTCGGAAATGGAATCATTCTCCACACCAAGAAAACATTACTACATAGCAGAAATGAAACCTGGATCAGGAAAACCAACAGAAACTCAACATTGACGTAACCATGGGTTCATATGATGGTGCAGAACATGATGAACTGGTCGGACTATTCATGCTGTCCAACATCAAAAAAAACCTCGGAAAACAAGTCGGACTGTACAGAGACGATGGCCTTGCTGCACTAACAAACAACCCAAAACATCGAAAACAAGAAGAAAGAACTATGCAAAATCTTCCAAAACCACAACTTAAAGATCACCATTGAACAAACAAAAAGGTAGTGAACTACTTAGACATAACACTGGATCTCAACAACCATATATATAAACCATACAAGAAACCCAACGATACACCTCTTTATGTACACACCAAAAGTAACCATCCACCATCTGTATTAAAGACCATACCCCATGGCATAAACAAGAGACTATCAAACCTGTCATGCAATGAGAGAGTGTTCAACAATGCAGCAGTGAATACCAGGAGCACTACAAACAAGTGGATACAATTACAAAACTACAATACAACCCGGACAACAACACAAATATAAGCAAGAAAAATAGGAAAAGAAAAATCATATGGTATAACCCCCCATACGACGGGAAACTCAAAACAAACATAGGGAAAGAATTCTTCAAAATCCTAGCAACTTCATTTTCCAAAAGAGCACAAACTGTCCAAAATATTTAACAAAAACACTGTCAAACTATCGTACTCATGTATGCCCAACCTCAAAAACCTGATTGACGCATCCAACAAAATGAAAATCAACACAGCAAAGAAGGGTGAAGAAAGGAAATCTTGCAATTGCACCAGAAAGGAGCAGTGCCCACTAAAAAATAAATGTCTCCACAAAAACATTGTATACCAGGCTACTGTAACATCAGAAAATGAAAAAGAAACATACATAGGGATCACTGAAAACCACTTCAAAACCAGATATGCAAACCACAAACAGTCATTCAATAAAGAAAAATATAAAAACCAAACAGAACTGAGCAAATATATCTGGAAACTTAAAAATGCAAAAACAAGATACAATATATCCTGGAAAATCATAAAAAGAGCATCACCATAACAGCAATGTTTCAAAAAGGTGCAACCTATGTTTAACTGAAAAATGGTTAATACTATGCAAACCACACTTAGCAACTTTAAACACCAAAACAGAAATAGTAAACAACTGGCAGGCATAAATGGAAATCGTTGTTAGTGAACACCCCCAAAACAAAAACCTAAAAGCCCCCAAAAACACGTGCAGCCAACCGCACGTGCAAACAACCGCAAACGGGAACCCACATGCTATATAACATCGGCGGTGGGGAAACCAAAAACATCCTGATGACAGCACAGCAAGCTCGAAACAAATTTGTAGAGTTTAACCTCGAGTTTTAACCTTCCTTTTTAACATCATTGACAAATGTTGCTCCCCAAGGGTCGAGCACTTTTAAAATCATTTTAGGCTCTTTGGTTATATTCATATATATATATATATATATATATATATATATATATATATAATATAATATATATATATATATATACCCTGAGGAGAGCGTTTTAGCTTGAAACAAGTTTTTTAGGTTTTAATTTTTCCATTTTAAAATCCTATTTTAAACTGGTATGTCGCTCCCTCTATGGTTGAGCACTTTTAACATTCTGAGTGGCTTTTTAACTCTGATATATATATAATATATAATATATATAATATATATATATATATATATATATATAGTAAAACAAGTATTAAAAGAGGTATTAAAAATCTACAAATTTGTTTCAAGCCTTGGCAATCGTCAGGATGGAGTTTGGGTTGCCCACCGCCGGTGTTATATAGCGTGTGGGGCCCGGTTGCAGCTGTTTCACGTGCGTGTTGGCTGCACGTGTTTTTTTGGGTTTTCAGGTTACTGTACGGGGTGTGTTCACTAATAACGATTTCCATTTGTGCCTACAGTTATTTACTATTTCTGTTTTAGTGTTAAGAGTTGCTAAGTGAGGTTTACACAGTATTAGCCATTTTTCAGTTAGACATAGGTTGCACCTTTTTGAAATATTGCTGTATGGTGATGCCCTTTTTATGATTTTCTAGGATATGTTGTAGTTTATTTTTGCGTCTTTAAGTTTCCAGATGTATTTGCTCAATTCAGTTTGGTTTTTATATTTTTCTTTGTTGAATGACCGTTTGTGGTTTGCATATCTGGTTTTGAAGTGGTTTTCAGTGATCCCTATGTATGTTTCTTTTTCATTTTCTGATGTCACAGTAGCCTGGTATACAATATTGTTGTGAAGGCATTTATTGCTTAGTGGACACTGCTCTTTTTTGGTGCAATTGCAGGGTTTCCTTTCGTCACCCTTCTTTGCTGTGTTGATTTTCATTTTGTTGGATGCATCAATTAGGTTTTTGAGGTTGGGCATACATGAGTACGATAGTTTCACAGTGTTTTTGTTGAATATTTTGGACAGTTTGTGTTCTTTTGGAAATGAAGTTGTGAAGATTTTGAAGAATTCTTTCCCTTTGTTTGTTTTGAGTTTCCCATCGTATGGGGGGTTGTACCATATGATTTTTCTTTTTCTATTTTTCTTGCCTTTATTTATGTTTTTATCTGGGTTGTATTGTAGTTTGTAATTGTATCCACTTCTTTGTAGTGCCTCCTGGTATTCTACTGCTGCATTGTTGAACACTTTCTCACTGCATGACAGGTTTGATATTCTCTTGTTTATGCCGTGGGTTATGGTCTTTAATACAGATGGTGGGTGGTTACTTTTGATGTGTACATAGAGTGGTGTGTCGTTGGGTTTCTTGTATGGTTTATATATGTGATTATTGAGATCCAGTGTTATGTCTAGGTAGTTCACTACCTTTTTGTTTGCTTCAATGGTAATAATTTAAGTTATGATTTTCGAAGATTTTGCATAGTTCTTTTTTCCTATTTTCAATGGTTCGTGGGTTATTGGTTAGTGCAGCAAGGCCGTCATCTCTGTATAGTCCGACTGGCTTTCCGAGTTTTTTCTTGATGTTGGATAGCATGAATAGTCCAACCAGTTCGCATGTTTCTGCACCATCATATGAACCCATGGTTACGTCAAATGTTGAATTTCTGTTCGTTTTCTTGATCCAGGTTTCGTTTCTGCTGTGCAGTAATGTTTTCTTGGTGTGGAGAATGATTTCCATTTCTGACCCTGTTATGTCTGTGTGGTTACTGGCAAACTTCAGGGCTTTGGTGAGTAGTTCCTCATCTATAGATGGGTAAAAGTCTACTATGTCAAATGTGATGAATACTGTATTACTTTGTTTATTGAGTTTTTTGAACCATTGGATAACTTCCTTTGTGTTCTTCCAGAGGTTGTATTCAGAGTTTGATTTTACGTTCTTTATTATTTTTCCAGAATTTTCTTGCTTGTTTTGCCCAATTCAGATTTGGATGGGTTTATTAGTCTACATGTTGATTTTTGAAAGTTGTGGCTTTGTTTAGCTTTTTGAGT
>CM031605.1:62634816-62647633 GCA_018398815.1 Conus ventricosus | reverse complement strand
AACCAAAAAAAAAAAAGCCCCCGAAAAACAAACCCCCGCTCCCCCTTGGGGGTCTATCAATGGGAAGTCAGATCGATCTCGTGAGTCATCCCGGAAACCCTTTTAAATGGGGTTCGCCCAAGGCGTTTCAATAGCGAACTTTGTGACCCCCCCCAAATCCCCCTCCCCTTTTGAGGGGTGGAAGTCCCTCCCCACTACTCACCTGTGATTAATGGGGAAAAGATGAAAACACTCTTTATATAAAAAAGGGACAAATGGAAACGTTTTTTCCTTTAATAATTGTATCCTTGGGTTTTTTAAAAGGGACGTGAGGAAGTCTTATCTAACGTGAAAGATGAAAACATTTTTTTTTGAAAAAAAGGGCAATGGAAAATCGTTCATTTATATGTAATAATTTATTTTTGATATTTTAAAAAACGTTACTGGGGAAATTTTTTTTAAATTTAACATCATGGTTTAATCGAGGAATTTTTCAGTAATACCCATGTTTGAAATTGAGTAGATTCTATTATGGGTTTTTCCCCCCCAAATTCCGTGAAATGTATTTGGGAAAAGTGATGCCTGTGAAAAACAAAACGATAAATACTAGGAAGGGCTAGGTAACCGAGGTGCTATCATTTCCCAGGTGTAAAGGGAACCCCCTGCCCAAACCTGGGCTGAGCCTCCGGGTGTGGGGCACCTGTGCCCAACCCTGTCACCGCCCCGTGGAGTGGAGGGGGCTGACCGGGGGTCACAACGAATTTTTTATGTTAAAGGGCTTCGGTTTTCTCCGTCGGACAGTTAGAAAACCCTTCTGTTGTGTAAAGCCCCTTGAAATACCCCAAGAACGTTTCCTTGAGGGGCTTCTTACGTGTGAAAACGTGTACTTGGGCCCGGACGTGGCCGTGTCATAAATTTTTTTGGGACACTTTTGTGGGTGCCCCCATAGCTCCAAAAAGAAAAATATACATTTGAATAATCTTGAAAATTCAGCGAAAACCCCAAAAAAGAAACAAAACAAAACAAAGCAAAAAAAAGTGGGCAAACGAATCACAAAAAAAACCTTATATCTATGGGGCAATACACCTAGTTTGGGTTTCCGCGCTTAATGTGGTGGGATGAATTCATTGAAAGCCCAGCTTTTGGGTTTTATTAACATGTATTTGTTACACTATGGCATGCAACAATAAAAAAGAAATTTTCGTGTTTTGGCTATGTATGTTCGTTGGGGTGGGTGGTGTGGGGAAAAAAAAATCCAGCATTCGAACTTTTTCAGGGAGCAGACAGCAAAACACACACCGCACACTATCCGTAACACTTATCAATGCTTATGTTAATAATTATTGTCTGCGTTTGTATCAAAGTTACCATATTGCAAGACATTGCCTTTTTCTATTAGTTTAATGTCACTTTCCAATGAGTCCCACGCACATGTTCTGTAGTCTTGCCAAAGAAGATTGTGCTAATGGTAATAAACACAGTCTAAATAAACATTGGTATATTAGTGAGTCTTAACAAAGATGTTTATTATCAATGGTTTTTACTTTTAATGAGGTTTTCATCTGCAGTCAAGCAATATCACGTTATTTATTGGTGGGAACTTTGTCCAAACTCTGACCATTTAACCTCACATTATCTGTACACTGATGCTCTGTACACAAGCTCATATTATGTCTGTGGTCACATATGCGGCTGAAAGATCCACAGATCTGATGGTGACATTGTCCAGCTAACAGCCATCTTTCAGCCATTGAGTCTGACCATTATTGCATCATGTGTGACCTGAACTCACAGTCACCTCAGCTGCTAGTTTTTAGCCGGCGGTGTGGAACTTTTCTCCATCAACACTACAGCTGTCCATGAAGGTCTGTGCAGTCAAGTTTCTCTTGCCATCTAGTATATCTGTCCCTTAACTCTGCAAGTAGATGCCACCAATTACTTCATCATCAACAGCCACGTCCTTCTCTTCACATGAAAGATACAGTCTGGCAGGTCCGACCCCAGCTATCCTGTTCTCCAGCATCAGTTCTGTGAAGCATCAGGTTGACGTTGGGTAGTTGAGAGACGACGAGGCAAATCAGGACTGCTGCTGCGGGACGGCTGTGTTCTCACGCTGGCTTCTCGATCAATACAAAAGGGAAATCTGAGTAGTATCGATCAAACGTGCTGGTTTATGCAAAAAGATAAACATAGTCCTGTGAGACAAGCATTGGCGTAGAACGATCTGAATGGTTTGAAGATTATGCATTAGCCTATCTCCATGGTACACGATGTCCTTAAGTGGTCTTTGAAGCGTGTGGCGAGTGATGGACAGTCTCGCCTGTGTACAGTTTGCTGCATTTACACATAGCATAACGCAAACATTGTTTCCCGGGTGGCGGAGTGAAGCGTTGGGTGATAGACGTGCTAGACTGACTGCCATGAATCTAATGGAAGTGTAAACAAAGGTGACACTGCCTCGAACCTCAATCCAGAGGCTAGGTACTTGGAAAGTGTCATGACCGTCTTAGCATCGACCATCGACATGACTGATAACTTATTCCCGTTGCCCCCCCCCGCCGCCCCCCCCCCCCCCTTCACTCCCCCAATCCCCCCCCTTTTAAAAAAAAAATATGGAGCACAAGAAACCCCTTCTCTCTCTCCTCTCTCTCTCTCTCTCTCCCTCTCTCTCTCTCTCCTCTTTCCTCGTCATTAGCGGGCAATTACACAATGACTTAAACTTCATCACTTCAAACGCACACTTTTTATTTTTTTTCCGTCCGTCTTTTTCTCCCGTCACACATAAATCGTCAATGTTTACTTTTCGGGGAAAAACGGGGACAATGTTTTGTTTTGTTTTTTTTTCAGCCGTTCTGTCTGTCTGTTTTTCCGTTATTATGCTTCCCGTTTTTTACGACGATCAAGCACGACCGATCCCAGGGTCATGTGGAGAACTTGGCACAACACGCACCCCCGCACGCACGCACGCACGCACGCACACACCAGCAACACACGCACACAACCCCACACACACACACACACACCACACACACACACCACACCACCATATATATATAATATATATATATATATAATAATATATAAATTTTAATATATTTAATTTAAAAAAAACTTTTCTTATGTCTTAGATTGGAAAAAAGGGGGGGGAAAACCATTCTATCTCAGTGAGATGATTTTGCCTAACTAAAAGATTCTTGATGGGTGAATTCTTAGATTGAAAAAATGGGGAGAATATAACTTCTGAAGGGTCTTTTTAGAAACATTTATTTTATTTTCCCCATTCACCCACTCAAGAATACGGTAGTTAGGCAGAAACATCTACCCGCATAATTTAAGCTTTTCCCCCCTATTTCTTAATCTAAGCATAAGAGCAAGCTTGTTTATAATTCAATATTTCTTGCAGTCATTGCAACACCAACGTCTTAAGTTGCGGGAACGGTGCGGTTTCTTATCCCTTTGGGTGATTAGTTTGTTGTTTTTAGTCCCGCGGATTCATTCCCAAAAATGGGCCCCCAGCACTTTTGTCTTTGAGGGTATTTTTTATATAGTTTTACTTTTCACAAAAAATTTGTTGTTTTGCTCTTTTATGATTTTTTTTGCTTTTAGATGGCACCTTTGGTTGTTTTTTTGAAAACTCAACAAACATACTACGGTATTGCACACCAACCTTTCTGGGATTGCATTCTTCTTAAAACTGAAAAGGCAGAGGAGTCAAATTACCACTTTCGCGCGGTCACTGAGGAGAAACCACCAAGTTTCGAAATATCGGTATATGACCAGCAGTTATATGTTAGTGAGTTTCCCTCCCTTTTGGAGGATGTCTCTCCCCCTTGGAGAATATAAGCTTGCTGAAGGCTCATTTTGAGAAGCATTATTTTATTTTTCCCCATTCACCCACTCAAGCACATATTGTTAGTTAGGCAGAATCACCTACCACTGCAGATATGAATGCGCATCTCCCCCTATTTCTTCAATCTAAGACATAAGAGCAAGCTTTGTTTATAATTCAATATTTCTTGCAGTCATTGCAACACCAAGCTGCTCTGTAAGTTGCTGGAACGGTGCGGTACTTATCCTTGGAATTTATTAGTTATTTATTATATAATATATATATATATATATATATATATATAATATATATATATATATATATTATATATATATACACGTATAGGGTATAATATATCTATCTATCTCTGTGGTGTGTGTGTGTGTGTGTGTGTGTGTGTGTGTGTGTGTGTAAGAGAGACTTAAAGACAGCGCGAGTCTCTTTCACTAATTCATCATCGTCGATTGCTGATAGTTGTGATATCTCCTTATGTGGTCAAATGTGTCAGCGTTTCAATGTAAACTTTGTTTTGCTCTTAAACGTGTCCGTTCTTTGTACGTGCTATCGTGATCATTGTACAGTTCACATGCTGCTTTCAAAGACCACTATTCACTGGTGCGTATTACATACTTGTTTGTTCTCACAACAGATTTTTTTATATTTTTAATTTGAGCTGTTCGTCCAGCAAATCGTGTTGCCAACTGTTGATGCCACCCAGTCTCTCATTTTCATCCTCTCTCTCTCTCCTCTCTCTTCTCTCTCTCTCTCTCTCTCTCTCTCTCTCTCTCTCTCTCTCTCTCTCTCTCTTTGCGTGCGTGCGTAAGTACGTGCGTGCGTGCGTGCGTGCGTGCATGTATCAAAGTGGATGCATTCCGTATTTTTCTTAGGAACGTCTTGTCGCGTTTGATCTTTAACATGTATGTTGTCACAAGGATGGCGACTAACCTGAAAAAAAAACATGTAAACCATTACATTAGGTCTGATGAAAAGGATACTGGAAAGACTAGCCGTGAACTACCACTTAGGTCTAGTGGAAAGGTGACCAGAAAGGTTAGACCACAGACCACCACGTACGACTAGTGGAGTGGGTTACTGGAAAGGTGACCAGAAAGGTTAGACCACAGACCACCACGTACGACTAGTGGAGTGGGTACTGGAAAGGCTAGCCTACAGACCACTACATTAGAGCACCATGAAAACTAACACACATTGAGTGTAATGGAGAGGGTACCGGGAAGACTGTCCTACAGCAAATCACATTAGGTCTAGTGGGGGAATACCGGAACGGACTAGCCTACAGAACATCATATTCGGTCTAGTGGAGAGAGTACTGGAATGTCTAGCCTACAGAACATCATATTAGGAGAGGCTAGTCTACAGAACATTAAGTCTAGTGGAAAGAGTACTTGAAAGACTAGCACACAGGTCATCAAACTAGTGGATGAGGGGAGGAAAACGTTTTCCTGTGCAGGCCCCAGACCCGGTCAGTTGGATCCTTTCGCTGTTCTGGTGGGTCACTTCCAATCGACCACTCGTCTCACTCAATGCAGAAGACGTTGGTTGAAATTTGAACTTTATTTCGCATCTTCCTCCCCTTTTTCATGTCTGGAGATTGAGATGCTTGCCACCAGCCAACATGTTACTCGTGTGCACGAGTAGTCGGTGCCAGTGTGGAGAGATCAGTCATCTCATGTCGACTTCTTTTGCCTCAGCGAGAGCTAAAAAGGAGAGGGGGTGGGGCGCATGACATCTCTTTTTTTCCTACACTCGCGAAAAACAAACTATGAAGATTGTATGGCCATGCAAATCCAGTCTTAGTTTTTTTTCCATATTGTATTGCCATGCAAACCCAGTCTCAGGTGTTTTGTTTCAACGAATATCGCGCCAATCTTCAGTCACAAAAATGTCATTTGATACTTCGACTTCACCACAGATATTACCGATAGAACCAGACATGGATCAGAGTCTAACATCTATTATCATTGCAAAACATTAAGCAGAAGCTGAGTCAAAATGCAGGAGCAGTAAGAGCTAACAAGGTTCCTCCTTTTTTTCCTTTTAAGAAAACTTTTCCCGCTCAGCTGGTCTAAGCTTTGTTTTGTCACATCAATGCATTTATCTGTTTAAACAACTTTGTTTACGCGCTCTCTGCAGATCACCCTTCTGCTTTTGATCTTTGTATTAGGTGTGTCCTGCTGATCAGTTGGTAGTCTCTATACAATAAGCCATAGAGTAGTCTATACCCTTTACTATAACAGCCAGAATCACTTCCAGCCGACTTTGGGAAAACGTTGCACGTTACGACGACATTTATGTTTCGATCGAAAGTTCTTGTGATAATGCCAGGTCTCTACTTTTCTTCAGACGATGTTTATAAATAAACACAAAGGCATTACAGACGATTTTGCAGGAAGACTTTTTTTGTTGTGCTGTTGTAGGATCTGTGCATTTATAGCTTTGAATGAGTCATGGTCTTTAGAGCCAGTGTAACAGCCCGTTCTTACCGCCCTCTGGAACTTACCCCGGGGTAAGTCGGGGCAGCCTGCTTTTACCCCCGGGGGTCATTCTAGGACTAGCTAGAACTTACCCCCCCTAGTTGGAACTTACCCCCTCGGGGGTAAGTTTGGGCTAGCCTGGATTTACTCCCCCCCCCCCCTTCCCCCAAGGGTCAGTCTTGGACTATTTGGAATCTTCCTCCACCCCACCCCCCTTCAAACAAGAGAGGGTTATTCAGGGTTTTCCTCTGCCTTTTCCCATCACGCACACCCGCCTTTAAAAACAATTGTGTTGCCTGCATATTTACCCCCTCCTTTCCCACTTTCCCATATACATTCAGTTAGTTTAGACAAAGTGTAGTTCTAGACTCTTCTCAATAGATGGACCCCCCTCCCCCACTCTCCCTCCCCCCCCCCTCCCTCCCCCCTCCCCCCCCCCCCCCCCCCCCCCCCCCCCCCCCCCCCACACACACACCCTGGTTCACTAACAGACGTATTAACATTTCTCGCGCTAGCTTTCATGCGTGGGTCAATATTCGGGTGTGTGAGTACGCCCCTGCATGCGTGGGAAAGAAAGACGGCTACATGCCAATGTGACAAAGTGCCAATGCGACCAAGCGTAGTTGTAACAAAATGTTGTTGTGACCACGTGCCGTTGTGACCACGTACCGTCGTTGTTTCATCCCGGTTTGCCTCTTTTAACTATTTTACAGCTATTTAGTCTCTTGAGTACCTGTGTACCTTAGCTTGTAAAATGCAGATGATTTGGGGTCAGTGCGACTGACCCGGGGCATTAGGACGAAAATCGAGATTTTAACTTTTTAAACCTATTAGGTTTCCTGGGCTTGTGTACCTTGTAAAATGTACATTTGATTACTGTGGTCAGTGCCCTATACGGTCATTAGCGAAAATGGGATTTCAACTATTTTACGGAATTTAGTCCCCCGAGTACCTGGTACCTTGTACATAAAACGACTGGGGGTCATCCCACTGCCCATGGTCCTTGACGTAAATCGATTTTCGATATTTTACATTAATCAGTGTTCATGAGTTTTTTGTAACTTGTGAAGCAGACCAACCGGGGGTCAGGTCACTTCCTTGGTTCCTTTAAATGTATATCAAAAAATTTTAACTTTTTTTACAGCTTTTTATGTCCCTGAGTCCCTGGTCCCTTGTACAATGTAGAGGAGGGGGGGGGGGGGGAGTTCCCAACTTGGGGGGGGGGGGGGGGTACGTTCCAGTGCCCCGGGGAATGACCCGGGGTAAAAGCGGCAGCCCGATTACCCCGGGGTTTAATTTCCAGAGGGGGGGTAAGAAGGGGCTTTTAAACCCCGGATGTCGCCCCAGTGTTGTTAGTATTAGTGTTTATAGGGTCCACGCTCTGGAGCCAAATCAGGCCCTCAGTTTCTATATCAAAGTCTCAAGTACAAATACCCCACTGGTAAAACCCCTCGCTTAAAATTTATGGGACAAAAGGACAATTATTTGTTAAACTCCGACGACACCCTGTATCTTAAAAACACATTTTTTTATAAAAAAAGTTTACCTCTTTAAAAAAAGAAAAAAATAAGATTATGAAACTCACAAAAAAGAACCGATAAATCATGGTGGAAAAGAACTTCTTTGATACCACAAATCAGCACTTTCTGTCAAAAAATGTTTAACATGAAAAACTGTCACACGCAAACACATGGGGGGTTTCCCTTCAGTACCAACTGTGCGTATTTAGCGGCCCAATATGTAACCGTGACAAAACCGTTTCCCCTCCTTGGTTACGTCCCCGGGGAAAGGTTTGGTTTAAAAATCGGGAAATTTAAACCCCATTTAAAAATTTTTTTGATACACCATTCACCGGCCCCAGTTCACGACAATAAAAAAAAATTTAGAGTAGACGGTGAGGAAAAAATGCATAGGCTCCGGAAAGATTCACCGGACTTTTTTTGGCTGCTTTGTCCCCATGAGTTACCAAGAAACCCTGGCTGGGGACCCAAAAGGAAAACTATATGCTTTCCCGAAGAGCAAGCTTGTATGAAGATCAAAATATCCCCCAAAACGGGGATGTGAAAAACTCTTGTCGATAAAGCCGATAATGCCGACAATAACCCTAAAATAAGGAAATCGTTTGATTGACTGGCACCGACGAGGGCCAATTTAAAGCCTTTCATTAGCAGTTAAACAGACACCAATCCCCCAATCTTAAAACAAAGAGGCCCCTAAAAATTTTATCCACCAAATGCAGCTGCAGCCCCTCACTTTTTTTAAAACCCATCGAAAAAATCTTGATAAAACTTTAAAAGTTCCTGCCAAAGTAAAGTTGTTATCCAGCCTCGAGGTGACCTCCTTTCAAAATTGAGTTAAAATAAATTTAATTCTTTTGGCGATTTTCCAGGGGGTAAACGTCGTTGGACCGTCATCAAACCCAAAAGGTCAATGCACTCCCCCGAGTGGGGCAAAATCAAATCCCAGGGGGAGGAATTATTTGGTTTTTAAGCATTTTTGGGCCCTTTTAAAAGGGGGGTTCTGACAAATCAAGGCAGGGTTTTCTGGATTAGCCCCATTTCAGTTATAGTAATTCATGGAAAAACACACCTCCTTAGCTCCCAAAGGGGAACCAGATTAACATCAAACTCTTTTTTGGGATTTCGAAGTTCCCAGGCAATCCACAGTCCTTTAGAGAATTGGGTCAAGAGCTTTGAGGGAGACTTTCTGCCGAACCATAACCACACCCCATATCTAGCTTTGGTCTCCCCCCCGATACAATCGCAACAAAAAGTTCGCTTTTTCTGCCCCCAATCGTGTGCTAAAACCTTCAAAAACTTCAAACCCCGATGGGGAAGATGTTTAATGACTTATGTGAGGAAAAAAGAAATTTATTATCAAAAATAACCCCCCAAATTTCACCTGTTTTGGGAAACTTTAATTACCTGACCATGAGATGATGCGGTTCTAAGACCGGCCCTTTTTCCCATGGAAATGAAAAACATTGTCTTAGTAGCGAAAACTTAAACCCTTTTCGTACCCCCTGGAACACGTTCCAAAACTGAAGTTGACGCTCAGTCAGCAAAATTTTTCCCTTTGGGAAGTGGGGGAAATCATCAACCCCAAAAATGATTCAATTTCCGACTTTTTCGACTGGACGGTTTTTAAATCTTGAGATTGAAAAAGGTGGAGAAAGGAGCCCCGGGGGGACCCCCTCTCCGCTCAAAAAGGTCCGAAAAGGCGAATGAAGTCAAAAAACTGAAAACCTGTCAAAAAAAAATTGCAATAAACTTGGGAAATTCCTTTGAAACAAGTGCCTTCAAATCCTTAAGAATTCCACCTCCTGTTTTTGAATAAGCTTTTTCAAACAAAAGAAAAAAAAACCCTTTTCTCCATTAATCAAGCATTCCCGATAAAAAACTCATATCCCCAGGTGTCAAGTATGCGGGTTCCGAAATCCACAGGGAAACTCTAAGGCCCCCAAATTCTAACTGCCATAACCCCAACGGAAAAATACCATTTTCCCATGTTTTTTCTAAACAAAACTAGTAGAGCAAAAGGGGGGAAGTTGAATCCGAATGTCTTTTCCCCGGTTAGGGAATTGAATAAAACCGCCCTTTTCCCAAAAAGGTGGAAAAAAAACCCCGAAAAAACCAAAAATAAATTTAAAAAAGAGACAACAACACCTCCCTTTTTTTAAACCCTAGTGGAAATGTGAATTTGTAAAAGAATGTCTTGGTCCAGGAGCTGAGTTGTTTGGGTTTCAAAATGGCGTCCTTTAAAATCATCCCCGCTGAAAAAGCAGTGTAATCTCGACATCGGGGACGAAGGAAAAAATTTTGACTCCCCGGGTCTTTTGTTTTGTGGGAAATTCCTTGCAAAATGATCAGTGACGAATTTTGATGGATGTAACAGCTAACAAATTAGCAACCCCCCTTTTACAGTAAAAAATCGTCCCTTTACTGCGCCCAAAACCGAGTACCGATTTCCCCTTTAAACTTTCGGATTTTGTTTCCGATTTTCTTGAATTTACTTAAAGGACAGTTTTAACAAAAAAAATTTCCAAGATTCTTTTTCTTAAATTTAAAAGTAACCCACACTTAGCCCCCACGTATTTTTAACCTTTTTCCCCCCATAGGAAAACCTAGCAAAATTTTTGAGCACTTTTCCTTTCCATTCAAAGTTTTTCACTCTCTATATCCAAGGTCTTAACTCATTGGTTTATCAGGGACTTGGGAAAGCTTCCTTAGACCCCTCCCTTCACTTTGTGAAAAGCCCAAAAGGTCTCATAATCCGCAACAATTTATAGGCGTCTACTTAAAACTGTTTTTGTAAAGCTCCCATCTGCAGAGCGAAACTTCCATGTTTTCCCCAGGGGAACTCCTGCATTTCTTCGTAAAAAAAATAAAAATGGAAAGTGATCACTCCCCCTTAGGTCCGTATGAAAAGCCACTATAATCCCAAAAAAAAAGGAAGGGGGCACAAATGGACAAATCAAGTGGTCAAAGAAACCGAAGGGAAAAAAGGGCGGTGGCCTGAATTGAAGACAGAGATATGACCAAAAAAAATCTTTAAAAATTTTTCCCTTTAGGAAATTTGGGCATTACTTCCCCCTGTGGAGATGGCATTCAAGTCACCCCAAAAAAAGAAAAAGGGCGGGGGCTGAGAATTAAACCATCCAACGATTTTGAAATCACAGAAAATGGAGATAGATCAAAAACTATCGTAACGACCTTGTTTAACGGTACAGCTGCCCTGCCTCCAGATCCCTCTGAAGTGGAATTTCTGATGTCGTACCGAATTTTGAAAATTAAAAAAAGGAAACGCCTCTCCTTGAAAAATCTGCGAAGTGGGTTGAGTACGCAGGAGAAACCCGGAAAACTCATGTTCTTAAGAGAATGAAATTCATGTCAAACCAAGAATGTAAAAAATCTTGTTTTAAGCTCACCCTTTATTTTGCACGAAAAACCCCCTTTTCACATACAAACACGTCCCTCTCATGTCGTTTTGGCCCAAAAATTAACACCGTTTTCTAAAAAAAAATAAACGCAAAAACAGGAAAATCGACGTAATCGTCAATTTAAAATGGGGGTTTCCGTGCAAAATAATATGGGTGAGCTTGAACAAACATATTTACATTCTCTCCATGGCATAAAAAATCTAATGGTTTACAGTACGCTCTTCTACTTCAAGCACTATTAACGTCCGCGGGACTGAGCCCTTACTACTTTTCTAATATGCTCTTCTACTTCAAGCACCATTAATAATCAGAACAATCAACTGACCTTCCGTCTTGATTAGTTATTTTTACATCCAATGAATTTTATAGACCCCTCAATTAATTCTTTAAATTGGCTGTTTCCGTCAAACCTGTATATCTGATAATCGCAAAACCCTACCCCAGTTGCCGGCAGTGCTCGTAGAATGTAGATGAATAGCCATTAAACAAATTAGCATCTGTTTTTAAACTGTTGTAAATGAACATACAACATTGGGTTCACGAGAAAATCAGAAGGTTTATTACCTTCAAATTGATAAGCATCTTCTCTTGTGCTAAATCTATAAGCTCTGTCACTACTGTGGAAAGCCTAAGATTTTAGCCAGGCCTTTAGGGAAAGTGTACTCTCTTCTTTCTTCTAGTGGGAAATGTATAGTAATTCTGAGGTTTGCTTCGTTAATTGTTAACAATATGCCAGATTCGTTAAGTACTTCTTTTAAAGAACAAAAGTTGTAATAACCATCAGGTATATGCACATGACTTATTTGATTGCCTTGTTCGTCATTAACAGTAATCCAATTATTTTGAGCTCCTTCAGATATGTTAACCATTTTACTTTAAGCCAATTTCTTTAAGGGCAATACTACAACTCCCGCACCAATTGACATTGGGTACGTTAGAACACACGCTCGTTTTGCTTGGTTATATAGATATACATCTTTTTTATAACTATTTAAAAAACTAATTTAAAAAAATGGAACCTTTTAAATATATCGAAAGTGCCACTTACAATGTAGGAGGTTTTATAACCCAAATCTTTGGACTTCAGCATTTAACCATTGCAGTAGATGAATCATACGGCTTCTGGGTTAGACTTGTAAACCCACTAACTAAATATTTAAATCGCCAATAAAGAGTGATAGAGTGCCATCAGCATGGTCATCCAACCCTATGGCGTTTTACCAGAATCAGTTAAATTTTGCCATTTACTGCGCAACTACTGGCTGCGGTGTTTCATATGCAAACCATTTAAACCATCCTAATCTTTTAGTAAGGTCAGTATATATACTTTCATGTTTATTACCAGTACAGAGAATACTAACTGAACTACAAGTGCCCTCCTAACGACAAGCGTTTAATCCATTTTAAAAGCCCAATGGACAATAATGCATATGAAAGAATCTGCAATGAATTAACATTAATCCTTCAACTGACTTTAGACAAAAGTTAGACCGCAATCATGGGTTAGGCACATTGTATTTGTGGGGTGTAAAAAAGAGAATATACTTTGACTACTGGCTGGCCACACTCTTTTCA
>CM031605.1:62606730-62634716 GCA_018398815.1 Conus ventricosus | reverse complement strand
GGAAAACGTTTTGCTGTGCACACGTCATTTCCGCCGTGTTTTGGTGGTGCACTTCCAATCGACACTCGTCTCACTCAATGCAGAAGACGTTGGTTGAAATTTGAACTTTATTTCGCATCTTCCTACCCTTTTTCATGTCTGGAGATTGAGATACTTGCCACCAGCTAACATGTTACTAGTGTGCATGAGTAGTCGGTGCCAGTGTGGAGAGATCAGTCATCTCATGTCGACTTCTTTTTGCCTCAGTGCGAGCTAAAAAGGGGAGGGGGTAGGAGGGAGGGGGGGGGGGGCATGACATCTCTTTTTTCCCTACACTCACGAAAAAACTATGAAGAATGTATGGCCATGCAAATCCAGTCTCAGTTTTTTTTTTCTCCACATATTTGATAGTCTCAGTTTTTTCCATATTGTATTGCCATGCAAACCCAGTCTCAGTTTTTTATCACATATTTAATAGTCTCAGTTTTTTTTCAATATTGTATTGCCATGCAAATCCAGTCTCAGTTTTTTTTCCATATTGTATTCCCATGCGAACCCAGTCTCAGGTGTTTTGTTTCAACGAATATCGCGCCAATCCTCAGTCACAAAATGTCATTTGATACTTCGACTACACCACAGATATTACCGATAGAACCAGACATGGATCAGAGTCTAAAATCGATAATCATTGCAAACCATTTAGCAGAAGCTGAGTCAAAATGCAGGAGCAGTAAGAGCTAACAAGGTTCCTCCTTTTTTTTCCTTTTAAGAACACTTTTTTCGCTCAGCTGGTCGAAGCTTTGTTTTGTCACATCAATGCATTTATCTGTTTAAACAACTTTGTTTACGTGCTCTCTGCAGACCACCCTTCTCCTTTTGATCTTTGTATTAGGTGTGTCCTGCTGATCAGTTGGTAGTCTGTATACAATAAGCCATAAAGTAGTTCTATACCCTTTACTATAACAGCCAGAATCACTTCCAGCCGACGTTGGAAACCGTTGCACGTTACGACGACATTTACGTTTCGATCGAACGTTCTTGTGATAATGCCAGGTCTCTACTTTTCTTCAGACGGTGCTTATGATAAACACAAAGACATTACAGACGATTTTGCAGGAAGACTATTTTGTTGTGCTGTTGTAGGGTCTGTGCATTTGTAGGCTTTGAATGTGTCATGGTCTCAAGAGCCGGATGGACGACCCAGTGCACGCAAACGTAAACCACAGCTACAGAATATTACAAAATACAAGAACTGGAAATAGAGAAATAAACAGATAATCCAAATTAAAACATGACACGGTCCTGATACACAATGTCTTTACACCAAACTACCAGCGTCGATCTGCCTTAAAAAACACCTCTTGGTTTACGTCCACCAAAACCAACTATTTCTAGTTTGAGTAGGCCTTTCAGGTTTCACCAAATAAGCCAGCTTTTTCTGCCTTTCACGAATTTAACAAATAATTTTTTTTCAAAAAGATTGTCAATATGAACACATAAAAAAATAGTAATGTTTCAGTAGTCACTTGAAGAGAATGACATATTCAACTCCACAGTAATCACCTATAAATCGTAATAGCATCAATTAAAAAAGAATATAATTATGTACGTGCCAACGAATAAGGGCTATGGCCAATATGAATCATTTCCTAAAGAAATCTGAGCGGTTGGATACTATACAAGCATTGCATTCTTCAATTTTGTATCGACGCTGTTTTTTTTACAACTGTAATAACGGTCATTTATTGATGGCTTTCAATCAAATTACACACACACACACACACACACACACACACACACGCACGCACGCACGCACATATATATATATATATATATATATAATATATATATATATATATATATATATTTAGCTTGAAACAAGTTTGTAGGTTTTTAATTTTCCATTTTAAAATCCTATTTTAAACTGGTATGTCGCTCCCTCTATGGTTGAGCACTTTTAACATTCTGAGTGGCTTTTTAACAACAAACTAATAAATTCCAAGGATAAGTACCGCACCGTTCCAGCAACTTACAGAGCAGCTTGGTGTTGCAATGACTGCAAGAAATATTGAATTATAAACAAAGCTTGCTCTTATGTCTTAGATTGAAGAAATAGGGGAGATACGCATTCATATCTGCAGTGGTAGTTGATTCTGCCTAACTAACAGTATGTGCTTGTGTGGGCGAATGGGGAAAAATAAAATAAATGCTTCTCAAAATGAGCCTTCAGCAAGCTTATATTCTCCAAGGGGGAGACATCCTCCAATAGGGAGGGAAACTCACTAACATATAACTCCTGGTCATATACCGATATTTCGAAACTTGGTGGTTTCTCCTCAGTGACCGCGGAAAGTGGTAATTTGACTCGTCTGCCTTTTCAGTTTTAAGAAGAATGCAATCCAGAAAAGGTTGGTGTGCAATACCGTAGTATGTTTGTTGAGTTTTCAAAAAACCAACCAAAGGTGCCATCTAAGAAGCAAAAGAAAATCATAAAAGAGCAAAACAAGCTACATTTTCTTGTGAAAAGTAAAAAATATAAAAAGATATCCTCTAAGACACAAGTGCTGAGGGCCAGTTCTTGGAATGAATCCGCAAGGGACGAAAATACAACAAACTAATAAATTCCAAGGATAAGTACCGCACCGTTTCAGCAACGTTTCCAAGTTTCGAAATGTATATATATATAGGTAAAACAAGTATTAAAAGAGGTATTAAAAATCTACAAATTTGTTTCAAGCCTTGGATATCGTCAGGATGGAGTTTGGGTTGCCCACCGCCGGTGTTAAAAAGCGTGTGGGCCCGGTTGCAGCTGTTTTCACGTGCGTGTTGGCTGCACGTGTTTTTTGGGTTTTCAGGTTACTGTACGGGGTGTGTTCACTAACAACGATTTCCATTTGTGCCTGCAGTTATTTACTATTTCTGTTTTAGTGTTAAGAGTTGCTAAGTGAGGTTTACACAGTATTAGCCATTTTTCAGTTAGACATAGGTTGCACCTTTTTGAAATATTGCTGTATGGTGATGCCCTTTTTATGATTTTCCAGGATATGTTGTAGTTTATTTTTGCGTCTTTAAGTTTCCAGATGTATTTGCTCAATTCAGTTTGGTTTTCGTATTTTTCTTTGTTGAATGACTGTTTGTGGTTTGCATATCTGGTTTTGAAGTGGTTTTCAGTGATCCCTATGTATGTTTCTTTTTCATTTTCTGATGTCACAGTAGCCTGGTATACAATATTGTTGTGAAGGCATTTATTGCTTAGTGGACACTGCTCTTTTTTGGTGCAATTGCAGGGTTTTCCTTTCGTCACCCTTCTTTGCTGTGTTGATTTTCATTTTGATGGATGCATCAATTAGGTTTTTGAGGTTGGGCATACATGAGTACGATAGTTTCACAGTGTTTTTGTTGAATATTTTGGACAGTTTGTGTTCTTTGGAAATGAAGTTATGAAGATTTTGAAGAATTCTTTCCCTATGTTTGTTTTGAGTTTCCCATCGTATGGGGGGTTGTAACCATATGATTTTTCTTTTTTCTATTTTTTCTTGCTTTTATTTATGTTTTTATCTGGGTTGTATTGTAGTTTGTAATTGTATCCACTTCTTTGTAGTGCCTCCTGGTATTCTACTGCTGCATTGTTGAACACTTTCTCACTGTATGACAGTTGATATTCTCTTGTTTATGCCGTGGGTATGGTCTTTAATACAGATGGTGGTTACTTTTGATGTGTACATAGAGAGGTGTGTCGTTGGGTTTCTTGTATGGTTTATATATGTGATTATTGAGATCCAGTGTTATGTCTAGGTAATTCACTACCTTTTAGTTTGCTTCAATGGTAATTTTTAAGTTATGATTTTGGAAGATTTTGCATAGTTTCTTTTCCTATTTTCAATGGTTCTTGGGTTATTGTTTAGTGCAGCAAGGCCGTCATCTCTGTATAGTCCGACTTGCTTTCCGAGTTTTTTCTTGATGTTGGATAGCATGAATAGTCCAACCCAGTTACTTTTCATGTTTCTGCACCATCATATGAACCCATGGTTACGTCAAATGTTGAATTTCTGTTCGTTTTCTGATCCAGGTTTCGTTTCTGCTGTGCAGTAATGTTTTCTTGGTGGAGAATGATTTCCATTTCTGACCCTGTTATGTCTGTGTGGTTACTGACAAACTTCAGTGCTTTGTTGAGTAGTTCCTCATCTATAGATGGGTAAAAGTCTACTATGTCAAATGTGATGAATACTGTATTACTTTGTTTATTGAGTTTTTTGAACCATTGGATAACTTCGTAATGTGTTCTTCCAGAGGTTGTATTCAGAGTTTGATTTTATGTTCTTTATTGTTTTTTCCAGAATTTTCTGGTTTCTTGTATGGTTTAATATGTGATTATTGAGATCCAGTGTTATGTCTAGGTAGTTCACTACCTTTTAGTTTGCTTCAATGGTAATTTTTAAGTTATGATTTTGGAAGATTTTTGCATATTCTTTTTTCCTATTTTCAATGGTTCATGGGTTATTTTTTAGTGCAGCAAGGCCATCGTCTCTGTATAGTCCGACTTGTTTTCCGAGTTTTTTCTTGATGTTGGACAGCATGAATAGTCCGACCAGTTCACATGTTTCTGCACCATCATATGATCCCATGGTTACGTCGAATGTTGAGTTTCTGTTGTTTTCCTGATCCAGTTTCATTTTTGCTGTGTAGTAATGTATTCTTGGTTGTGGAGAATGATTTCCATTTCTGACCCTGTTATGTCTGTGTGGTTACTGGTGGTGATCACCATGATTTGAAATCGTAGTGTTTTGTCCTCTTTTTTTGCATTTGGGTTCAGAAAAAAGAATGCGTTCCATCTCATATTATGTACAAACTTTTCTGTTTGTTCTATTGATTTTTTTATATATGATTGCGGATTTGAAAACGGTATATTTTTTGTTGACTGCCTAAAATTGGTTTCCCCTCCATTTAAAATCCTTCAGGCCACAGTGCTCAACGTGAGGAGTGATTAAGATAAGTATATTTAAAATGCCTAAAACAATTTTTTACGTGCTCAACCCCTTGGGGAGCAACATTAGTTAAAACAAGTAAAAGAGGAATCTTAAAACTATCTACAAATTTGTTTCAAGCGTGTTACGCTGTCATCAGGATGGTTTTTGGTTTGCCCACCGCCGATGTTATATAGCGAGTGGGCTCCCGTTTGCGGTTGTTTGCACGTGCGGGTTGGCTGCACGTGTTTTTTTTTCGGCTTTCAGGTTTTTCTTTTGGTGTGTTCACTAACAACGATTTCCATTTATGCCTGCAGTTGTTTACTATTTCTCTGAACCCAAAGGCAAAAACAGAGACAAAAACACCTACGATTTCAAATCATGGCGATCACCACCAGCCATAGACGAAATGAAACCCTTTGAAGATCAAATGAAAAGAATGATAACCAATATGAATTAAAAAAATCTAACAACAGTTTCCAAACAACACTAAAAAAACAAATAAAACAAGTACAAAATGACAAAAAAAAATTGTGAAGGCTGATAAAACTAGCAATTACGACAAAATGGAACCAAAAGAATACTCTCAACTCCTTGACAAAAACATCCAGAAAAACTACAAAAAAGCCGACAAAAATATAAATGACAGTATCCGCACTAAAGAAAAAGAACTTGCAGAGCGCATAGACCTAAGTGACAGGATAGAAGCGACAGCAACAAAAGAAGCTTTCATAACACTCAAAGACCACAAGCCCAATTTTCATAACAATCCAACATGTAGACTAATAAACCCATCCAAATCTGAATTAGGCAAAATAAGCAAGAAAATTCTGGAAAAAATAATAAATAACGTAAAATCAAACTCTGAATACAACCTCGGAAGAACACATACGAAGTTATCCAATGGTTCAAAAAACTCAATAAACAAAGTAATACAGTATCATCACATTTGACATAGTAGACTTTTACCCATCTATAGATGAGGAATACTCGCCAAAGCCCTGAAGTTTGCCAGTAACCACACAGACATAACAGGGTCAGAAATGGAAATCATTCTCCACACCAAGAAAACATTACTACACAGCAAAAATGAAACCTGGATCAGGAAAACCAACAGAAACTCAACATTCGACGTAACCATGGGATCATATGATGGTGCAGAAACATGTGAACTGGTCGACTATTCATGCTGTCCAACATCAAGAAAAAACTCGGAAAACAAGTCGGACTATACAGAGACGATGGCCTTGCTGCACTAACCAACAATCTAAGAACCATCGAAAACAAGAAGAAAGAACTATGCAAAATCTTCCAAAACCACAACTTAAAGATTACCATGAAGCAAACAAAAAGGTAGTGAACTATTTGGACATAACACTGGATCTCAACAATCACATATATAAACCATACAAGAAACTCAACGATACACCTCTTTATGTACACACCAAAAGTAACCATCCACCATCTATATTAAAGACCATACCCCATGGCATAAACAAGAGACTATCAAACCTGTCATGCAGTGAGAGAGTGTTCAACAATGCAGCAGTAGAATACCAGGAGGCACTACAAACAAGTGGATACAATTACAAATTACAATACAACCCAGACAACAACACAGATAAAAGCAAGAAAAATAGGAAAAGAAAAATCATAATGGTAAACCCCCCATACGACGGGAAAGAATTCTTCAAAATACTAACAACATTCATTTCCAAAATAACACAAACTGTCCAAAATATTTAACAAAAACACTGTCAAACTATCGTACTCATGTATGCCCAACCTCAAAAACCTAATGAACGCATCCAACAAAAATGAAAATCAACACAGCAAAGAAGGGCGAAGAAAGGAAATCTTACAATTGCACCAGAAAGGAGCATGCCCACTAAACAATAATGTCTTCACAACAACATTGTATACCAGGCTACTAGTGACATCAGAAAATGAAAACGAAACATACATAGGGATCACTGAAAACCACTTCAAAACCAGATATGCAAACCACAAACAGTCATTTAATAAAGAAAAATATAAAAACCAAACAGAACTGAGCAAATATATCTGGAAACTTAAAGACGCAAAAACAAGCTACAATATATCCTGGAAAATCATAAAAAGAGCATCACCATACAGCAATGTTTCAAAAAGGTGCAACCTATGTTTAACTGAAAAATGGTTAATACTATGCAAACCACACTTAGCAACTTTAAACACCAAAACAGAAATAATAAACAACTGCAGGCATAAATGGAAATCGTTGTTAGTGAACACACCCAAAACAAAAACCTGAAAGCCCCCCAAAACACGTGCAGCCAACCCGCACGTGCAAACAACCGCAAACGGGAGCCCACACGCTATATAACATCGGCGGTGGGCAAACCCCAAAACCATCCTGATGACAGCGCAACACGCTTGAAACAAATTTGTAGATAGTTTTAAGATTCCTCTTTTAACTTGTTTTAACTATATAAATATAAATATATAATATATATATAATATATATATAATATATATATATATATATAGTGTGTGTGTGTGTGTGTGTGTGTGTGTGTGTTGTGTGTGTGTGTTGTGTGTGTGTGTATCCATGTGTCATGAGTCGGCCGAATGTTCTCGAGCATTTAGGCAAATTAAGGGTAGTTGCTGTTGTTGAGAGCAAGTTCCTTGGGTCTTCAAGTGTGCGAATTCAGGCATCACCAGAGGGAATACCCCGAGTCGTATACTGAAGGAGGAGAGTTACTGGGAAGTGTTTCGCATGTCCGAGGGATAGTGACAAGGAGTTGCCGACCTGCCGGTCCTGGGTAGAGGAGTGTCCAGTCCAACCACTGGCTGGCTATTTACTGGGTTCTCCAGTGGGCCTGAATGGAAGGCCCTCGTGTCAGGTGACCATCATGGGTAGGTGACCGTCAGCCTGCAGGCAGAGTACAGCGACCATCCAGTCGTCCTGTTCTGAGGAATGAATGGAAGGCTTCGGCCTATTGAGTGATTTGCACCTTGTTATCTATAGAGGTAGTAAATACTTGAAGCATCAGTCATGGCTGGTAGAGAAGTCCAGGCTGTTAGTACAATGGGTAGCTTCGGGGAATCGAACATGATTTTTGAATAGGGGGTTATGCATTACCCCCTTGGTACCCAAGTCTTGGTTAGCACTAGCAGCTGTTGTGTGTGTGTATGTGTAGGTGACTAGTGATTCCATTGGGGGAATAAAATAACTTCGGGATTTATTGGTACAAATCGCGTGATGTGTGTGTGCCCGTGATTCCATTGGTTGAGCCAGTTAAACTCGGGTTCTCTCTTGTTTGAGAATGAATATAAGCTGCTTGGAAAACCAGGGAGAGGTGACTCACTTAAGGGAAAGTGAACTCGCCCGTCTTGCTGAGGGCTCAAGAAAATACAGCATGAAGCAGAGGTTAGCTGTCGCCTCGTTGTCTCCTGGGTGGGGACGTATGACAGTGGAGGTTGCTGTAGCCTCGGAGCCGACGATGAGAAGAATTGTCTCCCGTGTGGGGACGGTCGACAGCAAGACGTGTCAGCCTGTTGGAGCCTAGACAGGGAGCTGCCAGACAACGGTGGGGTGTTTGCAGCCAGAGAAGACCTGTGGGAGGGGCCGACAGGAGCCCTTTCAGTGGCGAGGGCGAAGTACGGTGGAGTCCGGGAGACTCAGTGTGAGGGTGCGACTCAAGCTACGTTGCCAGTGTCCCCCAACTGGGATTTGGCCAATCGGGAGGACACAACAGTGTGGCAGCTTCAGCTCGTGGTCGTACAGTGGAATGAGAGAAACTGACGATCACCAAGGAATGCTGGCAAGTTATGGACGTTTATTTGCTCTTAAGGTTATAAGTATGAAAAACAGAATAGTGGAATATTGTCTTTCCTGGCTAAGTAAGAATAACTGAAGAACGGGGGATGCAATTATGAAATTGTCTGTATGCTGTTTACATTGTTGTATGATACAGATAGTTGTGTTGTGTAGTGACGTATGGGGGCTCGGAGTCAAGTTGAAAAAAAAGTTGATTATTTTCTATGAAATGTTATTGTTTCCCGTCACCTTTGTGCGGGTCTGATGTGAGTGACAGAGTGCGTGTGCCTATGCAAGAGCGCATTTTGGTTGTGAAAGCGTAAATACTTCTGTCTATAACCCCCTGCATCCCTGAATATGAAAACCCATATTTTAATAACGAGGGGGAGCGTCGGAGACCCGTCACAAATTGGGGGCTCGTCCGGGATGAACATAAATGAGTCATAAGTGATTTTTGTTTTAGGTTTTGTTCAGTTGCAAAGGAATTTGAATTTGTCGTAATTGTGGAAACCTAGATATTTTTTTTCTTACCGGGAAAGACGTTGGTCATGTGTTGATTGTTTTGATCTTTTTTTTCATGACTGGGCCTGTTGTTTGAACTTGCTTGATTTGGTTGCTGTTGAGGTTGATTGTGTGGAGCACAACTATTTGATCGCTTATTTACAAGTGATCGTGTGGATATCTCGCTTGTTACTGTGGTTGTATTAACTAGCTGATCGAGGGTTAGATAGCTTCAAAATGTCGACTGAAGAGGTGCTGAGACAATGGGTCCGCTGAAAAGATGGACCTCATAGAAGAAGGAAAAGCTTTAGGACTAAAGGGTCCGGAACTGAAGGCATATGTCGATGAGAACTGGCCCCGTGTAATCGAGGCCCAGAAAATATAAAAGGGAACGGGAAGAAGGAAAGAAAAAAGAGGAGAGAGAAAGAGAACGGGAAAAAGAGGAGAGAAAAAGAGAAACGGGAAAAAGAGGAGAGAGAAAGAGAACGGGAAAAAGAGGAGAGAGAAGGGAACGGGAAAGAGAAGAGAGAGAAAGAGAACGGGAAAGAGAGGAAAGAGAAAGAAGGGAGATAAGGCAGTTTGAGTTAGAAAAATTAAAATTGGAGAAAGAACGGGACGGGGACGCAAAACCTCAAGTGAACTTTGCACCACATGTCAGTCCCTTGATCAATATGCCAAGGTTCGATGATAATCCGGACCATTTAGAGGATTTCATTTCGCAATTTGAAAGGATTGCCAAAGATCAGGGCTTACCCGAAGAACGGTGGGCCACATATTTGTCAGCGCTGCTGACACCCAAAGCTAGGGATGCTTTTTTCTGCTTACCACCGGAAAAACAGACAGATTATGAGTCGGTGCGCGTTGCTTTGTTTCAGAGGTATCAAGTAACCGCCGATAGGTATAGGAAATTGTTCAGAGAAACCGTTCGTAAATCAGGTGAGACGCACGTACAGTTCCTGTATCGGCTTAGGGCTCTTTTTGACAAATGCATAAGGTTAGGAAACATCGAACAAACTTTTGAGTCTTTGAGGGAGGAGATCGTTAAGGAGCAAATTCTCTCCACTTGTCGGAAGGATCTCACAGTATTCTTGGCGGAAAAAAAATTAGGAAGTTTAGAGGAGTTAGTGAAAGTTGCAGACAGGTATGAATCTGCCCATGATCAGCGTAATGGGATGAAGGGATCGAACCAGTCGACCCGTAATGCCCAGACCACACAGTCAGGGAGTGATTCGCCGACTCCCACAAACAGGAGCGAGACCGCAGTTAGAAACGCATTCTAGTCCCAAGGCAACAGTGGGACTCAAGAGAATGTTGGAGTGAAACCCCACATGTTTTAAGTGTGGGAGAGGGTCATATTGCCAAGGAATGTAGCGGAGTGCGAATACACTCAGTTGTTGCTGTTGATACAATTCAACAGGAAGGCAGGTGCCACCACCAACTACTGGGGCAGTAGTAAAGGGGAAGCTGGTGACCTGCTTATTAGACACAGGACTGACTCTAGCGGCAATGGTAGAGCCCGGTTTTGTGAGAGAGACAGACTATACAGGGAAACCACCTGCGTGCGACATGCAGATGGAAGAATTAATCGGCTACCTTTGGCCCGTGTCAAAGTAGAGTCAGAGTTTGTCAGGGGTACTCTCACTGCAGCAGTGCAAAACAATCTTCCCTATTCAGCTTTGTTAGGGGGTAGGTACATTCCTCCCGAAGCCTAACCAGGCTGCCAGTCAAGTGGGGAAAGCAAGGCAGTGCATTGTAGGAAAGTAAACAGAAAAGCAGGTGGAGTGCGCAGGCGCTGCTGGCAGTAAGCTAGCGTGGGCCATGAAGGTGGCTGTGGTGGTGGTGCAGTGGACCATGAAATAGGTCGTAGTGGCGGTGCCGTAGGCCATGGAGGTGGCCCTAGAGGTGGTGCTGTAGGCCATGGAGGTGGCCGTTCGTGGCGGTGCCGTGGGCCATGGTGGCCGTAGTGGTGGTCAAAAGGTTGTTGGCGTTGCCGTGGCAGTCAGAAATGTAGGAGCCACGGTGGCGGACCTCAGGGTCGGGGCCAACATGGACCACAGAGAAACTGGAACCCGCAGCTGGGTTGGGACCAGGGCGGCAGTCATAACGCATGCAAGAAGGTCGAGTGACCAGCTATCGTTAGGAAATGCCAAAGACAGTCAGCTCAAAGGAGCAGATAATCCAGTGTCAGGAAAGGGTAAAGTAAATAAGGTCATCAAGTAATGGGGATAGGCCATGAGCGAGATTCGAACCAAGGAATTTCCTCAGAGAGAAGGAAAATCGGTTCGGATAAGATGAGTGAGGGGTCATCTCTTACCATTTTGAAAAGGGAGATGATCGTCGTCGCAGTGAATGGGTGCGACAGCCCAGTTCACGTGATCTTGCTTCGAACACCAGACCCTGAGGCAATGAATGCAAAGGGGACGGAATGTCACGGAGATTTTGCCCAACAGGCTAGAAGAGGATCGCGCAGATTTTCACGCGCTCCTTTAAGGACTAAACTGTGTGAAAGGTGCGCTGACTCTTGTAAAGCCTGGAATGCGCAAACTATCTGCCCTAGGTACTAGTGGCGAGCCACAAACGGCGGTCAACATTGAGAGGGGCAGGAGTAGGTCAAGGGTCGGAGTAATATCTCCAGGGTGTTGCTGTTGTAGTGTGGACAACAGAAGTAGAACAATGGTAGGAGCAATGCCTATGGGCTGCTGTTGTGGTGATGGGGTGAGCAGTCAAACTGTTACGGACAGCTACTGTGTAAATAATGTAGCTGGCCAGTTGTGTTGTTGATTTTGATTGCCCAGTATAGGGCGGGGTTGAGCCTATGTTCATGTGTTATTTTTCATTTTTTGATATATGTTTACCTGTATGCGTTGCTTTGGTCATTGCCCATTATGGAGCGGGGATCAGTACAAAGCTCACGTGTTATGATTTAAAGATTTTTCTGATTGATATCTGTTTGCTCATGTTGTTTTGTCACAGCTCGGTAAAATGTACTTAAGTTGTGACATCAGGATGAATGTTTGATTTGCATATTGTGTGCGAGACCGTGTGAGCAGTTTGTGGCCACACCCTGAATTTGATTTTGATGTTACGTAGGCTGAGCCACACGCCTGAAATTGAATGTTGTCCTTGTGGATTGTGGCTACACGCCTGAATTTATTTTTTGATGTTAAGTAGGCTGGGCCACACACCTGAATTTGAATCTTGTGTTAATCATGGGTTGTGCTAAAATTAGAAGTGAATGGAATGATTAAATTAACATGTATGGACATGCTGACAGCTAACGTTATAGAGAGAGTTCTTGATTATATGTGAGCCAGTTTATGACTGAGTGATTCAATGGACTATCTGACTGATTTATTGTTTTTAATTGGGTACATTATCCATGTTAGAGAGTTGATGGAAGTGATGTCTTGAAGCATAGGGGTAGTACTGTTATATCGACCCATGCAACTGAGTTTGTTTTATCCAATTGGAGAACATTCGTCCTGGAGGAAATGTTGATTGGAACAACATTCTTAGGTACGGGGGTGTCATGAGTCGGCCGAATGTTCTCGAGCATTTTGGCAAATTAAGGGTAGTTGCTGTTGTTGAGAGCAAGTTCCTTGGGTCTTCAAGTGTGCGAATTCAGGCATCACCAGAGGGGAATACCCCAAGTCGTATACTGAAGGAGGGAGAGTTACTGGGAAGTGTTTCGCATGTCCGAGGGATAGTGACAAGGAGTTGCTGACCTGCCAGTCCTGGGTAGAGGAGTGTCCAGTCCGACCACTGGCTGGCTATTCACTGGGGTTCTCCAGTGGGCCTGAATGGAAGGCGATCGTGTCAGGTGACCGTCATGGGTAGGTGACCGTCAGCCTGCAGGCAGAGTACAGCGACCATCCAGTCGTCCCTGTTCTGAGGAATGAATGGAAGGCTTCAGCCTATTGAGTGATTTGCACCTTGTTATCTATAGAGGTAGTAAATACTTGAAGCATCAGTCATGGCTGGTAGAGAAGTCCAGGCTGTTAGTACAATGGGTAGCTTCGGGAATCGAACATGAGTTTGAATAGGAGGTTATGCATTACCCCTTGGTACCCAAGTCTTGGTTAGCACTAGCAGCTGTTGTGTGTGTGTATGTGTAGGTGACTAGTGATTCCATTGGTGGAATAAAAATAACTTCATGATTTATTGGTACAAATCGTGTGATGTGTGTGTGCCCATGATTCCATTGGTTAGCCAGTTAAACTCGGTTCTCTTTTTGTTTGAGAATGAATATAAGCTGCTTGGAAAACCAGGGAGAGGTGACTCACTTAAGGGAAAGTGAACTCGCCCGTCTTGCTGAGGGCTCAAGAAAATACAGCGTGAAGCAGAGGTTAGCTGTCGCCTTGTTGTCTCCTGGGTGGGGACGTATGACAGTGGAGGTTGCTGTAGCCTCGGAGCCGACGACGAGAAGAATTGTCTCCCATGTGGGGACGGTCGACAGCAAGACGTGTCAGCCTGTTGGAGCCTAGACAGGGAGCTGCCAGACCCAAAGGTGGGGTGTTTGCAGCCAGAGAAGACCTGTGGGAGAGGCCGACAGGAGCCCTTTCAGTGGCGAGGGCGAAGTACGGTGGAGTCCGGGAGACTCGGTGTGAGGGTGCGACTCAAGCTACGTTGCCAGTGTCCCCCAACTGGGATTTGGCCAATTGGGAGGACACAACAGTGTGGCAGCTTCAGCTCGTGGTCGTACAGTGGATGAGAGAAACTGACGATCAACCAAGGAATGCTGGCAAGTTATGGACGTTTATTTGCTCTTAAGGTTTATAAGTATGCAAACAGAATAGTGGAAATATTGTCTTTCCTGGCTAAGTAAGAATAACTGAAGAACAGGGGATGCGATTTATGAAATTGTCTGTATGCTGTTTACATTGTTGTATGATACAGATAGTTGTGTGTGTAGTGACGGGTGGGGGCTCGGAGTCAAGTTGAATAAAAGTTGATTATTTTCTATGAAATGTTATTGGTTTCCCGTCACCTTTGTGCGGGCCCGATGTGAGTGACAGAGTGCGTGTGCCTATGGGGAGAGCGCATTTTGGTTGTGAAAGCGTAAATACTTCTGTCTATAACCCCTGCATCCCTGAATATGAAAATCATATTTTAATAACGAGGGGGAGCGTCGGAGACCCGTCACACCATGTGTGTGTGGGGTGTGGGGGTGTGGAGTGTGCGTGTGATATAGACATAGATACAAGTATGTAAACTGATTTTGTCTTTGCTTTTGGGATTCTGAGGGTTTGTTCCTTGTGTTTTCCGATAATGGAGATACCTGATGAAGCCTTGAAAAAGGCGAAAATTTGAAAATAAAAGAAGGGAAGACACTGGGGTGGACCCCTTCTTGATTTTATATTGATCCAGTAATGGTTTTATCGTCCAGACTCTTTCAGCTGCTGGCAGCAGTGCCATTTTTAGCGTTGGGTTTTCTTTTTTACCTGTTGTTGTCTACGAAAGTGGATTCAACCCATCCTTGGCCCCCCTCATCTGATGTCAACATGAACCCGTCTCCAGAGTACTGCACCCTGAGGAAATCATACTTGAGACACCAGACGTATATCCTAAATGAAGGATTTTCATGTAGATGTCTAGAAATGGGGGTTCTACCCCATGGACTTAGACTTCATTTTAATCTTGCTCTTAAACCAATAGATGGACCCTTAGTACGCTCCCTGAAAGATGTTCTCAACAGGGCCAGTTCAGACATTTTACAGTTGATTCATTCTGAGGTGGCATTGTGCATGAATGACTTTTACGATTTTTTTCAAGAAATCCTGAATAAATTAAGAGACCAAATAGGAGTGACTAGTGTTGACAGATTGCCAGGAAAAGTGAGGAGGGACACCCGGCCTTTGCTGACAAAAATACGGTTATTTCACTGGAAAAGAAACTGCGCACACTTAGGCAAGAAAAGAATGTGTTCTTTACCCAAAAGCCTTCATATGACCAAAGGGGTTCACTAAAACTGACAGCTGATAAAATCCCACCAGCTGTCAAAGAACACTGTACTACTTACCAACTTGATTGGCACAGTAAACCATATAGAAAGAAAGCCAAAGCTCACACAAGAAAGGATAGGACACGGAATCGGAAATACCAAAACAAGGGTAAAACTGCAGACGTCTACACCCCTACGGAAGAAGACCTTCATCTCTTCGATCCAATTATCCTAGCATCAAATTAATATTGTCTTGACTGAGGATCAGACAAAAATCTGCAGAATGATTGTTTTGCACCCACACCAAGACACCCTCGAGACATTTCTGACCAACTTCTTGGTACCCATGCCTGGCGGAAAGACTCAGGTGGCACCGGTTTCATCAAAAAACAGAACGATTCAGAAATGAGTGTGGAGGAGACAACAGGCGGAATAGACAGAGAGATGATGCAGAGGAAGGTTTTATAAAGAGGCCTTGGTACAAATCAACTGGCGCAAGTGCCCCAAGAGATGATCCTGCTCTTGAGTTATTCATTGAAGCTTGCACTAGAGATGTGAATAACCGGAAACGTGTGAAAGACAATCTCACAAAAGAAGAACGGAATGCTTTGCATGAACTCAGAACTTGCCCCTTACTCACCAAGCGGCCTGCTGGTTTGCAGATAAATCAGCAGTAACAGTCATCCCCTCCCTTGCAGAAGATGATAGAATAATCCATCAGGCTTTAAACAATTAGGAAAATTATGAAATTCTTTGTAAAGACCCAACGACAGAAACCTGCAAAAAAGTTAAACTGTGGGCTGATAAGTGGCTTGAAAAGGGAGAAATTAAGAAGATATCCACTCATTGTTACCAACATAGCCAAATCACACCCTGCCAAATACAAACCTTTAATTAAAACCCACAAGTCCCGTCCCTACCCATACAGATCATTGTTATCAGGATGTGCACGCCGGTACAACCTTTGTCAAAATTCATCCAGGTGTCCATCAGCCACCTAACTAATTACATACCATACCAAATTATGAACTCAAAGAGTTCCTTCAAAAGTAGATACCATCAACAGTTGTATAGCCCCCCTTCCACCGTCGGCCACTTTTGCTGTGTGTGATGTAGTGCCCTCTATCCTAGCGTAGACAACTCCATGGGTGTACCTGTTGTAGCCAAAATGCTAAGTGATCATCCTTCGTCTTTGAATGTTTCAACAAAATGTGTTGTGAGGGCCTTAAATTGGCACGAGACAACAACACTTGTGCATATATGGACAATGATGTGGAAACTTTGATCGCTGTCCCCAATCATGGCACAGCGATGGGACCTTGTCATGCGTGCCATTTTGTGGACATTTTTATGGGGGAATTGGACCGGAGACTTGTAAGTGAGTCTCCGGTTCTCTCTATATCTTCTCTTGTCCTGTAGAAAGAAACTCGTGGAGAGCGTGGCAGCAGAGAGTCCTCAAGCAAGTGTTTCGGCCCTTATCTCCTGACACTCTAGGGGGATTGGGCCACACCCGGGTTTCCCATGACTCCGGATGTCCCTCTGCTGCCCCTTTTTTTTTCCCCATCTTGGGACGAGCCATGGCTGGGTTTTCGAACCCATGACCCTCTGGACATGCTCATTTTCTACTTAATGACTCGTGTTTTAAAACCACTGGACACAGGGACACCTGATATTTGTGGGGAAATTAAGCCTTATGAAGTTCACTTTTGTTCCTCCTTTGACCAGATCCAGCTTGAACACCTCTCTGCCTCTTCTGCCATTGCTTTCAGGGCTCTGGTTTTTTCCCTTTCCCTGAAAACTGAGACTTTTTCATGAGGCTGTATGCAGACGTTCCTACAAATCCCCTAGCTCCAATTTCTGCAGTGAGGACTTTGACCCGATAGCCTTCTTTCCCCCAGGCTGTTTCCCCAGATCAGCATACTTTTCAGTCTTGTAGTTTTGAGCTGCCTCCATTCTGTTCTAAATATGGCACCGTGAGCTCGATCATGATCAGCTGCTTGGTTGACTTAGAGTGGACTACTATGTCTGGTCTAAATGCCATTCTTGCTGATGATCTCTGGGTGACTCTTCCATTCTGGAGGGTCTGCAGTGCACTCCCAGTCATCTGCCCCCACCCAGCAGACTCTGCCTGCATGTTTCGAGTGGCACTGTTGTTCTTTGGCCATGATTTGCTGCCTCCTGCCGTGAAGAATTTGCGGGTACTTTTGGAGTACTGATTCCCCCTTTTGTGGTGTTGGTACTAGTCCAGACTACTTGTACAATCTCTTTCAGCATTTGGGTTTTGTGCCTCCATGTGTCCCTTTCCTTGAGCCAGGGCTACTTTACATGACTTAGAACAATGCTCCACTGTTGTTTTTCATGGCAGAGGGGGCATGCAGGATCGTCTGTTTTTCCCCCACTTCACCGGGTTTGCATTTGAGGGCAGAAGGTCATATGCAGATCTGAGAATGAAGCTGATCCTAAAGGGGCCATGTGCCAAATGTCATTCCCAATTTTGACTTCTTGGAGTGCATTCTCCACGTTGTCCATTGCCCTTGCGGGCCCTTTGCTGGACTGCTTTTTGGAGTCTTTTTTGGTCTTCTTCTTTTCTCATCTCCTAAATCATCATGTCTCTTTTGGCTTTTCCTTTGGCCTTTGACCACCATTCAGTTTTGGTCACCCGCAGTCCTTGTCTGTTGGTCTGTGTGTGTCCTGTTATTTCTCTGATCTTGAGACTTTCTTTTGCAGAATCCATCGCCTCTTGAACTTTCCATTTTCTGCCTGTCTTCAGCTGGGGCTTGATTGCTTCTACCACCTTGTCTCCGAGTCTCCAGCATGCTTTTGAAGTCTGATCTTCCCTGCTTTGTATTCCTCCAGGATGGATTTCAGTGGTAGTTTTAGCTTGCTTGGCGACAGTACAGCGCTATGTCAGTCAGACAGGGGGGGACACCAAGCCAATTTCCCTTTTGAACTTTTGATTTTGGCTTCCATTGCCCACTGTGTGGTGCAGAGTCGTATATCATCAGAGGCCCCTAGGAGCTTTGGGATCAGCATGAACTGCAGACACCAGACCTTGTATTTGCCAGGGAGCCCACACTGGTCAATGTCTCCAAGCCTTCTTCCGCCATCTGCTTGGTTTCTTTTGCTCTTTGTGTGTCTTTCAGCGTATCATCATACCATCTTCCAAGGCTCTTGAAATGGGTTCTTCTGTGACTGTTGGAATGGCCTGGTTGGGCAACACTGAAGACCACAGATTCGGCCACTTTTCCTTTCCTCAGTGAGAGACTCCGTGATTTCTTGGTTGACTTCATTTGGATGAGGCAACTGTCCCTCCACCTCTCCCAACACATGACGTGTCTCGTCCCTTCTCTGGATGAAATCACTGTATGTCATCCATGAAGGCCTTGAGAGGAGGCCATCTTGTATCCATCGCCAAGGTCTGTTTGTCCCCGCGTTGTTTGTTGCTGCTTTCAAGATGAGTTCCATTGGGCCCGCCCCGAACAGTATCGGGGGAAAATTGCACAGCCCATGGGAAATGCCCACTTCCAAGTGATCCAATCTTTGTACTCCTTGGTGGAGAACCGCATTTAGAAGCCATTGAATACTCTTGAGGCATTCGCGGTTCTTTGGCACATGGGACATCTCAAAGCCAACTGTATCATCTCATGGGGCACAGACCCCATATGCGTTTGCCAATCAAGCCACACTAACTTCCAGGTCTCTCTTTTCTGTTTTTGCTTTTTGGATTGCGTCCCATATCATTGTGGCGTGTTCTACACAGCCAGCCACGCCTGGGATGGCCACCTTTCGGGACTGACACATCCAAGTACCTGTTTTCCATCAGGTACTTGGCCCAGCCTTGCTGCCAGACAGAGAAGAAGATTTCCCTTCGACGTTCAGTAGTGATTTTGGCCTGAACGGGCTGATGTCACTTTGAGTTTTGCTCTTTGGGGATGTACACCCCATCTGCCGTCATCCACTGGCCGCTGATCTTCAGGTTTCTCCAGCCGATCGAAGCAGCCTGTGGAGCACTCCAGCACCTTGTGACATTTCTTGTAAAGCTGGTAAGGTATTCCGTTTGGCCCTGGTAAAGATTTGGCTCTGGCTTTGTCGACCACCTTCTTGTTTTCCCCCGCCAACTTTGGGAGCTTGCCATTGAACTGCTCCTCAGGGTTGGTTGGCCAAAACCAGACCTTGAATGTCGAGTGGTGCTTTGTTTCTGTGAGTCAGAGTATGTTTTCCTCAGATGCGCTCAAGAACTCCCTTTTGTCCACACTTAGGGTGCCAGATTTTGGCTGCTCAAACAGTGTTCTGGCAAACGGAAGGGGTCTCTGAAGAAGCGCTCTTGTGTCTTCTTCTTTTTGGCTCTTCCTCTCCTCGCAATTCCGCTTTGCTGAGGGGCGCTGTGTTTTTCTTTCAGGTCTTCCCCATTTTTTTTTTTTTTCCAAACCCTTTGTTTTTCAGCTGGCAGTGCGGTTTCTTTTGCTTCTAAGGTTGTTCTTTTGGACTCTGATCTTGTCCATCTTTTCTTGGCGTCTGGATTTCTTTGGAGTGTTTTCTCTTTGGGTAGTTTTAAATCCATAGCGTCTCTACATTGGCATACACAATGTCCCCATATGTGGCTAGTTTGTGTTCCAGGGTGTTTTTTCCCTATCAGTGCATCGAGTCTTTGGACGATTTTTGCATCCAGTTTCTCCCAATCTTCAGTTTTTGTTTGCTCGTGGCAGGTGAGTTTCAGGCCCTGGCAACCCAGGGCCTGTGCAAATTTCCTCATCCGAACCAACAGCGGGATGTCCTTTTGGGACTGTGGTTTAAATCCTGGGCCTTGGTCTTTCCGACGTCTTATCTGCTGATGCAGTGCGGGTGCTGCTCATTCAGATGAGTCTTCACACATCCCATCTTTGTCCTGTGGATCTTCATGCCACGGGTGGTAGCGAAAAGCTTTCCACAGACACATGGATATTCCATTTGGTCCATGTTCATAGTCCGTTTGGGATTTGCAGTCGTGATTGGTTGAGGACCAATGGATTCATCATTCTCTCCCCCTAAATGAAAAGTAGTCACTTATTGAGCACCTTGACTGGAGTCGCTTTAGAGATGTTGGGTTCCAGAGGAATTCTGGGGAACAACACTGGTTCAGCATTGTAGGGGCCACAGGGATATTCTCTCTTCTACAACGTTTCTGTGCAGTTGGTGATGACACTCGGGTGCCATTGGTCACCTTTGGGCGTCCAATGAGTGGAGAATGATGACGGGGACTCCAGATTTTGGGCAACATTTTATGCGGTGGAAGTCCAGAAATCTCATGGAGTTCAGGAGTTCTTGCGGATAAAGGACGCCACATCATCATTCTTGGTCGTGTCAACAGATCTGTACAGAGTTTCCTCTTCAGGGAGTCAGCTACGATTTTTCTGTTCAGCCTGTTGACAGTCTCATTCAGGAGGAGATATGGCCCTTTCGCTGACCAGTGTGAGTCTGCACAGTGAGCATGAAGATCCGGGTAGACTGCTTCTGTCAGATCCTCTGGCTATCTGAAAACGCATAGTGCTGGTGGACCGATATAGTATCTGGAAACTCTGATGGCCAATGGACATTGCCAGTGTCAAGCAGAAGTTTGGCGAAGCAGGTGTCTGGGGATTTCCAGACAGGTGGGCTCTCATGTTGGTGGTCAGATGTTTAACAACCATGCTCCGCCAGGTAGGACTTCTTCAGACAGGCGTTGACAATGTGGCTCGGTGCCATTGAGGACGACAGAGAGGATCTGCCTGAAGTCCCACAGAACAGCGTTGGGATGCTCCCATTGGCTGTGCACTTGGGTGATGTCCTGCAGCGTAGAGTCCATGGCTCGTAGACAGCTTTGTGGGTCATGGGAGCTCATCAATTATGACGGCTGCAGCTCTTTGATGACTTTGGCCAACGCTGACCCACGTGACAGAGCAGATTGGCGTTTCTTGCTTATCCGCATTTGGGGGGGGGGGGGGGGGGCCTTAAAAGCGCTATGCGCTGTCCGCCGCCACCCGCAAAAGAGTAGCGACAATGCCACTGGAAGCAGTGGCTAGCACTATTTTGCATGTGGAGCGACCCTGTTCAGAATAAGATTCGGATGAAGTCTTTCCCTGTCCCTCCTGGTGCATCAAGGCAACATTATGCTGCTGCTTGCTGTGGGTCCTGCCTCTGCTCAAACCATGGTCATAAAGCTATCATACACGTCTCTCTGGTCAGCTGTCAGCTTCTTCAGCTGGTCATCAGCTGCTATCCAGAGTGTAGCAGTATTGTAGTTGGTCTGGCGGTAGTATTCTCGAGACACAGTTTGTTGTTGTGTGACTCTTGGCATCCCATACTCCTCTGTAGACTTGCCTCCAAGAAGGAAGAGTTTGTCCTGAATCACGTAAGAGCTTGGTTGTAGATGGCATCTGTGTACTGCGCTTCATCATAGACATATCTCCGGACTTGGAAGAGGAAATCTTCAGCAAGATGGTCTCTGAAGAGGTTCCACAGGTTGTTGTTGTTGTTGTTTTTTTGTTTGTTTGTTGTTGTTTTTTTTGCTGTCCCAACCTCTGCGCCACCTCAGAGGCAGTGTAGCCACGCCGCTCATTCCGACACCCGTCCACAGCCACAGCCCGGTCGGCCCCGCCGCAGCCCCGGCACCGGCAATCCACAGGGAGCAGTCAATGTCAAAGTCGTCAAGAGGCAACCCACCGGAGGAGACGCTGCACTGCTGCCGAGTCACTTCGGTGGTGTTCAGTGGTGCCTGTTCTGATCTAACATACGCAGGACACCACCTACTAAGCCCCCTACGACGACAATAATTGCTTAGTCGCGGAGCCGGCGTGAGTGAGCTTTCCCTCCGGAGGGCGCCACCACGTCCGTCCAACGACAGACCCCATGGACTCGCCGATACCGGCGACCTCGACGGAACCAAACCAAGCCACAGACGTGGAGAGGACATCGAAATTGAGGTCACCATGAGAGCAGGGCATGAAGGGCCACAGAATTGGAGACTTTTTTTTAATGCTGATTGATGAGGATGATTAAGATGATGCTACGGATTTCCATTTCGGTCTGAGATTACTTGACAGGGCTGTACTCTACGCTTCCTTTCATAATATATCTCGGCGTCAACCAGGCCCGAGAGATACAGGCACCTGCAGTGTTGGTCAGAAATTTGAGCAACATCTCAGAAATGCATCCATTAAGTGGATGAAACTCGACTGTGTGGTCCCAGTCTTCCCAACTGAGTCAGCAGCAACTCAACTCTGGGTAGGAGCCGGTCGGGACAGAAAAACCCACATGACTTCTGATGGATTCGAACCCACGACCTCCCAGCCGGGAGGTTCTACAGGTTGCCTGGGTTACTAGAGTTGCAAGCCACCAGGATGATACAGAAGAAATCACGCAGCAGTCGAGGTCTCTGAGAAACGGAGGCTTCCTCCAGGGCAAGTTGTAGATGGTTGTCATCTTCTAGGAGTCCAAGAGCATTGCAAGCATCTCGAAAAGTGTGTAGACATAGTCGTTGACAGTCTTCAGCTCCTCGTACGAACAGGGTCCTTTCACAACGTTGAGTAGAAGCCTCAAGAAGTAGCACTCCCCCTGGCGAGAACTGATAGTGTGCAATCACCCGATTGCAGTGCACCTTTGTCGTTTCTTCCACATCTGAGTGGACATCAATGTGAAGTGCTCAGGGACTTCCACGTACTTCAGCTCTCGTGTTGTGGGGTCTTGAGAGCATAGGCTGAAGAAGACGGTAAGGCTGTTTCTGGGACAGAGCTTCTGCTCTTTGCGCTGCGTTGTGTGGATTGAAGTAGACCCGTTGTTCATTCTCCAAGTGGACGCTAGTCGCTGCACCATGGGTGGCGCTCATGCAGGTCAAATCCAGAGTCTCCAGGTCGTCTCGATGCTGCCAACGTAGCGGCATTCTGGTACATTTGGATCTCGTCAACGACTGGAGGTTGTTGAGCTGCTCCTTCACCTGCCTGAATTGCTTGGAGTTGGAAGACGGCTGGTCTGTGCCCTTGTGGACATACTTCAGGACGTACTTGATGGATTTATGCTACTGCATATTTCCACATTGATGTGGCAGTTGAACTGGTATAGGGGGCCAGAGTTGTATTGGACATTCCACTGGTTCGTGACGACGATTTCTCTCTGCCCAAGCTTCACAGTCCCAGTATGTCCTCCATCAGACTCCTCACGTCTCCTGCACTTGGTAGCTTTCCTCACCCTGCCCTGTGACCCTTCGAATACCTTGGGGTAGTTTTTAAGTACATGACCTGGTCTCTCTGTCCATGCAGCTGCTCCTTGGGTTGAAGATTCCACAGGGCCCGTGGATCATGTGTGCCATGACCATACGGTGCAGCTCAGGGCTCTCCTGTGAGTTTGGGATTTCCACACAGACAGCAAGATCAATGTCGTTTGGCCGTATCTTGTTGTTCGGATTCTGCCGGACCAGAATATGGGAATGAGACAGACCACACTTCTGGTACTCCACAGTGTACAGCCATGCTCCGATGTTTCCAGAGATCCCTTATTGAGCATGCCCATGAGATTCTTCAGCTTCAGTTTGAAGACTCGGCCAACGATGTCAGGTGGTCATGTGCAGCCTGTCCTGGAAGCAGGTTGTTGACGATCTCTGGCAAGTTGGGGTTGCACGTCATGGTGATAAAAAGATCAGCACAGCCGTACCTGCGTACGTAGGCCATGTCGTCACTTGCTTCTCATGCATGTAGCGTGGACCACCAGTAAACGATGAAGGCAGCACGATTCTCTGTCCCACGCTTTGCGGGTCCCCATCATTGGCAAAGAGAGCGTCACGCAGTTCCTGGTAGCTATCGGCTCGCAGAGACTGTTGTTCTCTCTGATGAACTTAAGCCACACTGTCTCCATTTTGCAGTACCAGTCCATCAGATGCTGCTGGAACAACGTGCCGTACTTCAAGACGTGGTTTTTCTGGGCGGACTTGGACATGTAAAGAATAGTACTGCTGTTGCGTAATCTTTCTGCAGTAAGATTAACACTGTACCCATCCGTCCCATGGACAAAAATTGACTAGTAATTGTTTTAAATATACTTGATTAGAATATATATATATATAATATATATATAATATATATATATATATATTATATATATAATATAGTTTTAAGATTCCTCTTATTACTTGTTTTAACTAATGTTGCTCCCCAACGGATTGAGCACTTATAGAATTGTTTTAGGCATTTTAAATATACTGATATATATATATATATATATATATATATATATATATTATATATATATATTATATATATATATATAATATATATATATCAGTATATTAAAATCTAACAACGGTTTCCAAACTCACTAAAAAAAACAAATAAAACAAGTACAAATGACAAAAAAATATTTGTGAAAGCTGATAAAACTAGCAATTACTACAAAATGGAACCAAAAGAATACTCTCAACTCCTTGACAAAAACATCCAGAAAAACTACAAAAAAGCTGACAAAAATATACATGACAGTATCCGCACCAAAGAAAAAGAACTTGCAGAACGCATAGACCTAAGTGACAGGATAGAAGCGACAGCAACAAAAGAAGCTTTCATAACACTCAAAGACCACAAGCCCAATTTTCATAACAATCCAACATGTAGACTAATAAACCCATCCAAATCTGAATTAGGCAAAATAAGCCAGAAAATTCTGGAAAAAAATAATAAAGAACGTAAAATCAAACTCTGAATACAACCTCTGAAGAACACATACGAAGTTATCCAATGGTTCAAAAAACTCAATAAACAAAGTAATACAGTATTCATCACATTTGACATAGTAACTTTTACCCATCTATAGATGAGGAACTACTCACCAAAGCCCTGAAGTTTGCAGTAACCACACAGACATAACAGGTTCATAAATGGAAATCATTCTCCACACCAAGAAAACATTACTACACAGCAAAAATGAAACCTGGATCAGGAAAACCAACAGAAACTCAACATTCGACGTAACCATGGGATCATATGATGGTGCAGAAACATGTGAACTGGTGGGATTATTCATGCTGTCCAACATCAAGAAAAAAATCGGAAACAAGTCGGACTATACAGAGACGATGGCCTTGCTGCACTAACCAACAATCCAAGAACCATCGAAAACAAGAAGAAAGAACTATGCAAAATCTTCCAAAACTACAACTTAAAGATTACCATTGAAGCAAACAAAAAGGTAGTGAACTACTTAGACATAACCTTGGATCTCAACAATCACATATATAAACCATACAAGAAACCCAACGATACACCTCTTTATGTACACACCAAAAGTAACCATCCACCATCTATATTAAAGACCATACCCATGGCATAAACAAGAGATTATCAAACCTGTCATGCAATGAGAGAGTGTTCACAATGCAGCAGTAGAATACCAGGAGGCACTACAAACAAGTGGATACAATTACAAATTACAATACAACCCAGACAACAACACAAATAAAAGCAAGAAAAATAGGAAAAGAAAAATCATATGGTATAACCCCCCATACGACGGGAAACTCAAAACAACATAGGGAAAGAATTCTTCAAAATCCTAACAACTTCATTTCCAAAAGAACACAAACTGTCCAAAATATTTAACAAAAACACTGTCAAACTATCGTACTCATGTATGCCCAACCTCAAAAACCTAATTGACGCATCCAAAAATGAAAATCAACACAGCAAAGAAGGGTGAAGAAAGGAAATCTTGCAATTGCACCAGAAAGGAGCAGTGCCCACTAAACAATAATGTCTTCACAACAACATTGTATACCAGGCTACTGTGACATCAGAAATGAAAAAGAAACATACATAGGGATCACAAAAAAACCACTTCAAACCAATATGCAAACAAAAAACACATTTAATAAAGAAAAATAAAAAAACCAAACAAACTGAGCAAATAATCTGGAAAAAAAGACGCAAAAACAACCAATACCCGGAAAACAAAAAAAGAGCATCACCATACGCGTTTAAAAAAGGTGAACCCTAGTCTAATGAAAAAGGGTTAAAACAATGCAAACCCATTAGCAATTTTAAACAAAAACAAAATGAAAAAACAACTGCGGCTAAAGGGAAACGTTGTTATGAACAAAACCCAAAACAAAAACCTAAACCCAAAAAAAACACGTGCCCAACCCGCACGTGCAAACAACCGAAAAGGGGGAGCCCACCCTTTATACATCGGCGGGGGGAAAACCCAAAAACCCACCTGATGAAGCGAAACGCTTGAAAACAAATTTGAATGTTTTAAGTTTCCCTCTTTTAAAACTTTTTTTTTGTTCCCCCCAAAGGGGGTTGGCATTAAAAAATTTTTTAGCATTTTAAATATCTGATAATATATATTATTTTAATATATTTATATATATATATAAATATTTATAATAATAATAATGTGTGGTGGGTTGTGTGGGTGTGTGTGTGGTGTGGTGGTGTGTTGTGGTGACATATCTTACTATTTTCGGTTCGTGAAGTTTAAATCATTGTTCGCTTTCAAACTGCACCTGTATTCAAATTTTTCATGAAAGCGGTTTGAATTTAACATTAACTGTTTTTTTGGTCAATTTTAAGTTTCTGTTAAAAGATGTCTAATTGATCAGCGTGAAAACTGCACCAAAACCAAATTTTATCAGAAGGCTAAATTTTAGAAAAAACGGGTTTTTATCGGTTTTTTTTAACGCTCACTTTAATTTTCCGTTCGTGTAAGTTGAAAATCATTGTTCACGTGTAAAACGGTCCCCTAGGGGTTTGCAATTTGGTGCGATCCTTTAAACTCCTGGCTGCCAACTCGCCTGACGAAACAAAGACAGACAGACAAACCCCACCACACACAAAACCCCACAACACACCACCCACACCCCCACACCACACACACACACACCACCCCCACACACACACAGTTCACTTTTTTATAGATTTTCTGTTCTATTTCATGAAATACGGTCTAAATTTAGAAATAACGATTTTTAACAGTCAATTTACGTTTCTTTTACATTATTGTCTTCATTGATACATGTAAAACGCCCTGCTGCCAAAAATTTTAAACAGAACGGCCCTAAATTTTTGAAAAAACGGTTTGAAAAGCTTTGGCCTCAATTTTTAAATTTCCCTTCAGTAAGGTTGTCTTCATTGTTTGCGTGTAAAACTGCATCTGATACCGAATTTTCAAAAACGGGCTAAATTTTTTTAATAACGGTTTTTTAGGGCAATTTAAGTTTCGGTTTGTGGAATTTTAACATTTTCCAGCCTTTAAAAAAACTACACTTTTTACCAATTTAACAAAACGGGCAAATGCAGAAAAAAAAGCCTTTTTAAAAGGTGATAAAAAAACTGCATAAAAAATTCGAAAGACCCCCAGTTACCACAAGTCCCTCTAGACCCCCAATTTTGGGGGGCTATCCAACGAACCCCCTTTGCCCCAACACAGAAAAGATTTATTTTTAATCGTTTTTAGGGGGGTACTGTTTTTAACGGTTTTTTAAAGGTCATAAATAACTTCGTAGAAACTATCCAAGACCTATGTTACTTGGGGGATGTCCCTCTAGGTTCGGCCCAAATTGGGGGACCGCGATTCCCTGGCCGCCAAAATTTTGCCCACACCAACAACACACACACCACACACACAGCTCACTTAATATAGATATAGTTCTCTTTACCCCCTTTCACCTCGAATTGTCTTTCTTTCCTTCTCAAAACAGTAAATTTTGCGAAAAAAAAAAATAAAGCACGTCTAGCGTGCTTTTCGATGATTTCTTATCCTATTCTCTTCATTGTATTTTTTTCTCAGTTCAGTAAAAATG
>CM031605.1:62594440-62606630 GCA_018398815.1 Conus ventricosus | reverse complement strand
CCGGTGACCAACATATCACTCCAAGGGCATAGACGTGGAGAAGAAATCTAAACTGATGTCACCATAAGAGCAGGCGTTAAGGGCCATGGAATCTGAGGCATTTTAATGCTGGTTGATAAGCCATAACAGCCATTTTTCGCCGAATACAAGAAGATAAGTGGTTTCTCGTTCTTCGCTTTCACTGTCATAAATGTTCTTTGTTTTCGCCTGAAGAAGACCCAAGAGGTCAATATGCGTTGTGTTTTGTCCTTTAACCTGTTTCTCTACGTCTTTGGCGGTACCACACCCCTTTTCTTTCTAAATGTTACGCATTACCGTTCTAGTTTGAGACTGCATGACAGGTCTGTACTTTACGCTTACTTTCATAATATATTACTACTGTAACTCTGTGTTAGCAGGACTTCCTTCAGAACAGCTTGCACGATTACAAAGAGTGAAAAACAGTGCAGCTCGGCTTGTTCTCAAAAAGCGTAAAAATGAGCATATTACACCTTTGTTACATGAACTCCACTGGCTGGCCATCAAATATCGATGGCAGTTCAAAATCGCAGTTTTTGCCTATCGTTGCTTTGATGGGACACTCCCACAGTATCTTTCTGCTTCTCTGTCCACCCATCAAACATCTCGGTCTCTTTGCTCATCTTCTCAAAAACTTCTGGAAATGCCTAGGCGCTCGTTAAAGACAGTCGGTGAGAGAGCTTTAGTGCGCCCACTCTTTGGAATTCTCTTCCTGACAGCTTACGTAACCTACCCACATTATCTAAATTCAAGTCAGAGTTAAAAATATACTTCTTTAGGAAAGCCTTCTTCAACCATAATATCTAAATGCTGTGTCTATTATTCTGGCCTGACTTTTTATGTGCTGCATGCAAAACTGTATTGTTTATGCTTGAACCGATGAACTTGATAAGTGCGCCTGTGTTGGTAGGTGTGTGTGTGTGTGTGTGTGTGTGTGTGTGTGTGTGTGTGTGCGTGCGTGTGTGTGTGTATATGGGAACACATGTCAGTGCGAGTGTTTGAGTGTGTGTAGCGAGCAATGAGCTTATCCCAAGATGCGCCATATAAAATCCATACAATATTATTATTATTATTACTATATCCTGGCGTCAACCAGGCTTGAGAGACACAGACACTGCAGTGGTGGTCAGGAGTTTGAGCAACATCTCAGGGACGCTTCTACTAAGTGGATGGAACTTGGTCGTGTGGCCCCAGTCTTCCCGATCCAGACCACAGCGAACTCAACGTTGGTTCAGAGTCTACGACAGCAGAAAACCCTACAAGTAAATGGCTCTGATGGGAATAGAACCGTTGATCTTCCAGCCGGAAGTCCATGGTGCTAATCACTACGCCACGGTGGCTGGCGACAATTGAACATTCTTTATGGACAGAGTGATCTTTGGTGGTCAGCTGTATACAGTACAGTTTCCTGATAGGTTTAATGTTGTTCGTTAATATGACAAAGAGCTAGGATATCAGGGGATAACAGATTGACCAGAGAAAATAGTAAAATCTATCGGAAAAGGAGATGATAACACTAGATCAGATAAACAAGACATGCGTGGCTCTGTCCCTCCCCTTTGAACTTGGTCTTCTGCCTTTGGAGTCCTGGCTGCACGTATCAAAAGCATTTACCACTTCATGTTGGTCTGATTGACTCTCTGCCTGCCACCTGTTCATGCAATAGGCTGACTGTCCATCACACTTCGTCACTGATAGTCACAAATTGTCAAGTCTACGCCACACACACATACGGTAGTTCACGTGCATGAAAAGGTTACGTTGAGGCAATAGGCCGTCCTCGTTGATCAGCAGACAGGAGGAAGCTGACGCGCATGGCTACCTGACAAGGCACACCAGTCAACTGAACTCTTCTCTCACAGGTAAGGGTACTACCCACGCGAGCAAACGGGACTCCGTCAAAGGCAAATTGAAAACGAGGCGCGATACTTACTCCTGCCCACTCTCCATCTTTTGATAGGGTTGACTCTTTCTGATAAGTCGGAACGGAAATTTATTGTTGGCCGGCTTATGAGTCGACTTAGATGCAAAATGTAGTTTTTCATTTCTCAACAGTTTTGTTTTCTTTTCTTGGCAAAGCTGTAATGCATGAGACGAGAAATGCATGCAGTTCTGGTGGAAAGACGTTTGTTCCGACTAGAAGTATTCCCGTCATGTCGTCCGTCAAATGAGCTTTGTGGACGAACATACAAAAAAATAATTTTGGTTAACCGTATCTTGGAAACGTGTAACGTAAGGTAATGTGGCTTATAGCCCAGCAGAGAACTAATAAATATTTATTCTGGCTCACCCGGTCTCAACCAGTTTCGACCGGCTGACGCCAGAATGAATATTTATTAGTTCTCTGATAAGTAAGACTTCAATAACCAAAAAATAACGATTATCTACCAACAAACATATTGTGTAGGATTATCTGTTTTCAATACTAATTTACTAAACTTTTCAGATTTCAGTTTTTGCTTAATCCTGCGTTTTTCTTGATCGTTTTCAATAACATCATTTTCACGCATACATTCATCAAATGCGTCTCTGTCTTTCATGTGAAATAGAACTACAGTCTTTAACTGTTCTCTAAAGTCTTTTAAAACCGAGTTATATTTTTGACATAAAATCCACACACTTATCCCAGCATGTCTTCCACTGAAAGCTAGTTTTGACAAAGTTTTTCTTTTTTTAACTATGTCTCTTTCTGCTGAACAGTCATCTATAATAAATAGTGTCTGCGTTCCTTCAAACAATTTATTAAAGTGTTCTAGACACTCACTCAGTTTATTGCTGGGATCAACTACAAATATGTCATCATCTGTCCATATAAACCTTCTATCATGATATGCTTTGTGCCATTTAAGTGTTGGGCAGAAAATTACAATATAATCAAAATTATAGCGATAAACTGTTTGTAATAGGTTGAGGATAAATATTGTTTTCCCACAACCAGTCTGTCCACAAATCAATGAACAATGAGGGTTTTTGTCATAAAGTTTAACTGCTCCATGTTTTATAACAGAATTTAATCTAATCCAGTTATTATGTTTATCATACTCTCTGTGAAAACTTGTTCAGTATAATAAAACCCAATAAGGCCTAAATGTGTAAGATTAATCCATTTAGTTCTGTAAGATTGTTTCTATTTAGACTAATATTGATTTTGTTGCTTGTTTTATGACCTTAATATCCTCGCCATTGTGAAGAATGACGACGGTAACTTTAAGACTGTCAACGTCTAAGTTTTGCCAGCTAATTAGAATTCCTTTTAAAAGGACGTCACTAACGCCTACAACCCATCCCTTCCTTATCTTTTAAGACAGAAATTTCAAATATCATTGTAACGTGTCTCCTAATTTCATTTGCGGAATGAACCGTAATTTTGTAGAAGCATCTTTCAAAACGATTCTCTTCTGTGGAGGATGTACTGTTTATTCTCATACGGCTTTATTTCAATCTCTTTCCGACTATTGTCCTCTGGCATAAACTTACATGTAAAGGGCCAGAGTTGAATGCTTTTCTGAAACTTTTTTGGCGGTCAAAAAATGTAAATGGGCTTATGAATTCAAATTTTATGTCCCATTTAAATATGGTTCTAAGTGCCATTTGAGGTCAGGTTTTCGAATTATTTTTATATTCATATTGGCCAACATTATTTGCCTCTAGATTGCGCAGTTGTTCTAGTTTAGGAAACTTTTTGCTGTCGCCAACCTCTTTGCGTTTATAATCACCATCTTTAGTGTACTCAAAACCATACAAAGCGCCTATCTCACCATTTTGTTCAAAGTCCGCAACGTCTGCAAGGTCTTTTAATTCTAAAGTTATACACCTCACAGGCGCTAATTTTAACTCCCGATTCTTCTGGCCCACGCGACATTATTTTTTAGTACAGTTTATTATTTTATTTCCAAAACAATGTGCAGGTTATCACATTTTACGACTTTCCCCGTTTTGTCTGTGATTTTTATATTAAATGATCTGACCCTCCCACAAGCTAATTTTTAAACTGTAAATTAGGGAATTGTATAATTTCATAATCGCAATATGCAGCTTTCCCTGCCGGAAGAGCTTTTAAACAGTTGAGGGCCTTCCATCATATAAGTTTTCATCAGTGCTCAGCTCATCCAAATGAACATAGAGTAATGAATGTAATGCAAGATCGAGCGGATTTTCTCCCTCATAAGTAGTTTTGTTTGATGTAACTCTAAATCTATGATTGTCAGCTTCAAAGCCTAACATTTTAGCTAGCTCTACATCAAAAAGGTAATGTACTACTTCTTCTCAGGTTTGAATGATAACATTGTTTTTAGATTTGCATTGTTAAGTTTGAGAGTAATGTCGAAGTTACTCATTGCTTCTTTTAGTGAGCAAAACCCGTAATAAACCATCAGGTATGGTTAACTGGCTAACTTTGTTCCCTGATTTGTCAACTTTTAGAATCGTATTATTCTTCTTGGATTCAGTTATATTAAACCATACGACTTTGTAGAATATTTTCATGGAGTGCGACCATTTTGGTTCCGCAATCGTTCTTAACAGCATGCTCTAAAAACGAAGGACGGTCTTGAGTTGTTATTGTTACAAACATTTTTTAAACGAAATAAAAATGAGTGCGTTTAAATATACTAATGCAAAATATTCTGTTGGGCCGCACTACAATCTTAAAAATATAACAACTAACCCCCTCGACATTTCTGTGACTCAGTCTGACGCCTTTCAAGTAAAGGTGGTACTCCATTGAACAGATACCTTAACCCACTATTAAAAAAGACTACATCCCAAAATTTTGGTTTAGTCATCCGATGCAGTTTTATCAGACCAGTTAAACTTTGCTGTGTTTTGTGCAACAACTGGGTGTGGAGTGTCGTATCCAATCATTTAAATCATCCTGATCCTTGGTGAGGTCAGTGTATAGATTTCATTTCTATTACACCTTCAGACTATTTTGACTGAACTGCAAGCACCATTGCCAAATGACAAACCGTTTAATCCCTTCAGCAACCGAATAGACATGAAGGCTTTTGAAAGGATCTGTAACGAATTCAATATTAATGTTAAGACAGACTTTAGACAAAAGTTGGATCTTAATCATGGTCTAGGCACCCCTTATTTTTGGGGCGCGCACAGAAAGTATAACTATGACTGGCATCCTCCTTACACATCTTTCTCTTCAGGCACAGGTGTTCACCTCGGTCCATAGAGCAAGAGCATAAAACAGCATGGACAACATTATCTTAGACACTTCTAAGGGCCTAACTAGAGCGGGAATAGAACGAATAAACGACTCTATTCGTACTTACGTTTGGTGTTTGCTAGGTTCGCAAGCACAAACGAGATCGAGCATAACTGATCCTTCTACTGGTTTTGATGCGCAAAAACAGTACTTAGCAAATTTAGAGGATGCTATTAATTCTACAGTTGATTTACCTTCAAGTATAAAACGGTACCAAAATGTTTTACACTACGCAAGATCAAAAGTAGACTTTGCTGTTGGCGCTGGTTTATACATGCTGCCTTCTGACCTCAGACTCCAGATAGTACAATAATAAACTACAACAATGAAATCCTTGTGGCAGGCAATGAACAGAAGGTTGGAAAAAACGACATAAATTCTGAGCCAGTAATATTACAAACAATAAAATAAACACGATGACCCCCCAAGATTAAGTCATCCAATCCCTGAGGTCCAAAGTCCAAAGACCAGTTGAAGAAGTCAAAAAAAATAATGACCATGAATATGAAAAGACAGCGCTAGTTGTTGGGTTAACTGGCCTAGGATTACTTGGGCTTTATCTTACTAAATAGTAACCCAACTATTAAGAGAACTAATGTCCATAAGTGCTCGGCCATAAAGCCAACTACTTTGCTTGCAGTAGACAAAAGCCAGCTAACAATACCGCCTAATATACCAGGTAAAGAGTCTATAGCTTTACCGGCTAATTTTTTTAATAAACTCGCAAGATGATCAAATGTTTTTTTACCCATGATTATCAGGCGGTGATGGAGGCGATGGCGGTGGAGGTACTGAACTTTGGGCCCCCACCGCCTGTAATAGCCAACACCAATGTACTTATTGCAAATCCTAAGGCAGTTATAACACTTGCTAATGTGACTCCTGCTCTCTAAACAGTGTTTTTATTCGTTCTGCTAGCGTTGTGTTTTCATATAAATTTGTTTGGATAGTTTCTCTTACTTCGCTCACTTGAGTTTGTAATTGTTCTCGGTTAGTATTCAACACTTCTAGTCTAGCTAATCTTTCTATATTAAGTTCATCTAGTCTTTGTTTTTATTCTTTCTTTAACTTCACGTCCTAAGTTGGCGTCGTCAGCATCAGCGAGGTTTTTCTTTTTCTTTTTTTATACGCTCCTCTAGTTCAGTCAGTTTTGCTAAATTGTTTAATAATTCCCCCCCGATGGTTCTTAAAGCACGATCAAGGGCTAATAATTCTCTCTCAGGGTATCCTGGTTCGTGTATAGTTTTTAATGCTGTTTCTTCTTCTTCAGTGATTTCTGCTCCTATTGTATTTATTACTTCGTCCGCTGTTTGAATTAAATCTTCAGGTTTTGTTTTTGTATTTGGCTACCTGTTGGAGTTTTTGTAGTGTGTTTTGATGTTTAGCAATTTTATCCTATTTAATTTTGGTTTAGTAAAGCCAAGGCGATCCCGCTCGCTTGCACGGAGCCTTTGTCTAATTGCCTCCCAGCCTACAAACCTTGATGGTTTCGTTTATGCGTAAGCTGAAAAAAGTTGTCCTTGGTCGTTTCTCACAAACAAAAAGGTTATTTTCTAGTTCAAAATCATCAGGGTATATAGTTCCTGGAGGCCCTAGTCCTAAACTTTGGTATTATGACTGACCTTACTTTCTGTTAATTCACGCCTTTGCCGCGCTTCTACTAATTCATCATGTATTGAGAGCCTTGAGCGATGTTGTACCAAAGGAGTCATTTCACTCATGTCGTCTACAGGGTCAAAATCATAACCTTCTTCACCTCCAATGCCTGCCATATTTTTAAATAATTAACTTTTATTTTGTTTTAAAAAAATGGCACGAGCATATGGCTCAATTTCTTGACCCGCATAGAAACTGAAAGAGCCCTTTGGCGTGAAGGGAAATAAACGGAATATTACTGTTCCAAATAATCCGTCTACTATTGATGCGGATCAAATTCTTACTGTCAGATTTCCAGACCTAGAGCGGATGAAATGATTGTGCCAGGCTCTGCGCGACTTACTTTCAAAATAGACCTCGCTTCAACAACAGACCAACCCGAACAGTTGTCCAGAATCTAGGACGGGCAATCGTTAAAAAATTTCTATAAAACTTGAGGGGCAAGAAATATTTTCTTTACACAATGCAGACATATTTTTAACCTATTCTGATCTATGGCTAACCGCGAATGAAAGGGATGATCTTGCGTTTCAAGGGATTGACAATGAAGAAGCACTAAAACTTAGAATAAACGCCGAACTCGACGCAAATGTTTAAAAGCAGCAAAAAGTCTTTAGCTCTAAATTTTTTCGTATGGAAATCGCTTTTCCATTCCCTTAGATTTTAGTTGTTAAAAGCGCATGCCCCATACTTTCAAGGAGCAATACAAGACGATTGTCATACGAACTAACTTTTAATGAATACAAACGTGTTATTGTATCTAAAGACACCGAAGCAAAGTACAGCATTCTGCATCTCGTTAGAGTTTGATGTTGTTAGCAACTCTAATTTAGCAAGCTGATTGAGCAACAATATCAGTCACAATTAGTAATATATTACGAAAGAGTGCGTCATCATTCAACATATCCTAAAAGCAGGGCAGACGCTATATGGAATTTTAATATTAGTGTCACAGTAAATCGCTTAAAGGTATTTTATTGCTGTGTGAAGATGAATAACCATTCGCAAGAGCAAGTGAAAAGTTTTTTAATCCAAAAATAACGAAAGTACAATGTTCGATTGATGGTAGTCCTAACCAAATCTATGCTAGCGGCTTAGACCTTATCATCATTTTGACGAAATAAGAAAATTGTTTGGGGTGGGAGGGGTAGAAGTCCAACAGCAGACCTTGTGTCTAAAGATCTACACCTTCACTGTGTTAGGCTTGACGATTATTTAACAACAAAATACGGTTTATGGATTGACCTAAGGTCAACAGAGGATAATCAGTTGCATGGAAGTGGGAGAAAAGTTATAGACGTAATAAACATTCAAATTGAGAAAGAAAAAGATGCTGATAAACCACTTAATGTACATTTGTTTTTATTAATTGATACACAGCTGAATATTGAAAAGAACAGATTAGATTATATAGAATACTAAATTATTTTTTCATTTTTAAAAAGCATGTTTGTTCAGCATTATCCAAAAGTACTAAAGAAGAGATAGTAGGCAACTCTGCTGCTATAGAAGGCAACATCGACTCCAAGGTCGTCTCTGCTGCTGTAGAACACCCTGAAGTAAAAACCTTCAGATTAACAACATTACACAAATGCAACAAAACTAGAGCAGGACCTTTCAAAATACAGCAAAACCAAACGAAGGTATTCTGCTGCCTGTAATGCTGTTACATATGTTAATACTGGAGCATCAACTATAAGTGCACTATCGGCAGGAACAAGTGTTGGTCTCTTAGCAACAGGTGTTGGTGCGCCCGCAGCTTTACCTCCAGGCGGTTTGTCTTTAGCTCTCGGTCTGTGTTCATTAGCTGTAAGTGCTGCTAGCAAAAAATTAAAAACTAAACTCCAAAAGCACACAGCTATGGTTCAACTAATAACAGCTAAAACTTAGTTCGTTCAAACTGACAATAAATAAAGCACTAGTTGACTCAAACATCACAGATGAAGAATTTAGTCGTTTACAGGCTGATTTTAATGACTACAAAAGACAAAAGTTTGATCTTCAAAGAAAGGCAAGGACAACTTTTTCTCAACAGCCAGACGCCGAGCAGATAAAAAAGGAATGCTTAAAAAAAGTAAACGAAACATTAAACTCTGTTCTAAACAGCTCACATTAACAACGCCAAAGGGTGTTTATACTTTAGTTTATGAGTCCAAGCACAAAAAGACCGTTGATATTGATTCTGATTAAGTATTTTTTTTAAATTTAAATAAATATTTTTGAGTTAGAAAAGAAACTCAGCATGGATAAGATATATGAAGGTTCAGACGAATTGTTTGAAGCAATGCGTAAGGAAGAAGTTTTAACAAAATCTTTAAATGATATCAGTCTAGATGTCATTGATCCAGCAAACGTACAGGCAAGTGTTGCTCATGCTATTTCTCAAGTTCCAAGTAAACTGACAATAGACCCACCGGTTAAAGTAATGTTAGCTGTTTTAATCGACTATGTAACAATAAATGAAGAAAATCTAGAAGTTTGGGTCTCGACTAAACAACAGACTATTCTTTCTCTTAATGACTTAACACCCGGTTGGGCAGACCAGCTGCTTACACAGTTTGATGTGGCCGCTGAAGAAGCCAAAATGAGAGGCTCTGGTTGGTCAGAGGGTGAAGTCATAGAGATCAGATTAAAACAGGCTAAGTATGCGCCGATTGTAGGCAAGTCTTACATTCTACTACCTCCAGCATTAGTTGCAAAAAGAGCAGTTTTAAACATAAAGAATACAGACAACAAATGTTTTATGTGGTGTGTTCTCGCAAGGCTGCATTACGTCCGCAAAAACGCAGAGAGAGGTGTCTAACTATCACCCTTACATCAATGATCTTAACTTTAGTGGAATATCCTTTCCTGTTAGCGTGGACAAAATTGATCAGTTGAAGAACAAAACAAACCAATAACTGTTAATGTATACACATGGGATGAGGAAACAAATTTGGTGCCTATTAGAGTGTCCAAGAACAGTCCAACAATAGGCGATCCAGACAAAAGCCATGTTGACTTACTACTGATGTTTTCACCAGCAGGGCTACCCCATTACACATTGATACGCACGATGAGTAGACTAATGAAGCATACTTCAAAAGATCATGGCAAACAAGAATTCTGCAGAAAATGTTTAACAAGAATTCCATCTGATAAAGCTGCGCTTGAACATAAGAAACATTGTAGCAGCCCAGTTGACTGTAATACGGAACTAATTACGCCCCCACCCGAATCTAAAGTTAGTTTTAAGAACTGGAAACGGATGCAAACTAGTCCATATGTTGTTTACGCAGACTTCGAATCACTCATTGTTTCTTATGAGGGACCAACCCCACAGAAACTTCCAAAAACAGACTTTGTGAGTAATCACCAGATTTGTTCATTTGCTTTCATTGTCGTCAGATCGGATGGCGCTCATTCAACGCCAGAATTATACAGAGGACCAAATGCGGCTAGAAGATTTTTACAGCGCATGCAGCAAGTGCGTAATGATTGTTCTAATAATCTGAATTTATCTGAAATCATGATGACGCCTGAAGAGCAACAGCAGTATGACTCAGCCACACATTGTTGGATTTGCGGTTTAGGCCTCTCATCAGACGCAGCGAATCCGACAGTAAAGAGACCATGATCACATTAGCGGATAGTTCAGAGGACTGCGCACAGTAAATGCAATCTTCAACTAAAGTTGACCCAAAGACATGGAAGCTGCCTGTATTCTTTCACAACTTGCGAGGTTATGACTCTCACCTTATAATGCAAGCAGTAACCAGCGCCTTCAGGGTAGCATGCATTGCACAGTCATCAGAAAAGTACATGTGTTTTAATCTAAATAACATGTCTTTTATGACTCTATGCAACACATGATGGGTTCATTAGAGTCACTGGCTATGACCTTAAAGTCTTGCCCAATAACAGAAGAATATTTTGACCCAACTCTTGTTAGAAAGGCGTTTACCCTTATGAGTACATGAACAGTTGGCAAAGGTTTGACGAAGATACACTTCCGCCTAAAGAAGCGTTCTTTTCTAGTCTTAGAGGAAAGGGCATCAGTGATTCTGATTACCAGCATGCTCAAGATGCGTGGCAGAAGTTAGATTGTAAAACGATGGGAGACTATCATGACTCATACTTGATGGCTGATACATGTTTTGTTGGCGGACATCTTGAAAATTACAGAAAGACCTGCATGAAACAATATAGCCTGGATCCCGCGCATTACATTTCTGCGCCCGGGATGAGTTGGGATGCTTTCTTAAAAGATACTGGAGTACAGATTGATTTATTGTCAGATTTACCAATGGTTCAGATGATTGAAAACGGATTGCGGGGGGAATTAGTATGGCATCGCATCATTACTGTAAAGCAAACAACAATACCTAGATGATTATGATCCAAGTAAAAGGTCTAACTATCTCATGTATTTAGATGCAAACAATCTGTATGGATGGGCTATGGCGCAATCACTTCCATTACGCAACTTTAAAATGCACACAGAAGACAATCCGAAAAATATTCAAAAGGCATTAAAGTGGTTGAGCAGTCTGACACCCAGATCAACAGCGTGGTTTCATTCTAGAAGTTGATTTAGAATATCCTCATGAACTCCATGACCTGCATAATGACTATCCATTAGCTGCAGAAAGCCTAAAGATGGCAAAAACAGAACCACCTAAACTTGTGCCTAATCTTCGAGGCAAACAAATTATGTCTGTCATTACAGACTTCTACAATTTTATTTAAGACATGGTTTGAAGTTGAGAGCAGTTCATCGTATAATTGCTTTTGATCAAGAACAGTTCATGAAACCATACATCATGAAGAACACTGATCTCAGAACCAAATCCACAGATGCTTCAGAAAAAAGACTTTTTCAAGTTGATGAACAACAGCTGTTTGGAAAGACTATGGAGAATCCGCACAAGTGCAAAGATGTCAGATTAGTCACCAAAGAGAACGAAGCAATTAAGCTGACTTCAAAACCTAATTATCAGGACTTCAGAAGATTTCATGATCAGCTTTTAGGCATAATAATGAAAAAAAAGAAAGTCAAATTGGACAACCCTGTATTTATTGGGTTTACCGTTTTAGAATTATCAAAGCTTTTAATGTTAAGTTTCTTTATGACTACTTTAAAACCCTTGTATCCAGAGTCCAGAGTACTTACACAGATACAGATAGTTTTGTTATAGATATCCCTACTGAAAAACATCTATAAAGACATGGAAAAAGAATAACGAAAGGGCATGCAGGTGGTATGACACGTCCGATTACCCTAAAAATTCGCCTTTGCATTCAATTACTAATAAGAAG
>CM031605.1:62576853-62594340 GCA_018398815.1 Conus ventricosus | reverse complement strand
TCACTATCAAACTCCGGTCAAGAACGGAAATGCCAATCCTACCTCACAGCTCACCAGTTTCGGGCTGGGTGTCCTAGGATTGGCATTTTCCTGTCTCTACTGTTCTTGATAATCCATCACACATTCTCTTTCAATAACAAAAAATAACGATTATTTACAAACAAACATACTGGTAGGATTATCCGTTTTCAATACTAATTTATTAAACTTTCATTCAGATTTAGTTTTTGCTTAATCTGTTTTTTCTTGATCGTTTTCAATACATCATTTCACGCATACATTCTCAAATGAGTCTTTGTCTTTCATGTGAAATAAAACTACGGTCATTAATGGTTCTCTAAAGTCTTTTAAAAACTGAGTTATATTTCTGACATAAAATCCACACACTTATCCCATCATGTCTTCCGCTGAAAGCCAGTTTTGACAAAGTGTTTCTCTTTTAACTATATCTTTTCTGCTGAACAGTCATCTATAATAAAGAGTGTCTGCGTTCCCTCAAACACTTTATAAAAGTAGTCTAAACACTCACTTAGTTTATTGCTAGGATTAACTAAATATACGTCATCGTCTGTCCATATAAACCTTCTATCATGATATGCTTTGTTTCCTTTAAGTGTTGGACAGAAAATCACAATATAATCAAAATTGATAAACGATAAACTGTTTGTAATAGGTCGAGGACAAATATTGTTTTTCCACAACCAGTCCGCCCACAAATCAATGAGCAATGAGGGGTTTTTAATCATAAGTTTAACGCCTGCATTGACACCATATTTTCTGCTCCATAGTTTTATAACATAATTTAATCTAATCCAGTTATTATGTTTATCATACTCTCTGTCAAAACATTGGTCAGTATAATAAAACCCTATAAGATCTAAATGTGTAAGATTAATTCAATTTAGTTCTGTAAGATTGTTTCTATTAAGCCAATATTGATTTGCTGCTTGTTGTTATGAGCTTAATATCCTCACCATTGTTAAGAACGACGACAGTAACTTTAAGTTTTCAACGTCTATGTTTTGCCAGCTAATTAGAATTCCTTTTAAAAGGACGTCACTAACGCCCACAACCCATCCCTCTCCTTATCTTTTAAGACAGAAACTTCAAATATCATTGTGAACGTGTCCCCTAATTTCATTTGCGGAATGAACTGTAATTTTGTAGAAGCATCTTTCAAAACTGATTCTCTTCTGTGGAGGATGTACTGTTATTCCCATACGGCTTTATTTCAATTTCTTCCGACTATTGTCCTCTGGCATAAGACTTATATGTAAAGTACCAGAGTTGAGTGCTTTTCTGAAACTTTTTTGACGGCTAAAAAATGTAAATGGGCTTATGAATTCAAATTTTATGTCCCATTCTAAATATGGTTCCAAGTGCCATTTGAGGTCAGGTTTTCGAACTATTTTATATTCATACTGGCCAACATTATTTGCTTCTAGATTGCGCAGTTGTTCTAGTTTAGGAAACTTTTTGCTGTCGCCAACCTCTTTGCGTTTATAATCACCATCTTAGTGTACTCAAAACCATACAAAGCGCCTATTTCACCGTTCTGTTCAAAGTCCGCAACGTCTGCAAGGTCTTTTAATTCTTAGGTTATACACCTCACAGGCGCTAATGTAACTCCTGATTCTTCTGGCCCCGCGACATTATTTTTTAGTACAACTTATTATTTTATTTCCAAAACAATGTGCAGTTATCACATTTCACAACTTTCCCTGTTTGTCTGCAATTTTTATATTAAATGATCCACCCTCCCACAAACTAATCTTTTAAACTGTAAATTAGGGAATTGTATAATTTCATAATCGCAATATGCAGCTTTCCCAGATGGAAGAGCTCTTAAAACAGTTGAGGGCCTTCCATCATATAAGTTTTCATCAGTGCTCAGCTCATCCAAATGAACATAGAGTAATGAATGTAATGCAAGATCGAGCGGATTTTCTCCCTCATAAGTAGTTTTGTTTGGCGTAACTCTAAAACTATGAATGGGACGATTGGCAGTTGTAAAGCCTAACATTTTAGCTAGCTCTCCATCAAAATAGTAACCTACTTTTTCTTCTTCAGGTTTGAAGGTCAACATTGTTTTTAGATTCGCATTGTTAAGTTTGAGAGTAATGTCCAAGTTACTCATTGCTTCTTTTAGTGAGCAAACCCGTAATAACCATCAGGTATGGTTAACTGGCTAACTAATTGTCCTCTATTATCAACTTTTTTAATCTTATTATTCTTCTTGGATTCACTTATATTAAACCATACAACTTTGTAAAAAATTTCATGAAGTGCAACCATTCTGGTTCCGCAATTGTTATCATAGCATGCTCTAAAAACGAAGGACGGTCTTGAGTTGTTATTGTTACAACATTTTTTAAACGAAATAAAAATGCAGTGCATTCAAATATACTAATGCAAAATAATTCTGTTTGGCCACACTACAATCTTAAAAATATAACAACTGACACCCTTGACATTTCTGTGACCCAGACTGACACCTTTCAAGTAAAGGTGAGTACTCCATGAAACAGATATCTTAACCCCCTATTAAAAAAGACTACATCGCGAAAGTGTGGTTCAGTCATCCGATGCAGTTTTATCAGAACCAGTTAAACTTTGCTGTGTTTTGTGCATCAACTGGGTGTGGAGTGTCGTATGCTGATCATTTAAATCATCCTAATCCTTTGGTGAGGTCAGTGTACAGATTTCATTTTTATTACACTTCAGACGTATTTGACTGAACTGCAAGCACCATTGCCAAATGACAAACCGTTTAATCCATTCAGCACAGAATAGACATGAAGGCTTTTGAAAGGATCTGTAACGAATTCAATATTAAGGTCAAGACAGACTTAGACAAAAGTTGGATCTTAATCATGGTCTAGGCACCCCTTATTTTTGGGGCGTGCACAGAAAGTATAACTATGACTGGAAACCTCCTTACACATCTTTTTCTTCAGGCACAGCTGTTCACCTCGGGTCCATAGAGCAAGAGCATAAAACAGCATGGACAACATTTATCTTAGACACTTCTAAGGGCCTAACTAAAGCAGGATAGAACGAATAAACGACTCTATTCGTACTTACGTTTGGTGTTTGCTAGGTTCGCAAGCACAGGCAAGATCGAGCATAACTGATCCTTCTACTGGCTTTGATGCACAAAAACAGTACTTGGCAAATTTAGAGGACGCCATTAATTCTACAGTTGATTTACCTTCAAGTATTAAAAGGTACCAAAATGTTTTACAATACGCAAGATCGAAAGTAGAACTTTGCTGTTGGCACTGGTTTATACATGCTGCCTTCTGACCTCAGACTCCAGGTAGGAACAATAATGAACTACAACAATGAAATCCTTGTGGCAGGCAATGAACAGAAGGTTGGAAAAAACGACATAAATTCTGAGCCAGTAATATTACAAACAATAAAAAAAACAAGATGACCCCCCAAGATTAAGTCATCCAATCCCCGTGGTCCAAAGCACTAAAGGCCATTGAAGAACACGAAGTCCACGAAGTCCAAAAAAATAATGACCATGAATATGAAAAGACAGCGCTTGTTTTTGGATTAACTGGCCTAGGATTACTCCTTCTTTATTTTACTAAATATTAACCCAACTATTAAGAGAACTAATGTCCATAAGTGCTCGGCCATAAAGCCAACTACTTTGCTTGCAGTAGACAAAAGCCAGCTAACGACACCCCCTAATATACCAGGTAAAGCGTCCATGGCTTTACTGGCTAATTTTTTTAATAAACTCGCAAGATGATCAAGCTGTTTTTTACCCATGATTTATCAGGTGGCGATGGAGGCGATGGTGGTGAGGCACTGGACTTTGACCACCGCCGCCTGTAATAGCCAACACCAGTGTACTTATTGCAAATCCTAAGGCTGTTATAACGCTTGCTAATGTGACTCCCTGCTCTCTAAACAGTGTTTTTATTCGTTCTGCTAGTGTCGTGTCTTCAATATAAAATTCTTCGGATAGTTTCTCTTATTCTGGTCACTTGAGTTCGTAATTGTTCTCGGGTAGTAGACAAAACTTCTAGTTTCCGTTCTTCAAAATTATTTAGTCTTCGGGTTATTCTTTTTTTATCATCAGGTCCTAAGTTGGCGTCATCAGCCTCAGCGAGTTTTCTTTTTTCTCTTTCTATATCCTCATCTAGTTCACGCAGTATTGCTATACCGTTTATTATTCGCTTCTAACAGTTCTCAAAGCACGATCAAGGGCCTCTGATTCTTGCGGGGGTATTGGGGAGTCGTGGATAGTTTTTGGTACTGTTTCTTCTGACAAACTGGTTTCTGCTTGCATTACTTCGCCCGCTGTTTGACTTAAATCTTGAAGTTCCATATTTTGTATTTGGTTATCTGTTGGGAGTTCTTGTAGTGTGTTTTGAAGTTTAGCAACAGCCTCCCTATCTAATTTGGTTTAGTAATGCCAAGGCGATTTCGATCTTCCATCCTAAGTCTTTGTCTAATTGTATTCATGCCTACAAACTTTGATGAGTCTCGTTTATCTGTAAGCTGAAAACGGTTTCCTCGATTGTCTTTAAAATACAAATGACCATCATCATCTTTTACAAAATCATCAGGGGCTATAAATTCGGGAGGTTAAGACCTAAACTTTGGTACAATGATCTAACCTTACTTTCTGTTAATTCACGATGCAATGAGAGCGTTGAGCGATGCTGTATCAAAGGAGTCATTTCACTCATGTCGTCTCCAGGATCAGGAACATCATAATCTTCAATGCCTGCCATGTTTTTAAATAATTAACTTTTTATTTTGTTTTATAAAAAAATGTCACAAGCATATGGCTCGATCTTGACCCGCATAGAAGACTGAAAAAACCCTTTGGCGTGAAGGGAAATAAACGGAATATTACTGTTCAAAATAATCCATCACTATTGATGCGGATCAAATTCTTACTGTTAAATTTCCAGACCTAGGAGCGGATGAAGTGATTGTGCCAGGCTCTGCGCAACTTACTTCAAAATAGAACTCGAATCAACAACAGACCCAAACAGGACAGTTGTCCAGAATCTGGGGCGGGCAATCGTTAAGAAAATTTCTTATAAAACTTGAGGGGCAAGAAATATTTTCTTTACACAATGCAGACATATTTTTAACCTATTTTGATCTATGGCTAACCGGAACGAAAGGGCGATCTTGCTTAAAGGGAAAACAAAAATGAAGATGCATTTAAACATAGAATGGGCCTAAAGATGCTAAAGAGGGCAAAAGTTAAGCTGAAATTTTAGCGTATGGTAACGTTTCCCCCTCCCCTTTAAATTTTTTGAGTTTTAAAACCATGCCCATACTTTAAAGGACGTTAAAAGACAGATTTCTTTGAACAACTTTTAATGACTACAAATATTTATTTACTGAAACACCGAAGCAAGTACAAAATTCTGACATCTGGGTTAAATTTGACACGTTAGCAACCCTAACTTAGCGAGGTTATCCAGCAACAATATCAGCAAAAATTACAATAATTACGAAAGAGTATTATCTTTAAATAACCAAAAAAGGGGGGGGGGGAATAAAATTTTTTTTTGGGGGTTAAAAAAAATGTGGGAAAATGAAAAACCTTTCAAAAGACAAACTGAAAATTTTGTTAATCCTAAATAACAAAGGCAATGTACAATTGAGGGTTGTCCTAACCAAATTACGCTAGCGGGCTAAAACCCTTTTCAGCATTTTGGAAAAAGAAAACTGTTTGGAGGGGGGAGTGTAAAAATCCAACATTTTGACCTTGTTCTAAAATCACATCTCACAGCTTTTTAGCTTGACTTTAATTTAACAACGAAAAACGGTTAGGTTTGACCAAGGTCAACAAGGATAATCATTTACGGGGAAGGGGAAACTGTCAGAGACATAAAAAACTTTCAAATTGTAAAAAAAAAGAGGCCGTAAACCCTTAACGTTATTTGTTTTAAAATATGCGCAGCTAATATGAAATAACAGTTTAAAAGATATACAATACTAAATTTTTTTTTTATAAAAACATTCGTTCAAGTTTACCCAAATTGCCTACACCCCGGGATCGCCAAGAGAAGGGATAGTGGGCAATTCTGCGCATAGAAACCCCCGACATAAAAACCTTTAGATTAACAAACATTACGCAAATGCGCAAGTACAAAAGCAAGATTTTCAAAAAACAGCAAAACCAAACGAAGGATTCTGCCCCCTTTTTAAAGTGTTACCTATTTAATCGGAGCACGACATAAGTGCCTATCAGCAGGAAGAGTGTTGGCCTTAGCAAGGGGCATGCGCCCCGCAGCTTACCTCAGGTGGTTTTCTTTACCCTTTTGGGCCTTTTTTCATTAGCCGTGGGGTCTGCACAAAAAAATAAAAACTAAACCCAAACACACACTATGGTTCAACAAAACAGCTAATTTGGTTCCTTTAAAAAACTGACATAAAAAAAGCCTAGCTGACTCAAACACAGGGATAAGAATTTAGTCTTTTACAGGCCGATTTTGATGACTAAAAAAGAAAAAAGTTGATCTTAAAAGAAAGGCACGGACAATTTTTTCTCAACGCCAGCAACGGCAGATAAAAAAGGGAAATGTTTAAAAAAATAAACGAAACTTTAAACTCTTTTCTAAACACTCACATTAACAACGCCAAAAGGGGTTTTTATACTTTTTTTTATGATCCAAGCCAAAAAACCTTGAATTGATTTTTTTTTTTAATTTAAATAAAATTTTGAGTTAAAAAAGAAACTCGCAGGATAAAAATTTTTAAAAAGGGTCCAGACAATTGTTTGAAGCAGCGTAAGGAAGAAGATTTTCAAACACTAAATGAATTGATTTAGAAGTCATTGATCCGCAAACTACGGGCAATGTTTTTCTGCTATTTCTCAAGTTCCAAAAAACAACAATAGACCCGCCAGTTAAAGTAATTTTAGCTTTTTAATCGACTAAAAACAATAAAGAAAAAATAAAAAAAGGGCTGGTCTCGACTAAACAACAACATCTTTCTCATAAGACTTAACGCCTGGTTGGGCACACAACTGCTTACACATTTTGATGTGCCGCTGAAGAACCAAATGAAGGCTCGGTTGGTAAAGGGGGCAAAGTCTTAGAGATCAGATTAAAACAGGCTAAAAGCCCCGATTGAGCAAGGTTTACATTCCCTGCCCCCAGCTTTGGAGCGAAAAAGGCAGTTCTAAACATAAAGAATACAACAACAATTTTTAGTGGTGTTCTCGAAAGGGCTGCATCACGTCGGAAAAAACGCGAGAGGTGCTAACTATCGCCTTACACTAATGACTAATTTTATGGAAATCCTTTCCCGTTAGGTGGACAAATTGATCATTTTTGGAAAAAAAAAAACCAAATAACTTCAATATAACACAGGGGGAGGGGAAACAAATCTACAGCCTATTAAATGTCCAAGAACATCCAAAAATAGGGAACCAACAAAAATCATTTGATTTACTATAAAGTTTTCACCAGAGGGTTACCATTTTAAAACTTTAAAACGCACAATGAGTAAACAAAATCAGATGCTTCAAAAGGGGCATAAACAAGAATTCGTAAAAAAATTTTAACAAGTTTCCATCGTTCAAGCCGCAAGCGAACATAAAAAACATGTATGGGCCCATTGACTGTAATACAGAACTAATTACCCCCCAGAAGGATAAAGTTATTTTAAAAACTAAACGGATGCAAACGAGCCCATTGTTTTTACCAGACTTTAATCACCCTTTTCCTTTTGAGACCAACCCCCCCGAAACTTCCCCAAAAAAAGCTTAGTGAAATCATCAGATTTGTTCATTTGCTTTTATCGTTGTAGTCGGATGGCGCCCTTCGCACCCAAATTTTATAGAGGGCCAAATGCTGCAGAATACTTTTTAGAACGCAGCAGCAATGCGTAATGCCTGTTTTAATAACTGAATTTTTCGAAATCAAATGAGCCCGAAGACCAACAACAAAATGACCAAACCACTCCTGTTGGAATTGTGGTTTTGAAAAATTCTAACAGTTAAGACGCGACAGCAAGAAAGCCAACCAACATAAAAGGGCCATGACACATCAGCGGGGAAATTCAAAAGGGCACACCAGAAATGCAATCTCAACTAAACTTTAAACTAAAACATGGAAGCGCCCGTATTTTTTCACAACTTGCGAGGTTGTTTTTTTTTGGTTTTTTTTTGTTTTTTAAAAAGGGTTTTGTTTTTTTTTTTTTTTGTTTTTATTTTTTTTTTTTTTTTTTTTTTTTTTTTTTTTTTTTTTAAAAAATTTTTTTTTTTGGGTTTTTTTTTTTTTTTTTTTTAAAAAAAACCTTATTTTATTACCGCGTCCGAGCTAAATTAGAGGTAAAAAACAAAGGGAAATAAAAAAATTTATACTTAAAGGGGAAAGATTTTGGGCACGCTTGTTAAAAAACCTGCATGAAAAATTTTTTGGGGCCCCGCTTCATTTCGCCCCATGATTTATGCCCTTAAAGTTTAAAGGAGACAATTTTTAATTGTCTGTTTACCAAAGATTCAGTGAATGAAAACGGAAATGCGGGGAAAGTAGGGTGACCCAATGTAAACAAACAACATACCAAATGATTTTGTCCAGTAAAAAAATCAACTATCCATTATTTTGCCCGGGAAGGTTGGGCTATGGGCAATATTCCATTTTCGTAATTTAAAAAAATGTAAAAAGGCGCGATCCGAAAAAAAACAAAAAGATTAAAAGTGGTTAACAGTTTGAGTCAACACCAGGTGGGGTTCATTCAAATTACTTAAAATTCCCAGCTCCATTTCCGCATAATACTATCCAACAGCAGAAGTCTAAAGATGCAAAAAAACAAGCCCCAAAATTGTTCCCCATATCTTCGACAAAAAAAATTATGTCGTCAACAATTTTTTTTTTTTTTTAAATTTTTTTAAGAATTTTTAATTAAAATTTAACGGGTAAAAAGGGCTTTTTATCAAGAAACATCAGAAAACCCTACATCATGAAAACACTGTCCAGAACTAAACCACAATGCTCAGAAAAAACTTTTTCAAACGATGAACAACACTGTTTTGGGAAAAACTATGAAATCCACAAACCCCAAAGATGTTAGATTGGTCACCAAGAGAAAAGAAGCAATTAAACTGATTTCAAAACCCAATAACAGGACTTTTGAAGATTTTATATCAGCTTTTTTCATAATAATGAAAAAAAAGAAAGTCAAATTGGGCAAAACCTGTATTTATTTGGTTTTCTGTTTTAGAATTACAAAGTTTTGATGTAAATTTTTTTATGACTACTTTTAAACCCTTGCATCCGATCCAAGTATTTACACAATACAGACAGTTTGTTTTAGATACCCACTGAAGAATCTATAAAGACATGGAATTAGAAGACTAAAGGGGATGCGGATGGACGACACATCTATTACCTAAAGATTCCCTTTGCTTCAAATTTCTAACAAAAAAAGGTTTAGAAAGATAAAAAAGAATTTTCTGGAAAGGTGATCAAGGGGGTTTTGTTGGGTTTAAAGGGCAAAAAAATTTCTATTCGGCCCGGGAAAAATATCAAAAACAAAAGGGAAAATTCGCAGTGTTGCATCAAACAACGATGACAACTATAAAAAGCATTGTTTAATAAAAAACTTTTCACAGACAACGAAAAAATGCGATCTAATCTACATGAGATCAACACAACTGTTGTAACAAAGAAGTCATTAGATAGAACAAACACAAAACGAGTATTTGTTAATCCAGAGTTTTCATATGCAATCGGGCATTGGAGAACGGCATAATTATATATCTTCTTCGGGTTTATATTCGGGTCCATATTTTTCATCAACTTTATCTATAAAATCAATCATATCATCCTCCAATTCAGACAATTTTTTTCTCATGTTTGCTTGATGCGCTCGAATTTTTTTTATTATTTCAAGATATTCTTTATCCCATTTTGATAGTCAAAATTTGGGATTTGGGGTTGTAGGTGATCTGGATGCATTGCCATGTGCTGATGAGTCCTCGCAAATGTTGCCCTAATAGCAGAATTCAAATCAAATGATTCCCGCATCAATTCCAAGGTCTCTGCATTTATCATTCTTGCTTCCGGTTTAGTTCCATGTAAGAATTCTTTCTTCTGTGCTTCAATACGCAAGGTTTCTTCGTTGTGAGCTTCCATTTTAACTCAAATATATTTATGTAAATTAATTAAAGCGGAACTGTGTCTGGTGGGATTATCTGCAGTTCTTCCTTCACAAAAGATCTTTGAGGAGCCGGTTGTTTTGTTGTGTCAGTTTCTCGTAAATAATACACGGGCGGATTCATTTTTACAATTCTTTTTTATTTCATATGGATCAACACTCCAAACTGGATTGGTTGCCCTGAAGCGAGTGTCCCCTTCTGCTTGCCCGGTAAATAAAGGTACCTTACTTTTAAACCAAACGGTAATAGTTTGCTGGTTGTACTGGAGTCCCCTTCAGCACATTTATTGTTTGTTTTTTGATTGCTTGTACTGGTTTTAGCCCTGTTAATTTAAATTCTTCATTATTCATTGCGCGCAAAACTGAGGGCAGTCTTCTAACCCATTCTGTGTTGCGAGAATTGTCAATAAGCTCTCTGTGATACTGGTAGGAAAAAGTCTTTCAGATAACTGTTTGTTAAAGTTTTCAACCAAAGCCTGTGATCTATGAACTCCCGGAATGCCTCTTTTAATGGTAACTCTATGTTTTAACAATAATTGATTCACTCGGCCTTTAAATTCTTTTCCATCATCGACTTGAATCATGCGAGGGTAAGTTAGCGGGCCTCGTTGGCATATCAGTTGTATAGCGACAGCAACAGCAGAAGCACTCTTTTGTGTTAATGGTTCCGCATCTTTGTATCTTGAAGCCATGTCAATGACTGTAAGTGCGTACTTAAATCTTTTCATCTAATCGTATCATGGGGTAAATATAGAAGGTCCATTTGATGGGTGTCGTTCGGCGTTGTGTTCACAAAGTGTGGTCTCTGTATTCGTTTAGGCGCTGGTAAATAAATTTGCCAAATCGCTTGTTTAGATAACCATTCCTTTGCTGTTTGTTCACTGACTCCAGCTGCTTGGCTTAGCTTTTTGATTGCCGTTATTCCCTTCCAATATCCTTTTGGCGAATAATAGATTTTGTTCATTTTTTATTCAGCCAATATTATGCGCAACAAAATACACAACGGTCATGCCAAAGACAATAAACGCGATTTCTTGCATCTTTTGTTTTTCTGATGGATGATAAAAGTCGCTGAATTTTGGTGGGGGCAATGTCTCGATTGGTTTGCCTGTTACAAGATAATATTCTTTTATTGCTTGATCAACATCTTTAAATGTGTAAGCTGCATGTCCCTGTTTTTTCAGTGTGTCGTTAATAAAATCTAACTGCTCAATTCTCTGCTTTTCATAGTGATCTTGCGCAGCTGCTAGTTGCTCCACAGCTTTGTTATGTCTTTTTCTCTCGCCGTCATCCCGCAGTTTACTAAACGCGTAATTACTTCCACTAAAAGCAAGCGCATTCACCACAGCACCGCCTATCATCATTACGAGCGAAGCCATTTTTATAAATGTATTTTTTTTAATTTACATATTGATACTGTCAGGAATTATTCCTTGCTTAACTAAAAAATCTTTCGTAGCAAATGAAGCTGCAATGATAACAATCAGTTTTGCTGAATCCTCAAAGTCTAGTTTGCCAAGATCTGCTGGTTTTATTTTTAACAAGCTTTTACCAAGCATCGTGTATCCTACACTTAGACCTCCAATAACAGCAGAATGGTATACAAGGTTGGTAACAGTTTTTTCGGCGCTCATTTTTAAAAATAAAATAATTATAATTAATAAAAAACATGAACACTGATGATCTACTAAACCTTCCTGAACTTATGATTACAAATGATCAAGTTGATGACCAAGCTATTATGCCCAAAAGGAAAGGCTTTATTCTTTGGCGGCGTGTGGAAAAACAAAAACAGTTCCTCGGAAATGAATTCAGCATAGAACAGATTCAACAGATGTCGCCACAAGACATTGTAAAGTATCACAACAGGTATGAAGCGCAACTAGGATCGAGAATGGTAAAAAGTGTCGGGCAAACGGTTCTTAGTTTGTACACTAAACTAGTAGGTCAATTTGTTCCCATTGATTCTGAACAAGACTTTATGTATGATTTAACGCAGGATCCAGTTTTAACAAAGTCATTAGAGTCTCTAGGCTGTGATCTATATTACAGATTTGGAACATTATTGTCGCCACTAATCATGGGATTAATTACTTTTAATCATATAGATTTTATTTCCCTTCAAAATGAACGAGCCAGAAAATCAGCAGAATCAGGAAACATTGAATCAGAAAACATGATTCAGGTGGAGAAAGCGACCAGTAAAAAGCCTCCTCATCCTGGACGTGTTGCAGCAGGAAAAAGATTAGCAGAGGGGAAAACAAACGAACAAAATTACAAGCACATAATATAACTCATAATGAAAAAGTGCTAGAGCCGCAGCCAGTTGTTTCAATGCAGCTATAAAAACACCTGAACAAGTTGATTCAGGACCTACAACAACAACAGAGTCGCCTACACCACCAAAGTCTTCATGGAATTTTCTTAAAGCAATTGTCATTTTTGGCGGCATTGCTGGGGGTGGTTATTACGGTTATAAAATATATAAACAACAACACCAAAAACCGAAGCAACCAAAAAAATCTCAACCACTAAATACAGAAGCTGAACACAAAAGCATGCCAAACCGCCAACAACAAAAGATCATTTTGATCCATTTCTAATGCAATAATACTTTATTGATACTGCAATCCTAACATACTGGATTGGTTTTGATTTATTATAAATGAATTTGTTTCTTTGATAAAAATAGATCATGACGGATTATTATTTGTTTAAAATGATGGAGTCAATAAATAAAGACATGGAGTCTATAAAAGACATTTCCATAGACCAGAATTGTAATCAATGTGGTTGCTTACGATGTAAGAACTTCATTAAGATCTATGCTGACCGATCTCGCGCCAAGGACGCTGAGCAAGACATCCTCAACGATGACGCGTTTTTTGAGGCATGTGTGTACTATATTAGACATCTACTATTTAAGATAAAACATAGATTGTATTGTTTTTTTTCTGATAATTATAAGATAACTTGAATAAGAACTTGGTTGTACTTAGAGGATGACTTAATTTACAATCTTGAGGTGACTTGAGTAAGAAACACCAGAACAAGTTGAGTCAAGCCCTACAACAACAGCTGGGTTGCCTACACCGCCAAAGTCTTCACAGAATTTTCTTAAAGGTGTCATTTTTGGCGGCATTGCTGCTGGGGGTGGTTATTACGGTTATAAAATATAAGAACTTGGGGTAACTTAATTAAGAACTTAATTAAAGAACTTGCGGTGGCTTGATTAAAAACTTAACTAAGAACTTGAGGTGACTTAAGGTGACTTGATCAAGAACTTATTAAGAACTTGAGGAGACTTGATTAAGAACTTAATTAAAGAACACTCCCTCAAGAGCAGCTTAAAAAATTCTCACTTCCTATTTCTAGACTATTCTAGAAAAGTGCAGGAAAAAAAACACTTACTTAAACTTTGGTCCACTTGTAGGCGTCTGTTGGAAAAACTTGCAGGGCTGATTGTAGATTTGATATAATTTTAACAGCTGTTGTTATTGTGATGTTCAGCTGTTGAAGGCGTGGGTACAGGTTGAAAACTTTAGCCACTTTCATAATTTTATACCCCCAAGACGCGCTGATGCCACAGTTCTCATTAACAAAGTGTTGAAAATCAGTTGGTTCAAGACACATACAAAGTTTCAACATCCACATTCCAAAACAAACATAATCACTAAGTAGAGCAGATTGTTTTTGATTAATTATCTTTCCAGAATTTTTTACTATGTTTTTGATTGTCACAAGATCCTTTGTAGAATCATTAAAAACCGGAATGGCACAGCCATTAATCCTGTCTTTAATTACATGGTTTTCAAGTTCATTCAACAGTTCTTTTCCTTTCATTTGCTCAAGTTGTTTTGAAGGCCGTGGTGATTTTTTTGCTTCGGAAAGAAATGAAAAATGCTGTGGTTTTTTGGGCAGATTCTTTTTGTGCAAGGCTTCATATCCAGCAGCACTTTGTTCTCCTTGGTGATTGAAAGCTCTTTCTACTTCTTTCCAGTATGTTAAATGTTCTGAGTGAAATTTAATATGTTCTTCAATAGATTTTACAATTTCAGGATCTTTTCTAAACAGTTCTTCTTCAAGAGACATACATTCTTCATCATCAAAATGTAGTTCTTTTGATAGCCGCAATAATGCTTTGTCTACATCATCATCACACTTAGCCATAGATCACAACAATGTTCAGCTCAGGCTTGCTAAACAAGACTGTCACAAACTGTGAAACACAGGCTGGTTTTACCTCGTTAATGCGCATGCCCAATGGAATTAAGGAATAAGGTATGTAGAATTGTTTAGTTGTGCTGCGGTGAAAATAGCGTGATCGTCCGAGTGCTACGCCCACCATAATTAACCAGAAACAACACTAGATTGTGTTACTGGTTAATTATGGTGGGCGTAGCACTGTAGGTTGCGTGACTGCCAGAAAGCGCCTGCCAAGGTGTAAGACCCTAGCAGAGCATAAATTAAGTGATCAGGTTTCAGCCCTAATGACGGGTCTCTATAACCTTGCCGCTGCCCTCGTGTCTGTCTGTCTGTTATGCATTTGGTTATTAAAAGAGAATGTGTGATGGATTATCATTTTTAATTCATTGTTGAAGTCTTACTTGTCAGAGAACAGGAAAATGCCAATCCTAGGGTCACCCAGCCCGAAACTGGTTGAGGGCTGGGTGAGGTAGGATTGGCATTTTCCTGTTCTCTCGGTCTCTTCGCTCATCTTCTCAAAAACTTCTGAAAATTCCTAGGCGCTCATTAAAGACAGTCGGTGAGAGAGCTTTAGTGCGCCCACTCTTTGGAATTTTCTTCCTGACAGCTTACGTAACCTACCCACATTATCTAAATTCAAGTCAGAGTTAAAAATATACTTCTTTAGGAAAGCCTTCTTCAACCATAATGCTGTGTCTATTATTCTGGCCTGACTTTTTATGTACTGCATGCAAAACTGTATGTTTACGCTTGAACCGATGAACTTGATAAGTGCGCCTGTGTTGATAGGTGTGTGTGTGTGCACGCGTGCGTGTGCGTGTATATATGGGAACACATGTCAGTGCAAGTGTTTGAGTGTGTGTAGCACGCAATGAGCTTATCCCAAGAATTGCGCCATATAAAATCCATACAATATTATTATTATTACTATATCCTGGCGTCAACCAGGCTTGAGAGACACAGACACTGCAGTGGTGGTCAGGAGTTTGAGCAACATCTCAGGGACGCTTCTACTAAGTGGATGGAACTTGGTCGTGTGGCCCAGTCTTCCCGATCCAGACCATAGCGAACTCAACGTTGGTTCAAAGTCTACGACAGCAGAAAACCCTACAAGTAAATGGCTCTGATGGGAATAGAACCGTTGACCTTCCAGCCGGAAGTCTATGGTGCTAATCGCTACGCCACGGTGGCTGGCGACAATTAAACATTCTTTATGGGCAGAGTGATCTTTGGTGGTCAGCTGTATACAGTGCAGTTTCCTGATAGGTTTAATGTTGTTCGTTAATATGACAAAGAGCTAGGATATCAGGGGATAACAGACTGACCAGAGAAAATAGTAAAATCTATTGGAAAAGGAGATGATAACACTAGATCAGACAAACAAGACATGCGTGGCTCTGTCCCTCCCCTCTTGAACTTGGTCTTCGGCCTTTGGAGTCTTGGCTGCACGTATCAAAGCATTTACCACTTCATGTTGGTCTGATTGACTCTCTGCCTGCCACCTGTTCATGCAATAGGCTGACTGTCCATCACACTTAGTCACTGATAGTCACACATTGTCAAGTCTACGCCACACACACATACGGTAGTTCACGTGCATGAAAAGGTTACGTTGAGGCAATAGGCCGTCCTCGTTGATCAGCAGACAGGAGGAAGCTGACGCGCATGGCTACCTGACAAGGCACACCAGTCAACTGAACTCTTTTCTCACAGGTAAGGGTACTACCCACGCGAGCAAACGGGACTCCGTCAAAGGCAAATAGAAAACGAGGTGCGATACTTACTTCTGCCTCCTCTCCATCTTTTGATAGGGTTGACTCTTTCCAGTAAGTCGGAACGGACATTTATTGTTGGCTGGCTTATGAGTCGACTTGGATGCAAAATGTAGTTTTTCATTTCTCAACAGTTTTGTTTCTTTTCTTGGCAATGCTGTAATGCATGAGACGAGAAATACACGCAGTTCTGGTGGAAAGACGTTTGTTGCGACCAGAAGTATTCCCGTCATATCGTCCGTCAGAATGAGCTTTGTGGACGAACATACATAAAAATAATTTTGGTTAACCGTATCTTGGAAACGTGTAACGTAAGGTAATGTGGCGTATAGCCCAGCCGACCACAAAGGCCATATCAGGGCTGTCACCGCATTGAATTCAACTCACTTGTCATTCCTTAAAAAATAATCCACACAACCCTTTAAAATACTCCTAAAAACGCACCACAAACTTTATTAAAAATCTTTCTTTCGTAAAATCTTAGATCAGATGAAAAATGTTAAATCTTTTCAGAAATTCAAAGATCACATCTGGTGGGACATCTCTGAACAAGGTTTTCAAGGAGTCTACTGTAAAGTGTTTGTGTATCAGATAATGCAAGCCCCAACACTCTTAAAGATTATGTTTCACTATGAGTGGTACATGACATGGAATGCACAATGCAGCTTCTTCACCTTTTAAATGATAAGAATGCGTGTAAAAGGAGTGGCCTGTATGCAAACGGCACAAGACTATTTCTTCTTTATGGCCATCACGGGAACATGGTAAAAAACTCTTTCTCTGTCTGCGAGTTCCATTCCTCTTGCCAGAGGTCTCTGACATATTCCTGGGCTTTGGGTTTCAGATCAGTGTGAGGGATAAACAATCTGCCTCAACTCTTTCTTTGTGGCACTTTGGCAAGTTCATCAATCACCTTGTTGCCTTGAATGCCCACAAGGTGGGGAACCCAAGCAAAAACTATGTTATACCCATCTGATTTCAGAGAGGTGCACAGTTCGAATAACGTCAGCAGTTGAGAATGCTTGAGGTTACAGCTGGCAATGGCCTCCAAAGCAGAAAGGGAGTCCGACAAAATGAGGAAATTTTTATGTTTTGATTTAGAGGTCAATGCAAAGCAGAGACAACCCCCTCCTCAGATTTGGAACGGTCGGTCAAACTTCGAACACAGTTCGGCGAAAAAAGGACTTGTACTCCAAGGAGTTAGTGGTATCTTGACGGTTAGACTGCCAGATCAAACAGATCTCTAGAGTGAAAACGTCCATGGTGGGTCATTAGGAAACTTAGATAAATCACAAACTGTAAACAGGGGTGATGGGGAACGCACCCGGACAGAGTGGAAGCCCTTGATGGCAAATGG